>PVHT021183693.1:525655-554196 GCA_004024745.2 Catagonus wagneri | reverse complement strand
AAAACAAAAAAAAAAAAAAAAAAAAAAAAAAAAAAAAAAAAAAAAAAAAAAAAAAAAAAAAAAAAGCGAAAGAAATTAAAAATCCTAAATTAGATGGTCTCACAGTCTCAAAAAGATCATTTTATTGATTACTTACTACGTGCAATGAGGAGAATGTACCTTCATAATATGGTGACTTGGTGGTCACCTCTTTAAGCAAGTGGTCAAGCGTGGCGATAGTTGCAAAGAGTAGTAGGGAAGGACTGACATTCTTTTTGTTTGTTTGTTTGTTTTTGTCTTTTTAGGGCCACACCCATGGCATATGGAGGTTCCCAGGCTAGGGGTTAAATCAGAGCTGTAGCTGTTTGCCTACACCACAGCCACAGCAACGCAGGATCCAAGCCACATCTGTGACCTACACCACAGCTCACGGCAATGCCAGATCCTTAACCCACTGAGTGAGGTCAGGGGTCGAACCTGTGTCCTCACGGTTCTTAGTCAGATTCGTTTCCGCTGCACCATGACAGTAACTCCAGGAAGGGCTGACATCCTTGAGGTGAGGCCCAGGGAGGACACAACATCTCCAACGTAGTATTCTTGCCAACAGTGCTTGTCCTAACTCCGGTAGAGGAAAATGTGGGGCGGGGTGGGGGTGTGGGGCTATGGCATAAATCCAGGTCGGCTAACTAGCCTGTTCTCTTCAAGTGAAGATTAGAGGCAGGAGGGCCTGGGAGAAATTCGAGAAAACTAACAGTCAGATACACTATGGACTGGATCTAGATTAGGGAAAAATAACACTTTAAGGCCTTTTATGGACCAATGGACATCTTTGAATACAGGTGACGTTATTGAATTAGTGTCAGTTTTCTCAGGTGCGGCAATGACGCCACAGTGAGGTGGGAGATGTTTGTAATCTCAGAAGACATAGGCTGAAGTCTTAGCGGTGAGGTGTCTGCTTCCCACTTTCAGATGGCCTGGCATAAAAGAAGCATAGAAAAAGATGGAGGGAATGTGGTCAGATGTCAACAATAGCCCTTTAGATGAGGACTATTCAGGTATGAATACTGAATACCGTTCTTTCACCTCTTCTGCAGTTTCAAAAGGAAAAAAAAATGTAAGTGCTTCTCAGGAGGGACAAATGCAGGGCTGGATGGGCTGCTGTTTCATAATAAGCCTTCTTGAGCATGGACTCTATAAACTACAGAGTACAGGAGTTCCCGTTGTGGCTCAGTGGTCAATGAATCCGACTAGGAACCATGAGGTTGTGGGTTCGTTCCCCGGCCTTGCTCAGTGGGTTAAGGATCTGGCGTTGCTGTGAGCTGCGGTGTAGGTTGCAGACACGGCTGGGATCCCACGTTGCTGTAGCTGTGGCGAAGGCCGGCGGCTGTAGCTCCATTTAGACCCCTAGCCTGGGAACCTCCACATGCCGTGGGTGTGGCCCTAAAATGCCAAAAAAAGGACAAAAAATTTAAAAAATTAAAAAAAATAAAAGCTAATCAAATCAAATCAGTCAGGGCCAACAAGAAAAACATTACAATTTTAAGAAACATTATTCGGAAATTAAGTTTGGCCGTTGAGTCTTAGGGCTGGAACATACCTTGAAGAACCTTTCCACCCGCCTCCTCCCATTGTAGAGATTAATAAAATGAGGCTCAGGGAGGTTAAGTGACTTGCCCAAGGTCACACACCTATGTAGCAGCAAAGCCAGGTCTAGGATTTCCACATTTCTGTTCCCATAGTCTCTCCTTTACGTACCGTGAATTGTTCATCTTCTACTGTATAACATTACTGCATAGTGAGTACAACTATCTGTTCAGTGATTCATGCTCTTTTTTTTTTCTTTTCCTTTTAGGACCACATCTGCAACATATATAAGTTCCCAGGCTAGGGGTCAAATCGGAGCTGCAGCTGCCAGCCTACACCACAGCCCCAGCAACTCAGAATCTGAGCCGCATCTGTGACCTACAACACAGCTCACAGCAACATCAGATCCTTAACCCACTGAAGGAGGTCGGGGATCGAGCTTGCACCCTCTGGATACTGGTTGGATTTGTTTCCATTGAGCCACAACAGGAACTCCCCAGTGCTCTTCCTTAAGGAAGGCAACAGCAACGGGGGGGGTGAAAGGGGGGAAGAGGGAAAACCAGGAGGCTACAAAGGACCACAATTGAATATTGGCTGAGAAGGAAAATTGAGACTGATGTTGATAAGGATGGAGTAGGCACAGGTGGTTGTAGAAGTCCCAACTGGGGGTCATAGATAAAGAGGGAAGCCTGGGGGATGCTGGGAGAGGACTGTAAGTTCAAGAAAGCCATCAGAACAAGGCAGGCTTGCTTGACTAGTGGAGGTGAGAGAATTGCCTCAAGTCCTTGGGTGGGGGTGGGATGAGGCCTGCATTCAGGTTCAGACAGAGGGCAAGAGTTTGAGAACCGCCCTTCAGCTGATTTGAATACACACTTTACCGGATACTAGGGAGGAGCTAGTACTCCCAGAAAGGAAGAGGCGGGCCTTTCCAACCCCCACGCCCCTTGGATGATAAAACTGTGGCCCACCAGATCTTCGGGGCAGAGCTTCCGTGCCTGCCCACTTGCAACTCTCATAAGTGTCCTATCCTAGTAAATCTATGTCTTGCCTATCCCTTTTGTTTCTCACTGAATTCCTTCATCGAGAAGGCATAAAGAACCGGAACCTTTGTGAATCCAGGCCTGGGAGAGTGATTCTAATTTGAATCCTTGGGTTTAAGTCCCAATCTGTGTTCTGGCTAGGTTGAGGCCCTTAGGGCTGTTAGTTTCAAAGTTTGCAGAGTGGTTATTCTCAAGCAGTAAAGAATACATTCCACCAAATTAGAGGGTTTCATCAGTTCACACTGTAATTGGCCATTAAAGCTTAGTAATTGATACTAAGAAGCTTGTAAGCCTTTGGCTCCCAAAGTTTGGCCCAGCTGTCAAAAGTCAGCACAGTCAAGTCGGACAAAGAAGCTTTGTGGCTGCTTGTGGTGATCACTGAGATTTTTAGACAAAGAGAAACAGTTCTTAGAATTTGAGGTACTTGGCTTGTTTTAAAAAAATATGTGTCTTATTTCCCTTGCCACATTTTAAGACTCCAAACATTAAGGGTGAGTTTGATGATGTATATTTTATTATTTCCTCCATATCGTGTTATAAACAATTTCCAAACACACATAAAAGGTAAAAAAAAAAGTACTTCAGTGAACATCCACATACATGCCACCTCAATTCTACCATTAATATTTTACTATTCTTACTTTTTCTATGCATCTATTCATCTCTGTACCCATTTACCAACCCATCTCATTTTATACTCATTTCAAAGCAAGTTGTAGACATTAGTATACTTCTCCCAAATACTTCAGCATGTATATCACTAACCAGAATGCAATATTTTTATAGTTCCCTTTTGTTTCTTTAAAGGTAAAATTTAAATAAAGTGAAAGTACAGTTCTTAAGTGGATCACGAGGTCCAGCAAATATTAACACATGTGCAAATTAAATCACCACCAAGACACAGAACAGAAACATCACACACAGGAAATTCCCTCACACCCTCTCCCAATAAAGCCCTACCCCCAACTGCCCATAGGCAACCATTGTTCTGAAATTTTTTCAGAAAATTTATTAAAAAATTGGGTATAGTTGATTTATAATATTATATTAGTTTCAGGTATACAACATAAGGATTCAACATTCAGTATATACTCTTTAAGCAAAGTTTCTTTTACTCAATATAATGTTTTAGGATTCATTCATGTTGTATCAATAGTTTGCTTCTCTTTTTTTCTGAATAGTAGACCACTGTGTGAAGAACATAGCTTGGGATTGATTCTCCAACTGCCAAACAGCTGAGCTGTTTCCAGTTCAGGCTCTTATGAATAAAGCTGCTGTGAATGTTCTTTGTATAAGCCTTTTTGTGGACATTTGTTTTCATTTATCTTAGTTAAATACCTAGTAATAGAATTTGTGGGTCATAGGATATGCATATGTTTAGTTACATCAGAAATTATCAGGCTTTTTTTTTTTTTTTTGCTTTTTAGGGCCGCACCCGCAACATATGGAGGTTTCCAGGCTAGGGGCTGAATCAGAGCTGTACCACCAGCCTACACCACAGCCACAGCGACGCAGGATCTGAGCCGCATCTGCAACCTACACCACAGCCACAGCAACGCTGGATCCTCAACCGACTGAGCGAAGCCAAGGATTGAACCCGCGTCCTCAAGGATCCTAGTTGGGTTCATTAATCACAGAGCCAGGAAGGGAACTCCCAGGGTTTTTTTGAAGGAGTTGTACCATCTTACCCGTCCACCATCAATGGGTGAGAATTCGGTTTATCACACATGTCTACCAACATCTGTCTTATTCATCTTTAATATTAACTGTTTTGTTGGCATGTAGAGTATTTCTTATTCTTTGATAAATAGATTAAAGTCAGTCTATTTCCAGGAGTTCCCGCTGTGGCGCTGTTGAAACGAATCCGACTAGGAACCATGAGGTTGCGGGTTCTATCCCTGGCCTTGCTCAGTGGGTTAAGGATCCAGCGTTGCCTTGAGCTGTGGTGTAGGTTGCAGACGCAGCTCGGATCCCGCATTGCTGTTTGCTGTGGCCGTGATGTAGGCCAGCAGCAACAGCTCCAATTAGACCCCTAGACTGGGAATTTTTATATGCTGCCGGCGCAGCCCTAAAAAAAAGGGACAAAAGACAAACAATAAATAAAGTCGGTCTATTTTTAGCAAAAAAAGTACCCTCAGAGAAGTACTTGGTTTTCTTGCACGCATAGGAAATTGACATACTTTAAAACATGTACATGCAGTCTCATTTTTTTCTTAGGCTCTGTTTTATGTTGTCTTGTAGTTTTTTAAAAATTGCAATAAAATACACATAACAAAATTTACCATTTTTGCAATTTTAAAGTGTACAACATAGTGATATTAAGTAGATTTATGATGTGCAACCATCACTGTATCTAACTGCAGAAATTTTTCATTAACCCAAATGGAAACCCCCACTTGTCATTCCCCTTTGTCCTTCCTCCTGGCCCCTGGCAGCCACAAATCTTATTTTCTTCTTATGGTTTTCCTATTCTGGATATTTCACATAAATGGGATAATACAATAGGTGGCTATTCTGTGATTTTAAGATATTGGGTATGATCATAGATTCTTTCGAATGACAGGACACAGCACAAATGCACTCTGGGAAAACGAAAGGTGGAACGTTTTGTTACTTATGGCTCCAAATGAGAGAAAGCTTCCTCACAGGACCACACAGGAGTTCCCCCTGGGGACAGGGTAGCAACAAACTGGAGCTGTAGGAAGCAGCTGATGTATGACAAGCAGAATGGTAGCAGCTAGGTTTTGTGGGCTTCCTAGGAATTGGGGATTTTGAATAATTCTAAGAAAGAAGAGGCCACCCCTCTTTGTTGTCTGGGGGCCTCTGGCATTTGGGATTGTGTGCATGTACCCCAGGAGTGTCAGAGCCCCAGAGGGATGTGGTTGGGGCGGAGGTTTAGATAACTGCCCACAAAGGGGAAATGAGAATTTTCACCATGACCTCAGATTGGGTCAAGACAGCACTTGTAAAATGTTCTAGTACAGTGGCCCTTTGTATCAGGCCTCTTTCACTCCATACCATGTTTTCAAGGCTCATCCAAGTGGCAGCATGTGTCACTACTTGATTCCTTGCTATGGTGAAACACTCGTCTATTGTCTGGATGTACCATATTTTGGCTCTTACTTCACCCATAGACTAGATATACCACATTTGGTCTATTCCTTCACCCATTTGGACTGTGTACAGTTTTTGGCAGTTATGAATAGTGCTGCTATAAACATTTGTGTGTATACTTTTATTGGAACACCTATTTTCAGTTCTTGAGAGTATACTCCTGGAAGTAGAATGGCTCAGTGGTATGCATCGTTTTTAGAAATTGTCAGACTGATACCCCTTCATATCCACTGGGATGATCATAGAAAAATGGGAGTTCCCATTGTGCTCAGTGGGTTAAAGATCCAGCTTTGCCTTGAACTGGGGTGTTCGTCACAGATGAGACTTGGATCCTCAGTTGCTGTGGCTGTGGTGTAAGCTGGCAACTGCAGCTCAGATTCAGCCTCTCGCCTGGGAACTTCCACGTGGCACAGGTGTGGCCAATAAAAAGGAAAATAAATAAATAAAACAAAATGTGGCAAAATGATCCTGTCTACAAAACAGAAATATGGATATGGAGAATAGACTTGTGGTTGTCAAAGGCGAGGTGGGTAGGAAGTAAGATGGACCAGGAGTTTGGGATTGGTAGATGCAAGCTATTGCATTTAGAATGAAAAAGCAATGAGGTCCTTCTGTACCGCACAGGGAACTATATCCAGTCTCTTGGAATAGACCGTGATGGAAGATGGTATGAGAAAAAGAATGTACATGCATGTATGACTAGGTCACTGTGCTGTACAGCAGAAACTGGCATGGCATTGTAAATCAACTATGATAAAAAAAATTTTTTTAAAACAAAAACATAGTTAAAATGTGTGCACTGCTTACATAAAAGGATCAACTTTTCAGATGGCATTATTCTAGTTTTCAGAAAAGAACCGGATATCCTGATTAGGAGGCATTAAATTTAACTGAAATTCAAATCTTGTAATCCTATTATCAGAACAGGTGACAAAAACATTGTGCTTGTAACTGGAGATGTTAAATTCAATGGAGAAATGATGAGTCTCCTCAATTAAACCTCATTAATCTACCAAAACTGATATTTTAAATGTGGGCAAAAGCTCATCAAAGTATGGTTAGGAGTTCCCACTGTGGCACAGCGGAAATGAATCTGACTAGGAACCATGAGGTTGTGGGTTCAATCCCTGGCCTCGCTCAGTGGGTTAAGTATCTGGCATTGCCATGAGATGTGGTGTAGGCTGAAAATGTGGCTCGGATCTGATGTTGCTGTGGCTGTGGTGTAGGCCGGCAGCTATAGCTCCAACTGGACTCCTAGCCTGGGAACCTCCATATGCTGCAGGTGAGGCCCTAAAAAGCAACAATTACAACAAAAAAGAGGTCCTTGGTCTTAAGGAAAATTTATCAGGGAAACTGCCTTAGAGTTGAGAGGCAAGGCATTAAAAATAATGGACTCTTCTTGTACAAAAGATTGCAGTCTCAGGAATCAGAGTCCACACTTCTTTCATTTGGCATTTGGGGAGAATCTGGTAGAGGAAGTTCACAGTGACATATTTAGGTTGCTTGATGAATGCAAACTGTTGTGTTATAAAAATGTCAATCAATCAGTAAATGTAGGAAGAATAACAGAATAAAAAAGAAATCGCCATTTGGCAACCATCTTGATTAAGGCAAGAATCTCAATGGATGCTAAAACTGAATGTAAGTCTGGGAGTTCCCACTGTGGTGAAAGGAGATCAGCGGTGGCTTGGGAGCACTGGGATGTGGGTTTGATCCCCCAGCCCAGCACAGTGGGTTAAGGATCCAGTATTGCCGCAGCTGGAGCTTAGGTTGCATCTGTGGTTGGAATCTGATCCCAGGCCTGGGAATTCCATATGCTGCGGGGCGGCCAAAAACAAAAAATGAATAAATAAATAAATTTTAAAAATTGAGTGTAAGTTAGAAGAGTGACAGGATATTTACATAGTCTCAAAGTATTTCCCTATAAGACATTTATTAATTACCAAAGGAATTATATATATCTGCACAATGAAGAAATCTGGCTGACACCATCTTAATCAAGTGACCAACAGACATACTGAACTAACAGATACCACATACATTCTAAAATGAGGTACTGAGAGACAGGACAAAGACGGGTGAAGGAAGTGAGGCATCTAGGGCTGATTCTGTACTTGTATGAAGTTGAAGACAAGTATCTTCTTAAGTGTTATGCTCTGGGTACCTCCTTTGCCTTACCCAAGTCCCAGCCCTGCTGAGATTATGTTGCTTCTGTGCTATTCTGGCCAAAAGCGTAACCTGAATGTAATTATGAGGAAACATCAAATTCAAAATGGACATTCTACAAAATGATTGACCTGTACTTTTCTCAAAAATGTAGGTGTCACTAAAGACAAAGACCGAGCAGTGGCCCCAAGAGAAAGGAGACAAAAAATCCCCAAACACCATCAAACAAGAAACCCCAGGACCCTGAATGCAGCATACGATCTGGGATTTTATTTTTCTATAAGGAACAATTGTGGCAGTTGGTGAAATCTGACTAAGAACTCTAAATTAGCACATAGTGTTTTGTATGATGATTATGTAAGAGAATATTTTTGTTTATAGGAAGTTTTAGGAGCAAATGAGCATCGTGTCTACAACTTACTTTGAGATGGTTCAGAAAAAGACGTGGGTCAGTAGATAAATAGAAAAAAGATGAACTAAATGTGATAAGATGTTTATGTTTGGGAAATTGGGTAAAGAGTATATCAGAATTCTTTGTGCTATCATTTTTGTTTTGTTTTCGGCCACATCCATAGCATGTGGAAGTTCCTGGGCCAGGGACAGAACCCATACCACAACAGTGACCCAAGACACAGCAATGACAATGCCAGATCCTTAACCTGCTGCACCGCAAGGGAACTTCTCCTTGTGCTATCTTAAAACTTTTCTGTAAGTCTGCAATTGTGTCAGATAATTTTTTTTTTTAGCCTTTATCTAGAGCCGCACCCGCGGCATATGGAGGTTCCCAGGCTAGGGGTCTAACAGGAGCTGTAGCTGCCGGCCTTCGCCACAGCCACAGCAACGCGGGATCCGAGCCGCCTCTGCAACCTACACCACAGCTCAGGGCAACGCCGGATCCTTAACCCACTGAGCGAGGCCAGGGATCGAACCCGGAACCTCATGGTTCTTGGTCGGATTCGTTAACCACTGAGCCATGACAGGAACTCCTGTGTCAGATAATTTTTTTTACTTTTTTTTTCTTTTTATGGCCGCACCTGTGGCATATGGAAATTCCCAGGCTAGGGGGGTTAAATCAAAGCCTATGCCACAGCTGCAGCAATGCAGGATCTGAGCTGCTTCTGCGTCCTACACCACAGTTCACGGTGATGCCTTAACCCACTGAATGAGGCCAGGGATCAAACCCATGTCCTTATAGATACTAGTCAGATTTGTTACCACTGAGCCACGATAGGAACTCCTCAAATAATTTTTCAAATCCAAGATTTAATAGGAGAAATTAGGGAGGATAAGAGGAGACAACATGTACAAAGCATTATATTTTTCAGAACAGTCTAAAGGATCACAGTAGGATAAACTAACACCAAGAACACACCTAGGAAGACCAGAGCATTGAATCTGAATAGAAAATCTCAGAGCCACCAGAGAGAAAAGACAGAGTACCCACCCACAAAAGAATGATGACTAGTAATTGCAGCTGGAAGCCAATGTAAGAGTATTTTCAAAGTGCAAACAGGAAAGTATCAAACTAGTATTGTCAACCCCATCCAACTACTTTCTAAAAGTATTCTAGGGGGGAGTTCCCTTCGTGGCTCAGTGGTTAACGAATCCGACTAAGAACCATGAGGTTGCGGGTTTGATCCCTGGCCTTGCTCAGCGGGTTAAGGATCCGGCGTTGCCGTGAGCTGTGGTGTAGGTTGCAGACGCGGCTCGGATCCCGTGTTGCTGTGGCTGTGGCGAAGGCCGGCGGCTACAGCTCCTGTTAGACCCCTAGTCTGGGAACCTCCACATGCCACGGGTGCGGCTCTAGATAAAGGCAAAAAGATTTTAAAAAAATAAATAAATGAAATAAAAGTATTCTAGGGGAAGTTCGCATTGTGGCACAATGGAAATTAATCCAACTAGTATCCATGAGGATGCAAGTTCAGTCCCTGGCCTTGTTCAGTGGGTTGGGGATCTGGCATTGCTGTGAGCTGTGGTGTAGATGGCAGACGAGGCTCGGATCCCGTGTTGCTGTGGCTGTGGTGTAGGCCAGCAGCTGTAGCTCCAATTCAGCTTCTACCCTGGGAACTTCCATATTCTGCGGGTACAGCCCTAAAGAGAAAAATAAATAAAAAAATAAAAGTATTCTAGAGAGTTCCCATTGCGGCTCAGCAGTAACGAACACGACTAGTATCCATGATGATGCGGGTTCGATCCCTGACTTCACTCAGTGGGTTAAGGATATGGCGTTGCCGTGGATGCAGTATAGGCCAGCAGCTGCAGCTCAGATTTGACCCCTAGCCTGGGAACTCCATATGCTGAACGTGTAGCCCTAAGAAAAGAAAAAAAAGATTCTAAAAATATATTTCTTCAGATATTCAGCAACTTAAAGCTTACTACACAGTGATTCTAACTGAAAGAACTGTTTACTGGTATAATCTGAGAAAAAGGAGACTGACCTAGAAAGATGGAAATTGAGTGAGATATGAAAAGCAATGCTAGGAAAATACATTAATAAACATGTTGCTAAATCTAAGTACAGAGAGATGGGAGTTCTCTGATGGTTTACTGGTTAGGATTTCGATGCTTTCACTGCTGCGGACTGGGTTCAATCCCTGGTCTGGCAACTGAGATCCCACATCAAGCCACTGTACTATGTGGCAAAGAAAAAAAAAAAAAAAAAACTCAGAGAGACTTAGAGAGATGTACACATTCCCAGCTGAGCTCAAATAAGATGACACTCTGCCTTCTTGTTTCAACCTTTATATAGTAGACAGATGTCCTTTCCACTGTCTATATAGTGCCATTTTTCACATGCTTAATATTTTGTTGGTGATTTTGTGTTTAAAATGGCCCCAAGTGTCATATTGAAATGCTCTGAAGTGTTCCAAAGCCCAGGAACGATATGATGTGCTCTGCGGAGAGAATACATGTGTTAGATAAGCTTCATTCAGACATAAATTATAGTGCTGTCAGCTGTAAGCTCAATGTTAATGAATCAATAATATATATTAAACATGATGTCTTTAAACAGAAACAGACACAGAACAAGGTTATTTATTGATCAGTCATTGGAAATGTGACCAGAAGCTGCAGGAACCTAACCTTGTATTTCCCTCAGGAAAAAATGGTTCAGTATTTGCTAATTCAGTGTTGGATGTAACTTTATAGACCCGAACTACTGCAAAGAATGAGAGCCGCCTGTAATTCTTTTTCAGTTTACTTAAAATCTACTGTTTAATATTTATGGTTCTTTATTTCTACTTTGTGTTCTGAATTAATTAGATTTTATTCAGAGATTTACTTCCTTTATAAAGGACGTATTTTCTTATTAAAGCATAATGTCTAGAGCTGCAATTTGTGAAATACAGTGTGTGGTAACTATATTTCAAAAAAGGGCTCTTCCGGAGTTCCCATCGTGGCGCAGCAGAAACGAATCCGACTAAGAACCATGAGGTTGCAGGTTCGATCCCTGGCCTTGCTCAGTGGGTTAAGGATCCGGCATGAACTGTGGTGTAGGTTGCAGATGCGGCTCAGATCTGGCATTGCTGTGGCTGTGGTGTAGGCCGGCAGTTGTAGCCTGGATTTGACCCCTAGCCTGGGAACCTCCATATGCCGTGGATGCGGCCCTAAAAAGACAAAAAAAAGGGGGGGGCTCTTCCTTGAAAGATAAAACGTGAACATGCCTACTTAACGTTCTCATTGGCAAAAATCCTATCTAGTAATTTGGATTTACTCAAGTCATATAAATGAACCAGGAACTGTTAAATTATTGCACTAAAGTTTACATAAGTACATCATTTGGTTAAAACCCCTAGGTTTACCTATTTAGTCCATGTGTCACCAGAAGCGAGTTCATTTATAGTCAGTCTGGAACTGGCAACTTCTTTTTGGGATGAATTGCATCTAAAATGACTGAGATTCAGAGTTCCCATTGTGGCTCACTGGAAACAAATCTGACTAGCATCCATGAGGATGCATGTTCGATCCCTGGCCCAGCTCAGTGGGTTAAGGATCTGGCATTGCCATGAGCTGTGGTGTAGGTCGCAGATGTGACTCGGCTCTAACGTTGCTGTGACTGTGGCTGTGGTGTAGGCCAGCAGCTACAACTCCGATTCAACCCCTAGCCTAGGAACCTCCATATGCCACTGGTCCTGCCCTAAAAAGACTAAAATAAAATGACAGAGATTGGAGGTCCCATTGTGGCTCAGTGGTAATGAACCCAGCTGATGCAGGTTCAATTCCTGGCCTTGCTCAGTGGGTTAAGGATCCAGCATTGTGGTGAGCTGTGGTGTAGGTCCCAGACATGGCTCGGATACCACGTTGCTGTGACTGTGGTGTAGGCCAGCAGCTGCATCTCCAATTAGACCCCTAGCCTGGGAACTTCCATGTGCCTCGGGTGTGGCCCTAAAAAGACAAAATAAATAAATAAATAGTAAAATGACTGAGATTAATTTTCTAAATTCAAGAGTTCTGAGTTAGGAGTTCCCTTTGTGGTGCAGCAGTTAACGAATTCGACTAGGAACCATGGGGTTGCGGGTTTGATCCCTGGCCTTACTCAGTGGGTTAACCATCCAGCATTGCTGTGGCTGCAGTATAGGCCAGTGGTACAGCGCCAATTAGACCCCTAGCCTGGGAACCTCCATATGCCGCAGGTGTGGCCCTAAAAAGCAAAAAAAAAAGAGAGAGTTCTGAGTTATGTATGCAGATGACTTCATCTTACAGTCATAGTAAAGGATTCAGAGTACTGTGCGCAAAAGGGACTTTTTAGGGTGATGGAGATATGTTTCTATCTTAATGTGATGGTGGTGGTTACATGACTGCCTATGTTTGTCAAAATTCATAGAACTGTATCTCAATAAATATGACTTCAAAAAGAATCCTGTGGAAATCTGGTAAGAAAATAATGCCAACAGAGGCTAAGCAACATGTAGGCAAGAGTTTCCTCTTTAATTTGGCTCATCCTTAACCAAAAAAATGGGATAGGAATTCCGGTTGTGGCGCAGTGGAAACAAATCCGACTAGGAACCATGAGGTTACAGGTTTGATCCCTGGCCTCACTTAAGGGGTTAAAGATACCGTGTTGTCGTGAGCTGTGGTGTAGGTCACAGACAGGGCTCGGATCTGGTGTTGCTGTGGCTGTGGTGTAGACCTGCAGCTACAGCTCCATTTCGACCCCTGGGAACCTCCATGTGCCGTGGGTGTGACCCTCAAAAGAAAAAAAAAAATGGAATGGGATAGATATTTTTTGTGTGGGGGAGGAGGGTGTGCAGCCGAGGCATATAGAAGTTACTGGGTCAGGGACTGAATCTGAGCCACAGCTGCAGCAACAGTGGACCCTTAACCTACTGTTCCACAGTGGGAACTCTGAAACCTTTATTTTTGAAATATCACCTTGAATCTAGTAACAATTTCTTTTCCACATTTTCTTCCACAGATCCATTCTTTATTTTGGATTTAAAATTGCCTTTTACAGGAGTTCCCGTTGTGGCTCAGTGGTTAACGAATCCGACTAGGAACCATGAGGTTGAGGGTTCGATCCCTGGCCTTGCTCAGTGGGTTAAGGATCCGGCATTGACGTGAGCTGTGGTGTAGGTCGCAGACTCGGCTCGGATCCTGCGTTGCTGTGGCTGTGGCGAAGGCCAGCAGCTACAGCTCCTGTTAGACCCCTAGCCTGGGAACCTCCATATGCCACGGGTGCGGCCCTAGATAAGGCAAAAAGACAAAAAAATAAAATAAAATAAAATAGCCTTTTACAAAAATTCAGAGCTTTTCCTCAAAAAAAAGTTTTAGTTGTATCCGTGATTTAAAAAGCATTTTCAGGGAGTTCCCATCATGGTGCAGTAGAAACGAATCCAACTAGGAAACTTGAGGTTGCAGGTTCGATCCCTGGCATCGTTCAGTGGGTTAATGATCTGGCGTTGCCCATGAGCTGTGGTGTAGGTTGCAGATGTGGCTTGGATCCCATGTTGCTGTGGCTCTGCCGTAGGCCGGCAGCTACAGCTCCAATTAGACCTTAGCCTGGAAACCTCCATATGCCATAGATGCGGCCCTAAAAAGACAAAAATAAATAAATAAAAATAAAAAGAGTTTTCAGGAGTTCCCATCGTGGCTCAGCGGTTAACGAATCTGACTAAGAACCATGAGGTTGCGAGTTTGATCCCTGGCCTTGCTCAGTGGGTTAAGGATCCGGCGTTGCCGTGAGCTGTGGTGTAGGTTGCAGACGTGGCTCGGATCCTGCGTTGCTGTGGCTGTGGTGTAGGCTGGAGGCCACAGCTCCGATTAGACCCCTTGCCTGGGAACCTCCATATGCTGTGAGTGTAGCCCTAAAAAAAAAAAAAGGTCTTTTCAGCCATTGTCCAATACAGTTTAAATCTTAACTCACAGAACTCATTCATCTGAGATTTTATAACACCCCCAGTTGAATAAAAGGCTTCCGACCATGAGTGAAACAGGATGATTGGGACGAGGAGGAGAAGTAGAATGCCCCTCTTAAGCGGTGGCCTCTCTTTAGAACTTTCCAGTCTCTGGGTGTTCACAGACACGAAAGTTATGTTCAGAAACCTGTGCCAGATACAGCTCCTTCCCCTCCCGCAATGTGTACAGACCGGTGAGTGAACAAAAAGATTTCCTGTCACTTAATCCACTTCAGGAGGGAAGAATTTAAGACGTGGAAGAATGAGCCAGCTCATGTTTCTGACACTGACGCCTCGGAAGGGCATGGAGACAGGCAGGTACCTGGGCAGGTGTGGCAGGTGCGGCTCTGGTTTCCCTGAGATTAGATGGTAGCCTTTCTGAGACTCCCACTAGCCCAGCCATGAAGAGGCCACTCTTTCAGCCAGGGCCCCCTCAGGGTCTAGGCAGGTCACCGACCTTTCAGCTCCCTCTCTGCTCAGGCTAAGAGAAGCCCCACATGTATAAACTACGCTGTGGGGTTTATACAGACATATTAGGTGGTAGGATGTGTTCTTGTTGTTTACTTCAGGAAACAGTCAATGTTTTAGGTGATTTGAGGAACCAGGTTTAGGGGGAAGACCCCTGCTTTCATCACATGCTGGCTGTGCAGTCTTGAGGTGGTTGTTATTCTTCATAGTAACAGCACAGTGATCCTCTCTGGGTTCCAGAGAGAATGAATATAGGATTGTACGTGTTAAGTACACTTGTAGAGACTGGCACAGCTGTTACTCACATGACTTTCTTTCTGACAGATATAAAATTCATATTTCCCTTTATGCTTTTTTACCTAGGAAGCATGAAACTAAATTTTTGTTTATTTAAGAATTAACTTCATCTGGGGGTTCCCATGGTGACTCAGCAGTAATGAACCTGACTAATAACCAGGAAAACACCACTTCCGTCCCTGACCTTGCTCAGTGGGTTTAGGGTCTGTCATTGCCGTGCTCTGTGGTCACAGATGTGACTTGGATCTGGCATTGCTGTGGCTGTGGTGTAGGCTGGCGGCTGTAGCTCCTGTTTGACCCCCAGCCTGCGAAATTCCATATGCCACGGGTGTGGCACTAAAAAAAAATAAAAGAAAAAATTAAGTTCCTCTCATCTGGGTTTTCTGGTATAGTTATTCAATTTCAATTTCCAGTTCTCCTGTCGTTCCTGCTCTAAGTTCCTTTTTTATTTTCAGATCTTGATGGACCTTAGACCCAAGAACCTGCATTTCTGAGTTCTCCTTCCTTCCAGTGTGACTGCTTTGAGGAGTAAATGGGTTTAACAGCGGGGCTCAGTCCGGGTGTTCCTGACACCAGGCTTGGGGCAGGCAGCACGACGGCAGGCCTGCCTTCCACGTGGGAAGGTCTGCATGGGTGATCAGGTGACAGTCCGCTCAGAGAAGTGCGGGTGACAGGAGAGGCTCACTGCCCTCTGTGTATTATGACCAAGTCAAGGCAGAAGGTAAAGTCTGATAGGGACTTGCACAGTCATTAATGTTTGTTCATTTTGTCACTCGGCAGTCACTCTGTGGGTCTTGGAGGAAAAAGGAAGACTAAGGCCCTGTTCCTGTCTCAAAGCAGTGGCTGACACCTAGACGAGAAGTAGCCAGCATCCCAGAGGAAGTCACCTGTGGACCTCAGGAGCCTCTCAGGAGTAAGGAGGACTGTTCTGGTTTTAGCATCGAAAAGTCCTGTGTTTTGAGAAACTCCTTGGTCCAGGGCAAACAGGGAGAGTGGGACACCCGAGGAGGAAGGGACAGTGACTAGTTTCCTTGGAGGTAGGAGGATATCCATGGAGGTCCCTGGGTTCAGCCTTGACGCACCATCCGCTGCCCTTTAGGGACCCACAGGGAACGGGGGCCTCACATGCTTTCTGATCCAGCCCAGAGCAGCTGCATCCAAGTTTCTCAAGAGCGTGGGAGGCGGGTACAGGTTGTAATTCTGGGCCTGCTGTCAAGGTAAAAAGTGCAAGGAGTGAGAGTGGTGGGAAATGAGCCTGTGGGAAAGTTTCAATGATCACCTCTAGGGTCAAGCCCTGAATCTGAGGAGAAGCAGCAGGGGAGCCAGATGCAGCTTAAGGCCATCCCAGGATGGAGCTCAGAGCAGCAGCAGGCTTTGAATCAAGGGCAACGAATGTCTTTTCAAGTGCTTATTGGCTCTCTGTGTATCTTCTTTGGAGAAATGTCTATTCCTGTCTTTTGCCCATTTTCTGATTGGGTTGTGTGTGTGTGTGTGTGTGTGTGTGTGTTGTGTGAGTTGTTTGCATGTTTTGGAGTTGTTGGTTGTGTTTGCAAAGATTTTTCTCCCATTCTATGGGTTGTTTTTACCTTTTTTTAAAATGGATTGCGTTGTTGTGCAAAAGCTTTTTAGTTTAATTAGGTCCCAGATAGAACACGATGGAAGATAGTATGAGAAAAAGAATATATAAAATATATATATTTTATATATTCTTAGAATCGGCCCTAAAAAAGGGAAAAAAATGGTAATTGATTTGAATGTATAAAAAGGATCACAAAGCAAGTAAATGCAGGGTTCCTTTGAGAAATATGCTAAATACTGATATGGAATACAAAGCAGCTTTCTCTTTTGTGAAAGGGGGCCTGTGATGGTTAATTTTATGTATCAATTTGGCTAGGCTAGTGGACACACGGCTTGGGTGTCCAGTTGTTTAGTCAAGTCTAGATGTTGCTGTGAGATATTTGAAAGATATGATTAACTTTTTTTTTTTTCTTTTTGGCTGCCCCCATGGCATGTGCAAGTTCCCAGGCCAAGGGGCCAATACATGCCACAGAAGCTACCTGAGCCACTGACAATGTCTGGCAATGACAATGCCAGATCTTTAACCCTCTGAGTCACCAGGGAACTCCGAGATTTAAATCAAGAGACCTTGAGTAAAGCAAACGACCTTTCATGATGTTAGTGGGCCTCATCCAATCACGTGAAGGCCTTAAGAGCAAAGATTGAGGTTTCCCAAAGGAGAAAGAATTCTCCTTAAGACTACAATAGAGGAATTCCCGTCATGGTGCAGCGGTTAACAAATCCGACTAGGAACCATGAGGTTGCGGGTTCAATCCCTGGCCTTGCTCAGTGGGTTAACGATCCAGCATTGTGTGAGCTGTGGTGTAGGTCGCAGACGTGGTTCGGATCTGGAGTCATTGTGGCTGTGGGGTAGGCCGGCAGCTGTAGTTCAGATTTGACCCCTAGCCTGGGAACCTCCATATGCCGCGGGTGAGGGCCTAAAAAAAAAAAAGAAAGAAAAGAAAAAGGAAAAAAAAAGATTGCAATAGAGGAAAACTGCCTGAGTTTCCAGCCTACTGCCCTGCAGAGTTTAGACTCAAGACTGTAACATCAACTCTGAATTTCTAGACTTCCAGCCTGCCCTACCTCTTGACAGCCCTCATAAGCAATTTTTTTTTGTCTTTTTGCCTTATTTGGGCCGCACCCATGGCAATATGGAGGTTCCCAGGCTAGGGGTCTAACAGGAGCTGTAGCTGCCGACCTACGCCACAGCCACAGCAATGCCAGATCCGAGCCGCGTCTGCAACCTACACCACAGCTCATGGCAACACCGGATCCTTAACCCACTGAGCAAGGCCAGGGATTGAACCCGCAACCTCATGGTTTCTAGTTGGATTCGTTAACCACCGAGCCACGACAGGAACTCCCCATAAGAAATTTCTTAAAATAAATCTCAATCTCTTTCTCAATCTCTATCTGATTGGTTCTCTTTCTTTGGAGAACTCTTGCCTGTACGCGAACCATTAGTCATTTATTTCAAATTATGATATAGGGTATTAACACAATGCGCAGTACATATGACTCATCCAAACAGTCACCACTGGTGCAGACAGTCCTGGGGCCATATGGGACAAATGGACTGGGACAGAGTGCAAAGACCAAAACCAAACAACCCCCCACCCCCACCCATACTCTTCCAGGTGCTTACTCCAAGCTTCAAGTAACATGATGAAAAAATCCAATTTGGTCAAATTCGCTGAAAGGGAGTTGGTTAACAGACAGTTTGGTCAAAAGCATGATTTGGTTCAAAATGAATATCCTTTACTTTTTAATCAATATACTACTCTTTTTAAATTTTTTTCTTTTTAGGGCGAACCAGCGGCATATGGAGGTTCCCAGGCATAGGGGTGGAATCAGAGTTACAGCGATTTACCAGCTGCAGCAACGCTGGATCTGAACGGTATCTGCAACCTATACCACAGGTCACCGCAACGCCAGATCCTTAACCCACTGAGCCAAGCCAGGGATTGAACCTGCAACCTCATGGTTACTAGTCCCTTTCATTTCTGCTGCACTACAACGGGAACTCCAGTATATCACTCTTCACTGCTCAACTCTTTCGCAAAAAAACACATATCCATATTACTTTCATAATTTTATAAAAACATAATATTTTCAGGTCCTGGGTTTTTGGAGGGCTGGAGGTGGAGTGGTGGCTAGAACAGGCCTTAACACCTCTCCACTCTCCACAGATAAGGACCTGGAGCTGGACCACCCCTCAGAAATCCTCTTGGGTTCGAGACTGGTGATCAAAACGGAAGGAAACTCGAAATTACCGCAGGCGTCCTTCCTGTCCTCTGAGGGGAAGACCTCATGCTTTTCCGGCAGGAAAGGTGAAGGAGCTTTCCGATTCTTGAAAAAGCAGTCGCTGGGGTGGAGCTTGACGGTAAAAAACAGATACCTCGCGCTGTGCTCCTTTCTCCCACCAGAGGGCTGGGGAAGGTCTCACTCGCTAAGTGTTACTTCATTTAGCAAGTATTTATTGAGATGTATTGTATGTGCATATCTGACCAGGTTTTCTGGGGAGAGAAGTCTTGGGAAACTCTTGGTTTACTAATAAATACCTTCGGCCCAATTTTGTATTTCCTTTTTAGAGTTAAAAGAAACGCAGGCGGAGTTCCCGTAGTGGCTCAGTGGTTAACTAATCTGACTAGCACCTGGCCTTGCTCAGTGGGTTAAGGATCCGACGTTACTGTGAGCTGTGCTGTAGGTACCAGACGCGGCTCTGATCCTGCCGGATCCTGCGTTGCTGTGGCGTAGCTCCGACTTGACTCCTAGCCTGGGAACCTCCATTGCCCGCAGGACTAGCCCTAAAAAGCAAAAACAAACAAAAGAAACACATGCACTTCCAGCATGGCGCTTGGAGTGAGAAGGGAAATCACGAAAATTGCGGGCCCGGGCAACCCTAAGAGCGGACGGTGTTTGGAGAACCGGGCCGCATGTGTGAGCTGGAGCTGCAAGAACCCACTACACTTCCACTCGCCTCCACGAACTCCGCCCGCGCGCGCGCTCCTGTAAAGGGGCCCTGCGCAGCCGTGACGTCACGGCGTCGGGGCGGGGCCCGCGACAGGGGCGGGGCCGCTCCCGGATCTCGCGGAGAGGGCGGGCCGGGGGCGGTGGCCCGACTGGGAGAGCTCCGCTCCTGAGGGGCGAGCGTTTGGAGCGCGCCGGCTGTGCTGGCGCCTGCGGTTCAGAGGCGTGCGGGTCGGGATGTCCGGGCTGTCCACCGTTGCAGAGCAGGGACGCCGGGAGCAGAGCGCGCCGGACGGGCGGTGCGCAGGCTTCGTACTGGGGCTGGACGTGGGCAGCTCGGTGATTCGCTGCCACGTCTATGACCGCGCGGCACGGATCTGCGGTTCCAGCGCGCAGAAGGTGACCGGGGAGCTGGCGTCTGGGCTGCGGGTCAGGGTCGCGCAAGGCACCCGGGATCCAATCTTGGGCGCAGAGAGGGCGGGACTGCTTCATCCGGCCTGGAGGCGGCCACCTGCAGCACCACGGGCCCTCCGTCCTGATAGGCGTGCGGGGATCGTCCAGGTCTCCGCATTCCCTCCCCGGTCAGGGCTGAAACCTGTGCGCCCTTCCTGTCCCGACTGAGGACTGTAGGAGCCCTGTTAGGACTCGCACCTCTGGCCTTACCTGGGTGGGCTTGCGGTGACTCCTAGGGCAGGGCAGGGCAGGGCAGGGCAGGCTGCGCATATCTAGCCAGAGGGTACTTTGTGACTTGCTTGGTTTTTCCTGCTGTTGCTTGATAGACCTCCAACCCTGTCTTTATTTATATTTAAAATTTTCAAATCTTGATGGAATTAGACTTTATGTCCATTCTTCATTTGCCGTCATTATTAACTGTTTCCCAAAGTGCTGAGCACCTGATTTCCATGGATACGGGACGTTATTTATTTACTGTTCTGTCCAATACCAACTTCTTTTTATGTTAGCAGTGTTAGGGAGATCAGGAGCTATTACCTAAGCCTTTACCAGCTCTCCTTTTGCTGGGTTCCTGCCCTTCTTCCCACCCCCTTTAGAAGTGGTTTTCAGACGTAGCAGTTGCCCAGTTGCAGGTCCAGCCAAAAGACTTCTTTGAGCTCTTACGTTGAGGACTTCCTCGCTGGTGTCGGGACCAGGACAGAGAACTGGGACTAGAGCAGCTCCCTGGCCCTTTCTGCCTCCACCTGTGCAGGAAAGGGTGGGTGCTTAGCCACTATGTACTTATCTTTTTGAGTCTTTATCAGAACACAATGATACTTTTCACAAGTCTCCCTTATAATTCTAGACACAAAGTACTTTTGTGTTTAAGCAGAGATTTTTTTTTAAGGAGTTGGACTATTTGGAACCAAAGAGATACAGAATTTCTGTTAGAAGAAAACAAAGTTTCGTAGTTGCTATATAATTTGGGGGGAAATCATTCAATTTTTTTCTTTTTTCTTTTCTTTTTTTTTTTTTAAAGGAATGAGTTAAGAATCTCAAAGGTAAATCACGATTATTGTGAGTAGCAGGAGACTAGAATGGTTTGCTCAGACTGAACTGTGGAGGTGTCTGGAAGGATATGTGAGTAAATGAAAATACAGAAAGTCCCTGCCCTTGAGGGCTGAAGCTTTGTATCTTAAATTAAGAAGCTGACAGCAATGCCTCTCAAACTGTAGTAGGAGTTGACAAGCAGTGCTTCTTCAAGTGTAGTTCCTAGGGTGCTGGGGTTGAGATAGAGAAACTAAAATTTAGGAACTTGTGTAGGAGCTTGGTAGAATATTTTTTTCCGTCCCTTTTGCTTTATTGTCAATCCACATTTTTGGCAGAATAATTTTATGTCTGTTGACCTTAATAATAAAATATTTGGGATTTTATTTTGTTATTTTTTTCCATAGAAAGGTGTTTCCATTGTGCCTTAAAAATTGTTGGTCCAGGAGTTCCTGTGGAGGCTTTGGTTAACAAATCCAACTAGGAACTATGAGGTTGCGGTTTCAATCCCTGGCCTTGCTCAGTGGGTTAAGGATCCGGCGTTGCCATGAGCTGTAGTGTAGGTTGCAGATGCGACTCAGATCCCGTGTTGCTGTGGCTGTGGCGTAGGCCGGCGGCTACGGCTCCGATTAGACCCCTAGCCTGGGAACCTCCATATGCCACGAGTGTGGCCCTAGGAAAGGCAAAAAGACAAAAAAAAAAAAAAAAACTTATTGATCCACAATCAATTAGAAATCAGAAAGAGCAAACAAACAACAACTGGTCCTTTACTTCAGATAACTTGAGTTCTTTGGGAAAAGGGGTCTCACTGGCCTACATTGTTTCCTATTACCTGGCTCATTAGTTCGTGGGTGTGAATAAATAATTGAATTGCGTCTAATCAAAGTTTTAGGAATTCAGTTTGCTTCATGGGACTCTGTGGATTAGATACAGAACCTGTGTTTATTTTCTCAAGTGAAAAATCACACCTCTTGGAGTTTCCATTGGGGTTTAGCGGGTTAAGAACATGACATAGTGTCCGTGAGGATGCAGGTTCAATTCCTGGCCTTGCTTAATGGGTTAAGGATCTGGTGTTCCCACAAGTTGTATTTGTAGTTACAGATGTGGCTTGGATCCGACGTTGCTGTGGCTGTGGTGTAGGTCTGCAGCTCCGCCTCTGATTCAACCCCTGGCCCCTTCCATATGCTGCAGGTTCAGCCATTAAAAAAAAAAAAAAAATCACATCTTTGCTAATATTATGTTGGAAAGAATCTGTAATAGAAACCCAAACTTCTTAGGACAGGATTTGATTGATATTGCCAAATAAATATCTTTAAAAAAGGTTTTTAACAAAGGGAGTTCCCGTTATGGCTCAGTGGTAACGAACCCGACTAGTATCCATGAAGTCATGAGTTCTATCCCTGGCCTCACTCAGTGGGTTAAGGATCTGGCGTTGCTATGAACTGTGGTGTAGGTTGCAGACGAGGCTTGGATCTCGTGTTGCTATAGCTATGGTGTAGGCTGGCAGTTGCAGCTCTGATTCAACCCCTAGTCTTGGAACTTTCATATACCACAGGTGTGGCCATTAAAAAATTTTTTTGAAAAAAAAGATAAAAAAAACCCCATAAAAACCGTGGAGTTATTGCTGTGGCTCAGTGGTTAACGAATCTGACTACTATCCATGAGGATTCGGGTTTGATCCCTGGCCCTGCTCAAGGATCCAGCATTGCCATGAGCTGTGATGTAGGTTGCAGATGCGGCTCGGATCCCACATTGCTGTGGCTGGAGCGTAGGCCAGTGTCTACACCTCTGATTCGACCCCTAGCCCGGGAACCTCCATATGCTACAGGTATGGTCCTAAAAAAACAAAAGACAAAAACAACAACAAAAAACCCTGAAGAGATCACGCTTTAGAGACAAGAACAAAATAGGCTGTATTTTAAAAATATTTATTTTTTATTAATATATAGTTGATTTACAATGTTTTGATTTCTGCTATATATTATGAGGTGTTTTTTGTTTGTTTTTGCTTTTTAGTGCCTGCTCTGCGGCATATGCAGGTTCCCAAGTTAGGGGTCGAATCAGAGCTGAGCTGCCAGCTTTCACCACAGCCACAGCAATGTAGGATCGGAACCGTGTTTGCACCCTAACCACAGCTCATGGCAACACGTGATCCCTAACCCACTGAGTGAGGCCAGGGATTGAACCGGAATCCTCGTGGATACTAGTCAGGCTCGTTACTGCTGAGCCACAAAGGGGACTCCTATTATGACTTTCTTTCTTTTTTTTAAGGGCCACACCTGCAGCATATGGAGATACCCAGGCTAGGGGTCGAATTGGAGCTACAGCTGCCAGCCTACACCACAGCCGAGCAAACCAGATTGGAACCGTGTCTGTGACCTACACCACAGCTCACGGCAATGCTGGATCCTTAACCCACTAAGCGAGGCCGTGGATTGAACCTGTATCCTCATGGATGCCAGTCAGATTTGTTTCTGCTGAGCCACAACAGGAGCTCCCTATTGTGACATTTTTTAATAGCAAAGACATTTTTAGTCTTTTTCTATGTTATATTTAAAAAAAATCTTTCTATGGACTCTTAAATTTTTTCTTTTTTCTTTTTTTGGCTACCTTGTGCATTTGGAGTTTCCAGGCTAGGGATCAGATCTGAGCCGCAGTGGCGACCTAAGCCACAGCTGTGGCAACACCAGATCCTTAACCTTCTATGCCCGGCCAGGGATTGAACCTGTGTCCCAGTGCTCCCAAGATCCCATTGTGCCACAGAGGGAACTCTTGGACTCTTAAATATTGATGTTATGCACTAGAGTAATATTCAGAGTTGGAAATCCCACGTGTGAATATTTAATATTTTTAGTTTTTCAAAGTGAAGAAAGTTCATCATGTTTCCTGTTGGAACATCATGTCATTGTGAGTAACTGTGAAAGATAATAACATCCTTACTGGAAGAACAGGACAGAAAGACCACTCCAAAGAAACAGTAGATTCTCCAATACTGTGTACCCTTTGTACATTCTTAAAAAAATTTAGTTGTTGTCTTTTGTTTTTAATCAACAAAACACATTTGTTTCTTAGCCTTGATTATATTCTTCTTCTTCTTTTTTTTTTGTCTTTTTGCCTTTTCTAGGGCTGCACTCGCAGCATATGGAGGTTCCCAGGCTAGGGGTCTAATCGGAGCTGTAGCTGCCGGCCTTTGCCACAGTCACAGCAACGCGGGATCCGAGTCGCGTCTGCAACCTACACCACAGCTCACGGCAACGCCGCCGGATCCTTAACCCACTGAGCAAGGCCAGGAATCGAACCCGCAACCTCATGATTCCTAGTCGGATTCATTAACCACTGAGCCACGACGGGAACTCCTTGATTATATTCTTGATCTGATTTCAGTTTGGCCTTCCAGACTGTTGTGACATGTTTGAGGAAAGTGAGCTGTTGGGAATGGTGGAATGGGAGGAAGTGACCGTGGAGTGTCCCTGTGAAATCTGGATTGCAGGCTTGACACTATACTGGCCACACTGAGTTTGGAGGGCTGGGGGAGAGGAAGTGTTTATTGTGGCTGAGCCATTATAGTCTGTGGTCATGAAAGTCTTGCATGCAAAGAACAGAAATATCTGATAGAAGGGGAATAGATTTTGTAAAATCACTTTGACTCAATGAGCTCACTGGGTAATAACAGACTCCTTTTTCATACTATCCCCATGTCGCCCTCATGTTCCCCACATTGTCACTGTTTTCTCACAGTTCCTTTTCTTGTATTTGTTTTGGCCTTTTCTTTCCTGTTAGAGATTTTCCTTAAGTGGTGCTTTTTCCTTTTTTTTTATCTTTTTGCCTTTTCTAGGGCCACACTCGCGGCATGTGGAGGTTCCCAGGCTAGGGGTCTAATCAGAGCTGTAGCCGCCGGCCTACGCCACAGCCACAGCAACGCGGGATCTGAGCCGCATCTGTGACCTACCCCACAGCTCACGGCAACACCAGATCGTTAACCCACTGAGCAAGGCCAGGGATCGAACCTGCAACCTCATGGTTCCTAGTTGGATTCGTTAACCACTGAGACACGAGAGGAACTCCTAAGTGGTGATCTTTGATTGGTTATCTGTTCATATTTTCAGTACCGTGTCTTGCCCCTCTTAGCTCTATCTGGTATTTGCAAGTAAAGAACTTCTGCCATTCAGCTCTCCAGAGAGTAAATCTCTTACCTTCTTCCCTGTTAGAGTCAGTGGATGGGATGGATGAGGGGAATTTTGGACCAGGAGTTCCCTTCGTGTCTCAGTGGTTAACAAATCTGACTAAGAACCATGAGATTGCGGGTTCGATCCCTGGCCTTGTTCAGTGGGTTAAGGATCCGGCGTTGCTGTGAGCTGTGGTGTGGGTTGCAGACGCGACTCGGATCCCGCGTTGCTGTGGCTGTGGCGAAGGCCGGCAGCTACAGCTCCTGTTAGACCCCTAGCCTGGGAACCTCCATATGCCGTGGGTGCAACTGTAGATAAAGGCAAAAAGACAAAAAAGAAAAAAAAGATTTTGGACCAATCCTCTGTTCATCCTCATCTGGCATCCTAGCCTTCTGAGGTGCCACTAGTTGTCTGGATTGTACCTGAGAATCTTAAATGTTTTTGTTTTTATTTTTGGCTGCACCCATGGCATGCAGAAGTTCCAGGCCCAGAGATAGAGCCTGTGCCACAGCAGTGACCCAAGCCACAGCAGTGACAATGATAGGTCCTTAACCTGCTGAGCCACCAGGGAACTCCTTAATGTTTTTATTTTAATGAAGTCTTAAGAGGAATTGGAGATAAAATGCTTATGTTCAGGTCATCATTTTAACCTGAAGCCATAGCTTCTTTTTATTTTATTTTTTAAGTTAGCATACAGTAAAGTTGACTTTTTTGGTGAGTAAGTTATGTGAAATTTAGCACACATGTAGAAGTAACCCTAAAAAACTCCCTTATGCTAGCCCTTTGTTGTCAGACCCTCCTCCCACACCTAATCCCTGAAAACCACTGATCTATTTTCCATGAATGTAACTTTTTGTTTTATTGAGAGTATCATATTAGTGGAACAATATAGTAAGGAGCCTTTGGAGACAGGCTTTTTTCAGCATAATGCCTTTGAGATTCATCTGTATTATGTTCATTCTTTTTTATTTCTGAGTAGTAATCCATTATATGGATGTACCACATTCACTCATTTGTTCATTTCATTTCACATTCACTCATTCATTCATTTTCCATTGTTTCCAGTTTCTGGTGATTTTAAATAGAGCTGCTGTACATTGGTATACAGATTTTTTTTTTTTTTTGTCTTTTGTCTTTCTAGGGCTGCACCCTTGGCATATGGAAGTTCCAAGGCTAGGGGTTGAATTGGAGCTGTAGCTGCCAGGCCACACCTCAGCTGTAGTAGCACAGGATACTAGCCGCATCTGTAACCTACACCATAGGTCACAGCAGTGCTGGATCCTTAACCCACTGAGCAAGGCTAGGGATTGAAAACGTGTCCTCATGGATACTGGTTGGGTTCGTTAACCACTGAGCCATGACAGGAAATTCTGGTGTACAGATTTCAGTGTGAATGTTTGTCATTTCTCTGGAATAAATACCTAGGAGTGGAGTTGTTGGGTCATTTGGTAAGTTAATGTTTTTTTTCTTTTTTTATGAATTTTATTTCAATTAGGTGTACAAAGATCATCACACATCAATTTGATAGATTTTGTGTCCCAAACCTACAGTGCATCCCCCCACCCCCCAGATTGTCTTCTTTGAAAAACCAAGGTTTTCCAAAATCTGTGAGTCACTGTCTGTTCTGCAAAGAAGTTCATTGTGTCTCTTTAGTTTCCACATGTAAGCGGTATCATTGGGTGTTACTGTCTAATTGTCTGACTGGTTTCACTTCGCATGATAATTTCTAGGTCCATCCATGTTGCTATAAATGTTGGTCATCCGTTCCTTTTAATGGCTGAGTAAAATTCCATTGTGTGTATGTACCATATCTTCCCTATCCACTCTTCTGTGGATGGGCATTTAGGTTGTTTCCATGACCTGGCTTCTTCCCTCTCTAACTGCTTTAGATATAAAGTTAGATTGTTTACTTGAGCTTTTTCATGTTTCCTGAAGTAGGCTTGTATTGCTATAAACTTTCCTCTTAGAACTGCTTTTGCTGCATCCCAGAGGTTTTGGAGTGTCATATCTTTGTTGTCATTTGCTTCTAGGTATTTTTTATTTCCTCTTTGATTTCTTCAGTGATCCATTGGTTGTTTAGTAGCATGTTGTTTAGTCTCCATGTGTTTGTATTTTTTGCGATTTTATTCTTGTTGATTTCCAGTCGTATAGCATTGTGGTCAGAGAAGATGCCTGATATGATTTCAATTTTCTTAAAGTTACTGAGGCTTGATTTGTAGCCCAGGATGTGATCAATCTTAGAGAATGTTCCATGCACACTTGAGAAGAATGTATATTCTGCTGCTTTTGAATGGAAAGTCCTATAAATATCTATGAAGTCCATCTGATCTAATGTTTCACTCAGGGCCTGTGTTTCCTTTTTGATTTTCTGCCTGGGTGACCTGTCCATTGCTGTAAGTGGGGTGTTAAAATCCCCCACTATGATGGTGTTATTGTTGACTTCTCCTTTTAAGGTTGTTAGCAATTGCCTTATATATTGTGGTGATCCTATGTTGGGTGGATAGATATTTAAAATTGTTGTATCTTCTTCTTGGATTGATCCTCTGATCATTATGTAGTGCCTTTCCTTGTCTCTTAAAATGTTCTTCATCTTAAAGTCTATTTTGTCTGCTGGGGGTATTGCTACCCCTGCTTTCTGTTGACACCCATTTGTGTGGAATATTTTCTTCCATCCTCTCACTTTCAATTTGTATGTGTCTCTAGAAGTGAAGTGGGTGTCTTGAAGACAGCATATATGTGGGTCTTGTTTTTGTATCCATTCGGCTAGTCTGTGTCTTTTGGTTGGGGCATTCAGTCCATTAACATTTAAGGTAATTATTGATATGTATGTTCTTATTGCCATTTTATTAACTGTTTGGGGGTTTTGTTGCTCTTTTTTCTTCCCTTATTCCCTTGTTGTCTCCTCTCACAAGATGACTATCTTTAATGTTGTATTTGAGTTGATTTTTCTTATTTGTTTGTGTATCAATTATAGATTTTTGGTTTGCAGTTACCGTGAAGTTTTGATATAGAAGTCTATATACAAATGAGATTGTTTTAAGTTGTTGGTTTCTTAATTGCACGTACATCTCCAGTGACCTGCATTTGTGCTCTCTTCTCATGATTTCTGATTTTGGTAGCATAACAATGCATGGATGATTTAGTATCTTTACTGTATATATGCCTTTCCTGGTGAACCTTGTCATTTGCGGTGTCTTTGTCTCTGGTTGTGGCCTTTTCTTTTCTGACTAGAGAAGTTCCTTTAAGATTTGTTGTAAAGCTGGTTTAGTGTTGCAGAAATCTCTTAGCTTTTGCTTATCTGTGAAGGGTTTTTTTTTTTTTTC
>PVHT021183693.1:510294-525555 GCA_004024745.2 Catagonus wagneri | reverse complement strand
CCTCATGTTTCCTAGTTGGATTCGTTACCACTGACCCACGATGGGAACTCCTTATCTGTGGAGGTTTTGATCTCTCCTTCAAATCTGAATGAGAGCGTTGCAGGGTAAAGCAATTTTGGTTGGAAGTTTTTCCCTTTCATCACATTAAGTATATCATGCCACTCCCTTCTGGCCTGCAGAGTTTCAGCTGAAAAATCTGCTCATAACCTTATCGGGGTTCCCTTGTATGTCATTTGTTTCTTTTCCCTAGCTGCTTTCAATATTTTCTCTTTGTCTTTAATTTTGGTCATTTTGATTAATATGTGTCTCGAGGTGTTCCTCCTTGAGTTTATTTCATGTGGTACTCGTTGCACTTCCTGAATTTGACTGAGTGGTTCCTTTCCCATATTAGGGAAGTTTTCGGTATTATCTCTTCAAATATTTTTTCTGTCCCCTTCTCTCTCTGTTCTCCCTCTGGCACCCCTATAATATGGATGTTGGTGTGTTTAACATTATCCCAGAGTTCTCTGAGATTCAGATCATTTCCTTTCAATCTTTTATCTCTTTTCTCTTCTGCGTTAGTGATTTCCACTAATCTGTCCTCCACCTCGCTGATTTGTTCTTCTGCCTCCTGTATTCTACTGTTGGCTGCTTCTAATGAATTTTTTATTTCAGTTATTGTATTTTTCATATCTTCTTGTTTAATTTTTACAGCTTGTATTTCTCTGCTCAGTGTTTCCTGTAAATTATCAATCTTTGCCTCCAGTTTATTTCCAATGCCTTGCATCATCTTCAGCATCAACAGTCTAAAGTCTCTTTCTGGGAGGCTGATAATCTCCTCATCACTGAGCTGTTTTCCTGGCCTTTTTTCTTTCTCCCTTATCTGAGTTATAGTTTTCCGTCTTTTCATTTTTATAGGTTTTTGGTGTGGTGACCTTTTTGTACACAGTAGAGTTGTAGCCCCTCTTAGTTCTGGTGTTTGCCTTCCCTGTGGCTAAAGTTGGTTTGTGGGGGGGGCTTGCTCTAGGCTTCCCAATGGAAGGGACTGGTGCCTGCCCACTGGTAGGTGGGGTTGATTCTTATCCCTCTGATGGGTGGGGCTTTGTCTCTGGATGAGATTAGAGGCTGGCTGTGTGCCTGAGGGGTCTTTAGGCAGCCAGTTTCCTGATGGCTGGGGCTGTGATCCCACCTGGATTATTGTTTGTCCTGGGGCTTCTCAGCGCTGATGGGAGGGACCAGATTTTCCCCAAAATGGCCACCTCCAGAGAAATGCAGGCTGATGAATGTTCCCGAGAGCTTCACCTCCAAAGCCCTTCCCCCACAAGAAGCCGCAGTCACCCCCATTTCCCCAGGAGATCCTACCAGAATTGCAGTCAGATTCCACCCAGATTCCTATGGAGTCTTTGCTTTGCCCTGGGACCCAGTGCACATGAAAGTCTGTGTGTGCCTTTCAAGAATGGGGTCTCTGTTTCCCCCAATCTTGTGGAGCTCCTGCACACAAGCGCCGCTGGCCTTCAATGCCAGATGCTCTGGGGGCTCTTTCTCCCTGTGCCAGGTCCCCAGGCGTAGGGATTTGACATGGGGCTCAGAACTCTCAGTTCTGTGATGCAGTTACTTTCCAGTCTGTGGGGCTTCCCACCCGGGAGGTTTGGAGTTGCTTCTATCACGTAATTGCTCCTCCTACCTCTTGATGTGGTCTCGTCTTTGTCTTCTGGAGGAGAATATCTTTCTTGGAAGTTTACAGTCCATTTGGTTGAAGGCTGCTTGGCATTTGGTTGTAGTTTTGTTGTTTTTTGGGAGAGAAGTTGAGCTCCAGTCCTTCTGTTCCGCCATCTTAATCCAGTCTCTGGGTAAGTGAATGTTTAACTTCAGAAATTGCCAAACTTTTCCTGAAGCGACTCTACCACATTTTGCATTTACCCTAGCAATGTATATGAGTTCCATTTGTTCTTCACCAACACTTGACATTGTCAGTGTTTTTTGTTTTAGGCATCCTAATGGATTTTGTGATATTTCATGGTGGTTTTGATTTGCATTTCCCTAATGGCTAATGATGTTGAATATGTCAATGTGTGTATTTTCTATCTGTATATCTTTGATAAAGTGGCTGTTCAAACTTTGGGCCTTTTTTTGCTTTCTAGGACCATACGTGCAGCATATAGAGGTTCCCAGGCAGAGGGTCTAATCAGAGCTATGACTGCCAGCCTGTGCCACAGCCATAGCAATGCAGGATCCAAACCCCATCTGTGACCTACACCACAGCTCACAGAACACCAGATTCTTTACCCACTGAGTGAGGCCAGGGATTGAATCTACAACTTCATGATTCCTAGTCAGATTCATTTCTGCGGTGCCATGACTGGAACTCCCGACTTTGGGCTTTTTTTTTTTTGCTTTTTAGGGCTACACCCACAGCATGTGGAGATTCCCAGGCTAGGGGTCAGATCAGAGCTACAGCTGCCAGCCTATGCCACAGCCACAGCAACGCAGGATCTGAGCCACGTCTGCAACCCACACTGCAGCTCATGGCAACGCCAGATCCTTAATCCACTGAGCGAGGCCAAGAATCAAACCTGCAACCTCATGGTTCCTAGTCGGATTTGTTTCCACTGCGCCACTATGGGGACTCCTTGGCCATTTTTTAATTGAGTTTTGAGATTTTTAAATATATTCTTGTGTTGACTATGTGATTTACACACATTCTCAACGAGTCTGGACCTTGTCTTTTCCCTTTTTTTTTTTTTTTTTTTGGACATAGGCAGAGCATGTGACATTTCCTGGGCCAGGGATTGAACTTGTACCACAGCAGTGACCTAAACTGCTCCAGTGACAATGCCAGATCTTTAACCTGCTGTGCCACAGGGAACTCCTGTCTTTCATTTTCTTAACAGTAGCCTTTACAGAGCAAACATTTTTCATTTTGATGAAGTCCAGTTTATCAAATTTTTTGTTTCATGAATTGTACTTTTGATGTCGTGTCTGAGATCTCTTTACGTAACCCAACTCACAAAGATTTTCTGCTGTGATTTTTTTTCTAAGCATTTTATAGTTTCATGTTTTACATTTAGGTCTATGATCCATTTTGAGTTTTTTTTTTTTGTAAGAGGTGAGGTTGAAGTTGAGGTTAATTTTTTTGTATGCGGATGCCTGATTATTTCAACTTTGCTGAAAAAGCTATCTTTTTTTTTTTTTTTTGGCTGTGCTTGCAATATGCAGAAGTCCCTGGGCCAGGGATCATAGCTGTAACCAGACCCGCAGTAGTGACAAAGCTGGATCCTTAACCTGCTGAGCTACCAGGGCACTCTGAAAAAGCTCTTTTCTCCGTTGAATTACCTTGTATATTTGTCAAAAATCAATCAGCCATATTTGTGCGGGTTTTTTTTTTTTTTCTGTATTTTCTTTTGTTCCATTGATCCATTTGTCTATTTTTTAAATTTTTATTTTTTTATTGAAGTATAGTTGATTTACAGTGTTGTGTCAATTTCTGCTATATAGCAGTGATCCAGTTTTTTATATATACATGTGTATATATGCGCACATATATACATTCCTTTTCTTATATTATCTTCCATCATGGTCTATCCCGAGAGACTGGATATAGTTCCCTGTGCTGTGCTGTAGGACCTCATTGCTTATCCATTCTAAATGTAATAGTTTGCATCTACTAACCCCAGATTCCCAGTCCCTCCCACTCCCTTCCCCCTTTCCCTTGGCAACCACAAGTCTGTTCTCCATGTTTGTGAATCTGTTTCTGTTTTGTAGATATGTTCACTTGTGCCATGTTTTCGATCCCACATATAAGTGATATCATATTGTTTGTCTATTTTTATGATTATGCTATTTCAATTACTATGGCTTAACAGTAAGTTTTTAAATTGCATAGTGTGATTCCTCTGATTTTAATTTTTTTTCTTTTCTTTTTTGGCCACACTGTGGCATATGGGGTTCCTGAGCCAGGGATCAGATCTGAGCCAGAGTAGAGACCTGTGCCACAGCTGTGGCAGCACCAGATCCTTAACCCACTGTGTGGGGCATCAAACCTGTGTCTCAGCACTCCTGAAACGTTGCCAATCCCATTGTGCCACAGTGGGAAATCCAACAATTTTTATTCTTTTTTCAACATTGCTTTGGCTATTTTAGTTCTTTTGCCTTTCTGTATAAATTTTAGAGTCATCATATCTGTATTACAAAAAGTCCTAGGATTTTGATACAGAATTGTGGGTGAAAGATCCTTTAGCACTCTAAAAACGTTGCGCCACTTCCTTCCGGCCTTCATGTTTCACATGAGAAAGCCACAGTCATTCGAGTCATTGATCTGTGTATGTAATGTGTCTAGTTGCTTTCAATTTTGTTTTGTTTTGTTTGTTTCTGGTTTTCAGCATTTTAATTATAATTATCTGGGTGTGTAACGCTTTGGACTTAGCCTTTTAGGAGTTTTCTAAACTGCTTGAATATGTAGATTTTAAATCTTTCACTGAACCTGGGAATTTTTAGCACTATTACTTCCCTGAAGTAATTTTTTTTCCTGCACTGAACACTTTCTTTTTTCCTTTGGGGCCTCTGATGACATAAATATTAGACCGTTTGCTCTTGTCTCACAAATCCCTGAGGCTTCGTTCATTTTTTCCAATATTTTTTATTTCTGTTGTTCCGATTAGATAATTTCTGTTGGTCTATCTTCAAGCTTGTTGACTTTCTTCTGTTATCTCCATTCTACTGTTAAGCCTCTCCAGTATATTTTTTATCTTAATTATTGCTATATTTTTCCTTTTTAATTGATTTTTTCCAGCTTTATTGAGGTTGATTGACCAATAAAAGTTGTATATACTTAAGGTGTACAAATTCATGGTTTGATATACATTGTGAAATGATTACCACAATCAGGCTAATTAATATACTCATCACCTCACATGGTTACCATTTGTTTGTACATATGTGTGTTGAGAACACTTGAGAACTGTTCTCTTAGCAAATTTCAGGTGTACAATACATTATTATTATTTTTTTTTCTTTTTTAAGGCCGTGCTTGTGGCAGATGGAGGTTCCCAGGCTAGGGGTCAAATCGGAGCTACAGTGGCTGACCTACTCCACAGCCACAGCAACGCCAGATCCGAGCCGCATCTACGACCTACACCACAGCTCACGGCAACGCCGGATCCTTAACCCACTGAGTAAGGCCAGGGATCCAACCCGCAACCTCATGGTTCCCAGTCAGATTCATTAACCGTTGTGCCATGACAGGAACTCCCAAGCTGAGATTTTTTTGATTCTTCATATACCTTGTAATTTTGGATTGTATCCTGAACATTTTGAGTATCATGTTACAAGATCTAGGGTCCTGTGTAAAGACTATGATGAAGGTTGATATTTTTCTTTTAGCAGGCAATTTATACAGTTGTGTTCAGACCACAAATGCTGACCAGCCTTCTATGCGCTTTGGTTTCAGTGTTAGTTCTGTTTTCAGGATCTTGGCCATGGAGTTCCCATTGTGGCTCAGTGGGTTATAAATCAGACATAATGTCCTTGAGACTGCAGGTTCAATCCCTGGCCTCACTCAATGGGTTAAGGTTCCCACGTTGCCGTGGCCGTGGTGTAGGCCGGCAGCTGCACTCCAATTCTGCCCCTAGCTTGGGAACTTCCATATGCCACAGGTGTGGTCCTTAAAAACAAGAGAGAGGTCTTAGCCCTACTATTTAGTTCTGCCTTGTGTAGTATGTGCCACCTAGATGTCAGCCTGGGACCTGAGTGGTGGTCATCTGTTCCTTAGTTCTGCTCTTAATGTCTTTGCTGTGCTGTTTAAGATTATATTCACACATACGCGGCTTGAAGGTGAGCCTAGGATTTCATCCACAACTTTCCGGAGTAGCTTTCCCGAGCTCTTCGCTCTCTCAGATCTTCTTGGTACTTTTCAGTTTCCTGAACCTCCCCATTTGGGTCCTCTTGCCAGAAGCTGGAGCTTTCATTACCCCATTCTGCTGGCACTTCCTATGTGCTTATCTGGGACTGGGCATTAGAACATTCACTTACCCTCTGGTGCCCACAGCTCCTCTGATGAGAGAGGAAGTTTTCCTTCCCTTGGTGCTTTAGGTACTTGTGGTTACTGCTTCAGGCACCATTCGGGGATGTCCTGAATGTAAAAGTATGGAAACTGGGGGTGGGCATGTGGATAAAAAAGAAAAATGGATTTCTCCCATTCCCACTGAGTGTCTCCAAAAACTCCCTTGGAGTTTCCACTGCACCATGGTACCCACTTCTGGTTTCAGGCTGTTTTGCATCCAGGCCAGGGCATACCAGAAGAGAAATGGGACACAACACCAGTTCAGTGGTGCTTTAATTCTTAGCTTCTTCCCCCATCTGCCTGCCATCATATACTTTTTGGAGTCCACAAATAGCTAGTCCATTCTTACCAGGGTTTTTTTTTTTTTTTTTCCTTGCCCTTGGCATGTGGATGTTCCTGGACCAGGGATCGAACCTGCGCCACAGCAGCAGTTACCTGAGCCGCTGTAGTGACAACGCTGGATCCTTAACTTAAATCCTCTCTCCAGGTTCTATATCAGTGTTCAGTAGGAGAGACAGGCTGGAGTATGCTTACTTCATCATAATTCAAACTGAAACAGTACTTTATTTGATAATTTTTTGGGTGGGTTTTTTTTTTTTTGGTTTTATCTTTTCTTATTGCAAAACCAACACATCTTCCTTGTAGAAAACTTGGAAAATAAAGATAAAATAGGAGTTCCCTGGCTCAGTGGGTTCAGGCTCCAGCACTGTCACCGCCATAGCTTGGCCCACTGCTGTGGCACAGGTTTGATCCCTGGCCCAGGAACTTCAGCATGTCACGGGCACAGCCAGAAAGACAAAACTCAAAACAAAACAAAAAAACAAACAAAAAAACCCCAAAAAAACAGAAAACCCCGATAGGAGTTACCGTTGTGGCTCAGCGGAAGTGAATCAGGCTAGTATCCATGAGGACGCAGGTTCCATCCCTTGCCTTGCTCAGTGGGTTAAAGATGTGGTGTTGCTGTGAGCTATGGTGTAGGTCTCAGATGCGGCTTGGCTCTGGCGTTACTGTGGCTTTATGTAGGCCAGAAGCTGCAGCTCTGATCTGAAACCTAGCCTGGAAACCTCCATATGTCCTGGCAGTTGCACCCCCCCCAAAGAAACCTGATAAAGATAAAGAAAGCTAAAATCTTTGCAACACATTAACTGTAGACAATTGTTATTTTGGTGTATTCTTTTTTATTTCATATACGTATTTTTCCATCCTAACAATAAAAATGAATTAAATAATAAATAAAATCATGTTTTTAATTATTTTAACTAGTAACCTTAAGACCGAGATGCTATTGACTTGATCTAATGTTGTTTCTACTAAATCTTCTCTTTTCTTAAACAGGTAGAAAGTCTTTATCCTCAAACTGGCTGGGTTGAAATTGATCCTGATGTTCTCTGGCTTCAGTTTGTTGCTGTAATAAAAGAATCTGTCAAAGGTAATTTGATTTATTAAAGTAAAAATAGTAAAATATATTTTGTGTCCGATAGAAGTTTTCCTCCAGTGTCTGCAGAAGTTTGTGGGTTTCCTAAGTTATAATTATACATAGAGTATTTTATTGGGGTCACAGTTTTCCAGTATTATGGGGGGGACTCTGGTTTGCAGTGAAGAGCTTTGTCAAGGAAGGGTAGAAGCGTCTTTGTCCTCTGCTTTAAATCTCTTTGAACTGCAGTATAATTAAGTCTCTTACCTTCCTTCTTGGTTTGGGTCCTAGCTAGTGCTGATCTGATTTCCTGTTATGTACAAAATACCAGAGGGTTATTAAAGAAGTTACAACATACAGTTTCTTGCTCTCAGGAGTTTATAACCGAGTTATCTTTATTGTAAAATAAGTTTTTTGTGTAGTTTTTTTCCTATGTGGCCTTTTTTTTCATTAATCAATTTTTTTATTTTAAGGATTTTTATTTTTTTCTGTCATAGCTGGTTTACAGAGGCTGTCAATTTTCTACTATACAGCAAGTTGATCCAGTCACACATAAATATACATTCTTTTTTCTCACATTATCTTGCTCCATCACAAGTGACTAGATATAGTTCCTAGTGCTATACACAGGACCTGTGTGGCCTCTTGATGGCAGAGTGCTGTCTTAGCCACAGTCATGGTCTAAATCTTAGCTCTTAAAGAAGGTTTTCCGTGCAACCTTCTCTAAGAACACAATGAAAGATGACTTGTACATTCGAAAAGATCTTGTACTTCATTTTTATGACCTTTTTTTCTGCTTTTTTAGGGCTGCACCTGTGGCATATGGAGGTCCCCAAGCTAGGGGTTGAATCGGAGGTGAAGCCACAGGCCTACACCACAGCCACAACAATACAGGATTCAAGCCGCGTCTGCGACCTACACCACAGCTCACAGCAACGCTGGATTCTTAACCCACTGAGCGAGGCCAGGAATTGAACCCATGTCCTCATGGATGCTAGTCAGATTCGTTAACCACCGAGCCACAACGGACACTCCCATTTTTATGACTGAATTGCTTCTCCTTCTCACCTTTCTGGTTTGAAGTATTTCAAAACCTATTTAAAAAATGTTGACTCCTGTTAGAGCCCTAGCCTGGGAACCTCCATATGCTGTGGGTGCAGCCCTAGATAAGGCAAAAAGACAAAAAAAATGTTCAAAGAATACTACACTGAACACTTGTATACATTCTCCTAGATTCAGGCATGTTTTGCAGTACTTACCATCCTTTGCAAACTTTTAATCTTTTTGGCTGATGGATGTGAGAGCTGGTTCTGACATAATAACCTGTTATCCCTAAATACTTCAGCATTATCTCCAGAGAAAAGGGGTATTCTTGTACATAAATCCAATGCAATTATCACACAGGAAAAACAATAGTGACCCAGTGATGTTTTCTAATACTAGGTCCTCAGTATTCACCTCTTACCTCAATCTCAAATAACTTTTTTTTTCAGTCCAGAGTCCGAGGATGAGGCATTGCATTTGGCAATCGGTCTGTTTAGTCTCCTTTATTTTTATTTTTTTGCTTTCTAGGGCCGCACCCACAGCATATGGAAGTTCCCAGGCTAGGGGTTGAATTGGAGCTACAGCTGCTGGCCTATACACAGCCACAGCAATGTGGGATCCAAGCCGGGTCTGCGACCTACACCACAGCTCACGGCAATGCCGGATCCTTAACCCACTGAACGAGCCCAGGGGATTGAACCTGCAGCCTCGTGGTTCCTAGTCGTATTCGTTTCTACTGCGCCACGATGGGAACTCCTGTTTAGGCTCCTTTAATCTAGATCAGGTTCTTCATGACACTGACAGTTTTCAAAGGTATAGACCAGTTTAACAGACTCTCCTGCATTTGGGGGTTGTCTCTTTCCTCATGATCAGGTTCAGGTTAACTGTTTTTTGAAAAGAGTACTGTGCAGGGGCTCATGTGTCTTCCTTGGTGCTCTTATCATCTTATCAAAGTCATTTTTCATTTTCTCAGTGATATAAAAAATTGCTCTTGTAAAAGAATGTCACAAAAATACCTGAGTTGCTATATTTTAAGAAATTTGGACCTTCCAAAAATCCATGTTTTCTTTTGCAACCTGGCATCTGTGTGGATAATAAGATCTATGCTTTAGTGTTTATACTACTTTCCCTGAGGACTTTTCTCTTATTTCCATCAGCCAGCTTCTCTTACAGCTGATCATTGCTTAAATTAAGATCCAATTTTTTTAAATTATCAAGAAAATACAACCTGACTTACTTAAGGTAGTGTTTGTTTTTTTCCTATATCTTTAAAGCAAAAAGGTCATTTTATTATTAGACTACGACCTTTTCCCCTTTTAAGTAAAATAAATATTGCAAAATTATTCTAGTAATGCTTTATTAATTAGCTCCATTTGTTTTATTAAAATGCAATGCTAAACCCAGTTGTTTTTCTTAAAGTTTATATTGAGCAATTTCTTTTCCATATTCTAATATTGTAAAAGAAAACCTCAGGCTTTTGCATGTGTTTTATCCATCTTTATTTTTAGCTGCAGGGATAGAGATGAATCAAATTGTCGGTCTTGGCATTTCAACACAGAGAGGAACCTTTCTTACATGGGACAAGTAAGTACATTGTGTGCTAAGAACTATTGCTGGGTTCATAGCGCACTGAGCACATTGCAATGAAACCTGTTTGGAGAGTTTTAATTTTATGAATTTAGAACAGTTTTGCTTGGTTAAGAGAGATGAAAGTGGGCCTACTTTCTGGCTTATTAAATATGCTCCCTGCATGTTATCTAGCCGTGACCTAAATAGTAGTAATAAAAAGACCGTTGTTGTCATTGAAATTCTCCATTTACTTGTGTCTGTGAGTTAGTTTTTCAGATAAGCATGGATTAAAGATCTAAAAAAGTAGCTTATACCTAAAAAGATCCAGGAAAACCTGGCCTATTTTATTTTATTATTTTATTTTATCTTCTTAGGGTCGCACCCTTGGCATATGGAAGTTCCCAAGCTAGGGGTGGAATTAGAGCTGTAGCTGTGGCCTATACCACAGCCACAGCAACATGGGATCCAAGCTGTGTCTGCAACCAACACCACAGCTCATGGCAATGCCAGAACCTTAACCCGCTGAGCGAGGCCAGGTATCGAAGCCACGTTCTCAAGGATAGTAGTCGGGTTCGTTACCACTGAGCCACGACGGAAACTCCAAACCTGGACCATTTTAGAAACACAAGACTGGAGTTCCTGTTGTGGCTCAGTGGTTAACAAATCCAACTAAGAACCATGAGGTTGTGGGTTCAATCCCTGGCCTTGCTCAGTGGGTTAAGGATCCGGCGTTGCCATGAGCTGTGGTGTAGGTTGCAGATGCGGCTCGGATCCCGTGTTGCTGTGGCTGCGGTGAAGGCTGGCAGCCACAGCTCCTGTTAGACCCCTAGCCTGGGAACCTCCATATGTTGTGGGAGCGGCCCTAGATAAGGCAAAAAGACAAAAAAGAAAGAAAGAAACACACAAACAAACACAAGACTATAATGATGTTTTATATTTTTAGTCTACTCCACATTCAGTATTTAAGTACCTAGAATGTATGAGATATGTCTGGATTAAACACAGTTATAATACCATAACGGCTACTATATAGTGGATACTCGTGATACTTCCTTCAGGTTGCGATATCCTTACAAACAAACCTGTTATTTGGTTGTTATGTCTTCTTCAGAGTCATTCAGTAAATAAACAGAGCCAAGAGCCAAGAGTCATTCAGTAAATAAACAGAGCCAATTATCTTTTTGATCCCAGAGAATATGCTCTTTCTATTACCCCCATATTGCCTTCAACATGTGTTTTTTGTCTCAAAAAGAACAACAATAACACTGTAAAATGTTTCTTTGTTACCAAGCCCTGCATTCTAAACGGGCATCTTGAGCTTAGGGTAGTGGGGAAGAAAGTGATGAATGTAGAGGTAGGGATAAGTCTAAGAAATATAATCATGGTGAATTCACAAGAGCTTGGACTTTAATTCAGTGTTAGGCAAGAGGAAGAAGTTGAAATTTTCCATTATTTCCAGTATTTGATTGGGTGTGATCAAGAAGTGGAATAGGAAGACCCTGAGCTCATCTCCCTCTACAAACGCATCAAAACTACGACTCTATATAGAGCAGCTCCCTCTGAGAACAACCTGAAGACTAGCAGAATGGCTCTTCTACAACCAAGGTTATTAAAGAAAGAACCATGTTGTTTCTGGTAGGAGGGGAGGAGAAGCAATCTACTCAGGTCCCATACCCCTAGTGGGTGACCCAGAAGAGGAGGGGGATATCATAGGCTGGGGCAGCTTCCCTGAGGAGCAAGGGTACCTTGTTTTGGGTACCCTGGCCCTGGGTTTCAACATGGGGAAAACAAGCTTGCTTGGTTAGTTTGAAAACCAGCAGGGTTTAGCAGAAATCTGTAGAAACCAAGACTCCTCTCTTAAAAAGTACAGAGACTTGCCTGCTCCCAGTCCCAGTGCGAAAGCAGCAGATTGAAAACATCTCATGCTCTGGCTGGCCTACCAGGACTGCCCCTCAGCCCACACGAGGCTTCTGTTCCAGTACTGCTTCTAAGCAAGCTGCAAGCTTGCACCAGAGCAAAACTGAACCAGCTCAAGAATTGCAGCTCTAGCCCCATGGGCTCCAGTCCTGCCTCTGACCAAAGTGGATACTGCCATCACTCTGGAGAGAAGTGGCACTAGCTTAGATTTGCAGCTCCAGCCTCTTTGGCTCTAGCCCTGTCCTGAGCCTGGAAGAATCCCCAGCTTACACCTAGCTCCAATCCCAACCCCTCCTTTTTTAGTCCTATACCCCATCAGGATGGCAGCTACCAGTACACCTCAGACAACATGTGATTAGTGCTCACTTCAGATTTAGCTCTCCCACCAAAACCTCTGCATGCACACAGACTGCATAGGTATCCTCCCACTTGAGGATTTACCTCTAAGACCAATATAGGTAACTATTTAACCTGATTTCATAGGGACAAAAAGAGAAGTTCAAACAAAATGAGAAGATGGAGGAATATGTTCCAGATGAAAGAATAAGAAGAATCCCAGAAAAAAAACCCTAATGAAATGAAAATAAGTAACTTACCTGATTGAATAATTTAATAGGAATAAAAATGCTTACTGAAGTCAGGAAAAGAGCAGAGGGACACAGCGAGAACTTCAACAAAGAACTAGAAAAAAGAAAAAAAGAATCAATCAGAGCTGAAGAACACAATAATTGAAATTAAAAGTCACTAGAAGGAATCAATAGCAGATTAAGTAATACTGAAGAATGCATACGTGACCTGGAAGACAAAATAGTGGAAATCACCCAATCAAAATGGCAAAAGAAAAAAATTTTAAAGATAGTTTAAGGGATTTGTAGGAAAACATCAAGAATTCTAACATTCAGAATTCCCATTGTGGCTCAGCGGTGATGAACCTGACTAGTATCCATGAGGATGCAGGTTCAATCCCTGGCCCTGCTGAGTGTGTTAAGGATCTGGTGTTGTTGTTAGCTGTGGTGTGGGTTGCAGATGCAGCTTGGGTCTGGCGTTGCTGTGGCTGCAGCTCCAATTTGACCCATCACCTGGGAACTTCCATATGTCATGGGTGTAGCCCTAAAAAAAAAGAATGCTAACATTCACATTATAGGGGTCCCAGAAGGAGAAAAGAGAGAGAAAGGGGTAGAAAACATGCTTGGTGAAATTATGGCCAAAAACTTCCCTAACCTGAAGAAGGAAAGAGATTCCCAGGTCCAGGAAGCACAGAGAGTCCCAAACAAGATGAACCCAAAGAGAACCATATGAAGACATAATTAAAATGGCAAAAGTTAAAGAGAGGATTCTAAAGGCGGCAAGAGAGAAAGAGTCACATACAAGGGAACTCCTGTAAGGTTATCAGCTGATTTTTTTCAGTAGAAACTCTGCAGGCCAAAAGGGAGTGGCATGATGTATTTAAAGTGCTATAAGGGGAAAACTTACAGTAGGATACTCTCCTCCTTCAGAGTTGAAGGAGAAACAAAGTTTCCCAGAATCAAAAACTAAAAGAGTTCTTTACTACTAAACTGACCCTTACAAGAAATGTTAAAGGGTGTTCTGTAAGTGAAAAAGAAACGGCTGTAACAAGAAATTAGAAAATATTGGGAGATCCCATTGTGGCTCAGCAGGTTATGAACCCAACTATTATCCATGAGGATGCAAGTTCAAACCCTGGCCTCGCTCATAGGGTTAAGGATTTGGCATTGCCATGAGCTGTGGTGTAGTTCACAGATGTGGCTTGGATCTGGTGTTGCCGTGGCTGTGGTGTAGGCTGGCAGCTGTAGCTCCAATTTGACTCCTATCCCAGGAACTTCCATATGTTGCAGGTGCAGCCCTCAAAAAAAAAAAAAAGAAAAAAGATTTGAAGGAAAAAAATTGATAAGTGTAAATATATAGGAAAGACCATCGATCAGCCACTTAAATAAGTTAGTATGAAGGTTAAAGACAAAAATTGTAAAATCAACTATAACTTTAATAAACGGGATACTCATAAAGGTGTAAAATATGACAGCAAAACAAAAAGTTGGCATAGTAAAAAAAAAAGTAGAGTTTTTAGAATGTGTTGGAACTTATAATGACTGTCATTCTAAAACAAGTAGATATATTTATAGATTGATATATATATGAACTTCATGGTAATCACAAATCAAAACCCTACAAAACATGCACAAAAAAACAGAGAAATCCAAGCATAATATTTTTTTAAATTGTCAAACCACAAGGGAAGAGATTAAAATGAGAAGAAAAAAAAACAAAGAACTACAAAAGCAACCAAAAAACAAGTGACAAAATGGCAATAAGCACATACCTATATATTTTTTTTCACTTTTTTTTAGGGCCACACCCACAACATATGGAAGTTCCCAGGCTAGGAGCTGAATCAGAGCTATAGCTGCTGGCCTGTGCCACAGCCATAGCAACATAGGATCCGAGCTGGAATCTGAGCTGCATCTGCAACCTACACCACAGCTCATGGCAACACCGGATCCCTGACCCACTGAACGAGGCCAGGGATCAAACCAGCATCCTCAGTCAGATTGTTTCTGCTGCACCACAACAGGAATTCCCAAACAATAAGTACAGACCTATTAATCATACTTTCAATGTAAATAGACTAAATGCTCCAATCAAAAGATATAGGGTATGATTGGAGTTCCCGTTGTAGCTCAGTGGTTAATGAATCCGACCAAGAACGATGAGGTTGCGGGTTCGATCCCTGGCCTTGCTCAGTGGGTTAAGGATCTGGCGTTGCCATGAGCTGTGGTGTATGTTGCAGACGTGGCTTGGATCCCGTGTTGCTATGGCTGTGGCGAAGGCTGGCAGCTATGGCTCCTGTTAGACCCCTAGCCTGGGAACCTCCAAATGCCGCGGGTGCAGCTCTAGATAAAGGCAAAAAGACAAAAAAAAAAAAAAAGATATAGGGTATGATTGGATAAAAAAACAAGACTCATCTATATTCTACCCATAAGAGTCTCACTTCAGTACTAAAGATACACACATTGAAAGTGAAGCTATTAAAAAAGATATTTCAGGAGGTCCCATTGTGGCTCTGAGGGTTAAGAACCTGACTAGTACCCATGAGGACATGGTTTTGATCCCTGGCCTTGCTCAGTAAGTTAAGGATCTGGTATTTCTGCAAGCTGTGGCGTAGGTTTCAGATGTGGCCCCAATCCAGCATTACTGAAGCTGCAACTTCAGTTCTACTCATAGCCTGGGAACTTTCATATGCTGCAGGTGCAGTTCTAAAAAA
>PVHT021183693.1:443561-509294 GCA_004024745.2 Catagonus wagneri | reverse complement strand
AAACCCTACTGACTTAATAGATATCTGTAGAACATTCCATCCCAATCCACCAGAATATACATTCTTCTCAAGTGCACATGGAATATTCTTCAGGATAGATCATATGCTAGGCCACAGAGCAAGTTTCAATAAATTTTAAGAAGATCGACATTATATCCAACATCTTTTCTGATTACAGTGGTATGAAACTAGAAATCAATTAAAAGAAGAAAACTAGAAAAACACAAACAAGTGAAGACTGAAAACATGCTACTAAAAAATCATTGTGTCAATAAAGAAATTAAAGAGAATTTTATTTTATTATTTAATTTTGTTTTGTTTTGTTTTGTTTGCCTTTTCTAGGGCTGCACCCACGGCATATGGAGGTTCCCAGGCTAGGGGTCTAATTGGAGCTGTAGCCGCTGGCCTACACCACAGCCACAGCAACGTGGGATCTGAGGCTTGTCTGCAACCTACACCACAGCTCACAGCAACGCCAGATCCTTAACCCACTGAGCAAGGCCAGGGATCAAACCCGCAACCTCATGGTTCCTAGTCGGATTCATTAACACTGAGCCACGACAGAAACTCCAAGAAATTAAAGAGAATTTTAAAAACAGCTTGAAACAAATGAAAACAGAAGCACAACTTTCCAAAATGAAAATAGAAACACAACTTTTCTATGGGACATGGCAGAAACAGTTCTAAGAGGAAGATTATAGCAGTGGAATCCTACCTCAAGAAACAATAAAAATCTCAACTAAATACCTAACTTCCACCTAAAGGAATTAGAAATCAAAGAAAGCCCAAATCAGCAGAAGGAAGAAAATAATAAAGGTAAGAGTGGAAATAAAATGAGACCACAGAAAGAAGGAAGGAAGGAGAGAAAGAGAAAAGAAGGAAGGAAGAGAGAGAAAAGAAGGAAGGGAGGAAGGAAGGAAAGGAAGAAAGGAAGGAAGGAAGGAAGGAAGGAAGGATGAATAAGATCAATGAACCCAAGAGCTAGTTTTTTTAATTTTATTTTATTTGTTTCCTTTTTAGGGCTGCACCTGCAGCTAATGGAAGTTCCTAGGCTAGGGGTTGAATTGGAGCTGCAGGATCAGAGCCATATCTGTGACCTATGCTGCAGCTGCAGCAACACTGGATCCTTAACCTACTGAGCAAGGCCAGGGATTGAACCTGCATCTTCATGGACACTAAGTTGGGTTCTTAACCCTCTGAGCCACAATGGGAACTTCATAGTTTTTTTTTAAAGATAAAAAAAAAAAATTGATAAACTTTAGCCAGACACATTAAAAAAAAGCAAGCCCCTTCAAATTCTAAAAATAATAAATGAAAGAAATGTTGCAACTGATGTCACAGAAGTATAATCGTAAGAGAATACTGTGAACAGTTATATGCCAACAAATTGGACAACCTAGAAGATGTGGATAAATTCCTGGAGACAGACACTCTTCTAAGACTAAATCAGGAAGAAATAGAAAATCTGAAGAAATTGATTATTAGTTGAATCAGTTGAATCAGTAAGCAAAAAATTCCCAGCAAGATCTGGGACTAGATGACTTCACAGGTAAATTCCATCAAATTTTTAAAGAAGAGTCAATGGCTATCCCTCTCAAACTGTTTCAAATAATTAAAGAGAACATTTCCAAACTTATACTATGAGTCCAGCATTATTGTGATACCAAAAGTCAGATAAAAATAGTACAAAAAAAGTTTATGGGCCACAATCTCTGACAAAATAGATGTAAAAATCCTCAACAAAATGTTAGCAATCCGAATTCGACAATAAATTAAAAGGATCGTACATACTGATCAAGTGAGATTTACTCCAGGGATGCAAGGATGGTTCGATATCTGCAAATCATTTAACGCAATAACACCACATTAACAAAACCAAGGGTAAAAAATCACATGATCATCTCAATAGGTGTAAAACAAGCATTTTTCAAAATTCTATATCCATTCATGATAAAAACTGTGTTGTGTATAATGCATATATATACATAATTATACATATATAATTAAATATATATGTTAAAGACTCTTCGATAGGTGTTGTTGCAGAATCTAGACAGCTACATGTAAAAGAATGAAATTATAACATTTTCTCACACCATTTACAAAAATAAACTCAAAATGAATTAAAGACATAATCTTTAATGTGAGACCTAAAATTATAAAACTAGAAGAAAACATAGGCAGTACACACTTTCACACTGGTCATAGCAATATTTCTTTGGCTCTGTCTCCATAGGCAAGGAAAACAAAAGCAAACGTAAACAAATGGAACAATCAAGCTTAAAGTTTTTGTACAGCAAAGGAAACTCAGCAAAATATAAAGGGAGCCTACTGAGTGGGAGAAAATATTTGCAAACCGTATGCCTGGTAAGGGGTTAATATCCAAAATATATTAACTCATACAACTCAATATGAGTTGGAGGACCACATAGGTATATGGGATTAAGATACACAAACTTCCAGGTATAAAGTATAAAATAAATAAATTACGAGGATGCTATCTATGTACAACGCAGGAAATGCCAGTTTTTATAATATCTTCGTGTGGAGTATATTCCATAAATATATTGATTTACTATGTTGTATACTTGAAACTAATATAGTATTGTAAGTCAGCTATACTTTGATTAAAAATTAATTTTTTAATTAAAAAAATAAATCGGTCAGTATTTCTGGCCTTGATGTTTAGGAAGATGTGATAGAAATTGTGGAGAATGTAAGAGGAGGACTGAGTTACATGGTGATGAGAGTGGGTAGAATGTTTGGTTTGAGACGTGAATGTTGAGATAACCCAAGGATGGTTAGAACATTCGTCTGGTTTAGACTGAGCCATGGCTCCTTTCCTCTGTATTGGTACTCTTTCTTTCAGGGCATGATGCATGTCATGTTGATGCCTGCATTTGCAGTCCCCTGTGCCTCCTCCCAACTCCCCACACAGGGTCTTGAGCACAGCAAGTCTTTTTTTTTTTTTACGACCACACCCATGGCATATGGAGGTTCCCAGGCTAGGGGTCGAATCAGAACTACGGCTGCCAGCCTACACCACAGCCACAGCAACGCAGATCGAGCCGCATCTGCAACCTACACCACAGCTCTTGGGAATGCCAGAATCTTAACCCACTGAGTGAGGCCAGGGATCGAGCCTGCCTCCTCATGGATCTTAGTCTGGGTTTGTTAACTGATGAGCCTCTAAGGGAACTCCCAGCAAGTCTTAAAAAAGTAGTACATTAGTCAGATGAAAGAATAACTGAGGTAAAGTCATCCGAGGAGATTCAGGGTTTCTCTTGACATTTTGGGCCAGATAAAGCTTTGTTCTTAGGGCCTGTCCTGTGCTTAGTAGGGTGTTTAGCAGCATCCCTGACCCCACTAATTACCAGTAACACTCCAGTCCCCCAGTTTCACAACCAAAAATGTCTCCAGACTTTTCCAAATGTGCCCTGAGGAGCAGATAACTCCCAGTTGAGAACTGTTGACAGTTGTGTCCTCTGGTAGAGATTAAGTGGATAAAAGAGAAGAAGGCTGAGAATTTGGACAGTGAGTTTCTCCCCTTCCTCCCATCCTCCTCCTCTCCTTTCCTCCCTAGAATGCAAAATGCTGGCAATGTAGGACCAGGGCAGATCTGGGAGGTAGATGGTGTGGAAGCAGGGGTAGGAGAGTGTTTCCAGGGAAAGACTAATCGGAAATGTCATATTTGGTTGCATTTTGAGATCAGGTCGTTGGCCACAGAGATTGCTTTCATCAGAACCTGCCATGAGGTCACTTGTAGCAGAAAGGTCCTAGTAGTGTGTGTGTGTGTGTGTGTGTGTGTGTGTAGGATCAGACCTTTTAGGAGAAATAGAAGAGTCAGATTCAAAGACAGTTCACTTCCCTTACTGGTACTACTGTTGTAGTAGAGGTTGAGAATGTTTTTCCTAACACAACTGTGAGTTTTCTTCTCTGTTGTCCTTTTTTGAGATGTCTGTAGTCTTTCATGAGTTTTGAAAACTTTGTGGGAACTGAAATACTGGATAGTTTTCAAAAATAAACCAGACTCACAGGCCTCATGCGTCTGTTACCTTAAAACAATGGAGTTGTATTCTGCTCCCTGGTTCCCCAGTGAGCCACTGGGATGGACGATGCTGACAGATTCTACAGGCTCCCCAACAAACAGCTGAGAAAAAACACAGACGTGGTCACATCTTTGAGCCAGCAGGAAGTACTTCTTGCTCAGTTGAGAGAAAATGAGAGATAGACTGGACTCTGTGGAAATAACCTGTTGTTCATTCCAGTCCCAGCCTCTTTCCAGCTCATTGTTTTTTTCCTCCTGTGTCTATGGTGCGTCTGTCATCAAAGCCATAGAAATGTTATGTTCCTCATAGTTGCTGTCAGAAAGTCTAAAACTTAGAAGTTTGTGTTTTTCTCCTTGTTCTCCCCCACCCTTAAGGTGCCAGAAAACTCAGGTTTATAAACATTTCTCGGTCCTTGAGATTCCTTTATGTTTTTCAGGTTCAAAAAAAATTTTTTTAATGTATTTAATCAGTGGTTAGCCTGTATTCTAAAATAGCTCTAAATGACATCTCCATCTTGGTTGTTTTCAGTTCCTTTTGTTGTAAAAAATCAATCGAGTTGTTTTCCTTCTTCTCTGGCTGTGCCTCTCAGGGAGGCTTCTGCCAGCTAACCTCAGATCACAGGGTGTGTGCCAATTAGCAACATAAACTATGAGTCACAGAACTGGGATTCACTCTATTTGCGGGCTCATTGCTAGTAAGGCGAGTAAGGCACTGTGCTAGTTGCTGAAGTGAATATAAGGATGAATCAGAATAGCAGCCCTCCAAAAATTTACAGTCTCATAATACAGATATTTAAGGCATTCTGTGTTCCCTCAGCACCAAATATATCTTTTATTGTAGTACTTGATCCTTGTGTTAATGATTTTTGCTGATTATTCATGACACACAGTATATTAAGAGCCATAAGAGAGAATTCCCTTGTGGTCTAGCAGTTAGCACTCAGCACTCTCACCGCTGCGGCCTGGGTTCAATCCCTGGTCTGGGATCTGAGATCCCACATCAAGCTGCTACCTGCCATGGCTTCCCCCAGCCAAACAACAGAGCCACGGGATGGTATAAGGTGTTAGGGAGGGCTAAGGCATTCCTTTGTAATATTGCCACCCATGTTTTTCCTCCTTTTCTCCTTTTTTTTTTCATTCAGGTATCATTGTCTCCTTTTATTGATAGGAATAAAACAAATCTAAATCACTTCTAAGTGAATGTCGGAACATATGCTATTCCTTGAGTCAGCATCTTTGAACATAAATACATTTTGATGGGAATGTTCACCCTCCTGTTTGTCCCTACTTATCCTTCAGAACTCAGGTTCCACCGTCAGTTTTCAAAGGCTTTCCCGACCTCCCAGACTAGGCAGGGTCTCCCTGTTCAAACACTCATGGCCTCTCTTATTTCTCCTTCATAGGACTTATTCCTTTTGTAAGTAAGCAACTGAGTAATGAATTATTTGTTTGACCCCTGATAGAAAATATATTCCTAGGGACAAAGTTGTAGTGTCTCTATTCACAGCTATGTCCCCAGTTTCTGGCAAAAATTGCTGTATGAATATTTGATGAATCAGTGAGGACAAAAATCAGATTTCAGTGTATAAGTAGAATGGTTCCAAAGAATCTTATATCAATAGATTTCATTTCTGTCAAACACAATCTGATGGTCCTCGCTGGCAGAGCAGCATTTATCCATTGATCAGCTACCTCTTGGGGAGCTGAGCACGTGGTGAGAACCTGAAAGGGAGCTCACTGTGCCCTCAGGAGGCCCTCAGGCTAGTAGTAGAAATAGATGTGATGATCGATACTGAGGGGCAGCCCTGCAGAACGGCTTTATATCTGGTCAGGAGAGCGCCAGAGGGGGAGACTGAATAGCCTAGAAGTGGGGGCCAGGGAAGGTCTCACAGAGGCATTTGAACCAGGTTTTAAAGGCTAAGGAGGAGTTCCCTAGGTGGGAAGAGCAAATCACTGGCAGAGGTGCAAGAGCGTGGTGTGTCTGAAACATCTAAAGGACTCTGGAATTCAAGCGGTGACATCCGGAAGGCACCACACCCAAGTGTTCTGACTCTTTCCTGACTCTGACCTCATCCCCAACCAGCCCTGCTCCTGTCTCTGTGGTGCAAGCACACCAGCCTGCTGCCAGTTCCTTGAACACTCTCCCCTGGCTCCTACCTTCGGGCTTTGTACCTGCTACTTGCACTGCCTGGAGCTCTCTTTCCCAAGATCTTACCTTTCTCATCATTCAGACCTATTTTATTTCCTTCATAATGCTCATCACTGTTGAAAAAGTTTACTTACTTATTCGCACATTTTTTTTTATTCCATCTCTCCCATAGAAGTTAGAAGTTCCGTGAATATCAGAACTTTCATGTTCCATTCTCACCGGGGCCTTCACAACTAGAAGTGTGCCTGGCGCATATTAGGCACATGAGGCTTTGATTGAATTGAACTTGGAGAGGAAGCCAGGGTTCCAGACCACGGAAGGCTGTTGATTATAGTAAACAGTTTGCCCCTTATAAGCATTAGGAAACTATCAGAAACAGTTCAGCAGGAGAGGAATGTAACCAAACTTATATTTTAGGAAAAGTATTTTTTTTTTTTTTTGGCTGCCCAGAGGCATATAGAATTCCCAGGCCAGAGATCAGATCTGAGCCACAGTTGTGACCTATGCAGCAGCTACAGCAATGCTGGATCCTTTAACCCACTGTACTGGGGCCAGGAATGGAACCTGCATCCCAGTGCTGCAGAGACGCCACCAATTCCATTGTGCCACAGCAGGAACTCCTAGAAAGAGTATTCTTTTTTTTTTTGGCCTTTTTCTAGGGCCGCACCCACAGCATATGGAGGTTCCCAGGCTAGGGGTCTAACAGGAGCTGTAGCCGCCGGCCTTCGCCACAGTCACAGCCACGCAGGATCCGAGCTGCGTCTGCACCTACACCACAGCTCACGGCAACGCCGGATCCTTAACCCACTGAGCAAGGCCAGGGATTGAATCCGCAACCTCATGGTTCCTAGTCGGATTCGTTAACCACTGAGCCACGACAGGGACTCCAGAGCATTCCTTTTGTTGTTGTTGTTGTTGTTCATTCATTTATTTATTTATTTTTTACTTAATGAATTTTATTACAATTATGGGTGTACAGAAATCATCACAACTCAATTTGATAGCATTTCCATCCCAAACCCTCAGTGCATCCTCCCACCCCCCAGATTGTCTCATTTGGAACCCGTAGGTTTTCCAAAGTCTGTGAGTCATTGTCTGTTCTGCAAAGAAGTTCATTGTGTCCTTTTTTTAGTTTCCACATGTAAGCGGTAGCATTTGATGTTGGTGTCTAATTGTCTGACTGGTTTCACTTCGCATGATAATTTCTAGGTCCATCCATGTTGCTATAAATGTTGTTATTTCATTGCTTTTAATGGCTGAGTAGAAGGAGTATTCTTGAAGCCACATGGATAGTGGACTGGAGGGGAATGAGGCTGAGACTGGGAAGTCTCCCCTCCCGTCCCCCCGCCTTTTTTTTTTTTCGTTTTTAGAGCCACACCCACAGCACATGAGCACATGGAAGTTCCCAGGTTATGGGTCAAACCGCAGCTGCAGCCGCCGGCCTACACCACAGCCACAGTAATGTGGGAAGTCTCTTTGAAGGCTTCTGCTCATTCAGATCTCTGATCTCATATCAAAAAGACACCTCACCCCTGGTTACTCTATTCCTTTACCATGCTGATGTTTTCAGAGCATAATCATTGTATGAAATGATATTTTTATTAGCTCGTTTATCCCCCCCCATTAGAATGCAAGCCCAGGGATTTTTAAGGGAACCCTTTGAGGATTTAAGATGACTCCTCCTCCCTCAGTTTTTGGCTGAAGCAGCTGAAGGATACCCTTAGCTCAGATGTGACACACTGGAGGAAGAGGAGCAGCAGGTTTGGATAGACGTGTTCGTTTGAGGTGGTGTGGGCCATCTTGGGAGGTACAAGGAAGGAAGCTATTTATTAACGAGTGGATGGAACTTAAGTGAGAGGCTGGCCCTAGAGATGAGGATTGTTGAGGGTCCTATGGTGACTGCCCTCGTGGGTGTGGGTTAGATTTTTTCAGAGAGAGAAGATAGTTGAAAAGAGAAGGGAAGGGGTCCATGGATGCAACCCTCAGTAGACACTAGCACATAACTGGCAGTCAAAGGAAGAACAATTTGCAGAATAAATCAGGAAGATGTGCATAGAAGCAGGAGGAGAAACAGTACAGTGATATTATGGAAACCTAGGAAAGCTAGGCAGCTCTAGGAAGTGATCATCTAGAGCCAATATTGCAGAAGAGTCAAGTCACATTGAAAAGAATCTTGTAAGAGTTCCCATTGTGGCTCAGCAGTTAATGAATCCGACTAGGAACAATGAGGTTGTGGGTTCAATCCCTGGCCTTGCTCAGTGGATTAAGGATCCAGCGTTGCCGTGAGCTGTGGTGTAGGTCGCAGACGCAGCTCGGATCCCACGTTGCTGTGGCTGTGGCGAAGGCTGGCAGCTACAGCTCCTGTTAGACCCCTAGCCTGGGAACCTCCATATGCCGCGGGTGCGGCCTTGAAAAGCAAACAAAGAAAAGAAAAGAAAAGAATCTTGTAAATCTGGGAACTAGAAATACATGGGTGACCACAGTGAATGTAATTTTCATGAGTGTTGTCTGAGGATGCAGGTTTAATCCGTGATCTTAGGCAATGGATTAAGGATCTGGCATTGCTGCAAGCTGTGACGCAGACCACAGCTACAGCTATTCAGCTGGCCTGGGAACTTCCATATGCCACAGGGGCAGCTGTAATAAATAAAAAAAATTGCATTTGAATTGCATTTAGTTGAGAAATGAAAGGTGATGAGGAAACACTGAGAAGGCTTAGCTGGATGGGAAGGCATCCTGGGTCAAGAGATTTGGTTTTATTTCTTCTTCAAAGATGGGGATATTTAAGCATGTTTAAAGAAGACATTTGGGAGTTCCTGTCGTGGCTCAGTGGTTGACAAATCCAACTAGGAACCATGAGGTTGTGGGTTCAGTCCCTGGCCTCGCTCAGTGGGTTAAGAATCCGGTATTGCCTTGAGCTGTGGTGTAGGTTGCAGACCACGGCTCAGATCCTGCGTTGCTGTGGCTGTGGCGTCGGCTGGCGGCTGTAGCTCCAATTAGACCCCTAGCCTGGGAACCTCCATGTGCCGCGGGTGGGACCCTAGAAAAAACAAACAAAAAAAAGAAGACAGTTGAAGGAGTGTTTGTGAAATGAGGTGATAAAAGAGACAGGAAGGCATAGATAAAGAGAATTACAGGCAGAGATGCCAGCCTTAGACCTGGAAAAGGAAAGCTTTTCCTTTGAACCAAGAGAGAGATGCATGATGGCTATAGGTATAGCTGATGGAAGAGTGAGGAGTTGAAGAAGGTCATTCCCTGTGTCTTTACCTCCTTTGAGAAACAGGAGACCAGTGGTAACCTAGGGCTTGAGAAGTCTGGTGAGAATTTAGATGTGCCATTTGTGGAGAATGGAGTGGAAACTAATTAGGGGCAAGAGAAAGAGTTTCATCATTTCCGGCGACTTTGACAGAGCAGACAAGCCTGTATCTCATAGGTATGGATTGGTACCAATTCACAAAGCCAGGTGACTTTCCTCCAGCTCTTCTCAATGGTTCTGATGTTGAAAGTGAACCCAGAGAAAAGTTAGATCGATCCCAGGTTATGGACTAAAAAGGGAGATAGTTAACTTGAAAGTCAAGGAGTAAGGAGTTCCCGTCATGGCACAGAAGAAACGAATCTGACTAGGAACCATGAGGTTGCGGATTTGATCCCTGGCTTCACTCAGTGGGTTAAGGATCTGGCACTGACGTGAGCTGTGGTGTAGGTCACAGACAAGGCTTGGATCTGGCGTTGCTGTGGCTGTGGCGTAGGCCGACAGCAGTAGTTCCGATTCGACCCCTAGCCTGGGAACCTCCATATGCCATGGGTGTGGCCCTAAAAAAGAAAGACAAAAAAAAAGAAAGAAAAGAAGGTCAAGGAGTAAGACACTGAGAAATTAAAGGTAATGAGAAAATATTGAGACCACAGCTACAGCTCTTCAGCTGGCCCAGGAACTCTTGATTTGGAGAGACTAGAGTAGCTCTTTCAGAACTCTGGAACCTGATTGGTCCTTATAACAAATAGGGGACTGCTGGATGAAGGAAGAGGTTGTTCTTGGGTAAGAATGGCTATGAATGGGGAGTTCCCGTCGTGGCTCAGTGGAAATGAATCCAACTAGGAACCATGAGGTTGCAGGTTCGATCCCTGGTCTCGCTCAGCGGGTTAAGGATCCGGCGTTGCCGTGAGCTGTAGTGTAGTTTGCAGATGCGGCTCGGATCCCACGTTGCTGTGGCTGTGGTGTAGGCCAGCAGCTGTAGCTCCGATTAGACCCTTAGCCCGGGATCCTCCACATGCCACAGGTGTGGTCCTAAAATGACAAAAGACAAAAAAAAAAAAAAAATTTAAGAGTGGGTATGTATGAACTGGCCACCAGCCCTGCCGCTCCTTTGGGGAAAGCAGCCTGCATTGCAGGAGTGAGGGCAGGTGCCAGGGCAGGTGGGGGGAGCCTTGCCTACAAAAAATGTAGGCCTATGTACTTTGGTGGATTTGGCAATACCCTGCAGAATTGACGCAGATGCTTACCTAGATTTTGGCTCTCTCAGCCTCAGTGATTTCCTCAGGCAGTGTCCATTGGAAGATTTAAAGGGCCAATACCTTTTTGGATTTGAGGGGGGCACACATTTTAGAAAATCACTAGTCAGATCACTAGCCAATCACAGAGAAAACATATCAGAAGTTTCAGAAACTTCAGTGATCACACAACAAGGAATACACACTTTACAAAAGTAGTTTGGAAAAGTCACAAACTGACAGCTCCAGCTTTCAGCTAGGAAGAATTGACAATCCCTGAAGATGGGGAAGTCAGTTTGTAGAGTTATCATATTTATTTTCAAAGGAGAAAATGTTTTATAAATCTCTCCCCTGTGTATCATCTGGTAGGCACCCTGAAAAGTTAATTGTGCATTTAACTGTGTGGCCTTTGATTTTATAAGATCAAATTTTGCAGCTTTTGCAACTTTTTTTAGGGCCACACCTGTGGCATGTGGAAGTTCCTGGGCTAGGGGTTGAATTGGAGCGGCAGCTGCCAGCCACAGCCACAGTAACACCAGAGCTGAGCCACATCTGCAACCTACGGCACAGCTTGTGGCAGCACCAGATCCTTAACCCACTGAGCAAGGCCAAGGACCAAACTGCCATCCTCATGGACACTATGTCTTAATTCACTGAACTACAACAAGAACTCCTTTACTTTTCTTAACTATTGGAACTCTCCAAAGCAGAAACTGAGAATTGTCCTAAATTTAATCCAAAATAATAAGAAAATCATGATGAAATCATTTTTACATGCTGTGTAAATTGCATTTTAAAAATGTGTCTTAAGGGAGTTCCCATTGTGGCTCAGTGGGTTATGAACCCAACTAGTATCCAGGAGGATGTGGATCCTATCTCTGGCCTCGTTCAGTGGGTTAAAGGTCTAGTGTTGCCATGAGCTGTGGTGTAGATTGCAGATGTGGCTTGGATCCTGGGCTGCTGTGGCTGTGGCATAGGTCAGCAGCTGCATATCTGATTTGACCCCTGGCCTGGGAATTTCCATATGCTGCAGGTGTGGCCCTAAAAAGAAAAAAAAAAATGTTTAAAAAAATGTATAGCCATCAATATCTTGTCTGCAATTAGATTTCTAAAAACTGACTGAAGTATGTAATATAGTTGTGTGTCTTGGTATGTTTGGTTTGTGACTTCATTTAAGATTGAGGACTAAAACAGTAGAGGAATCACTTCTCTGCTTTGTAGTAATGATAATAATAATGATAATAGTAATGATAGTAATGATAATAATGGTGACCATTTGGATCACTAAAGGAAGAAGTACCATGAATTCCTTAACCACTGAGCCACCATGGGAACTCCTACCCTTATTTTTTTTGCTTTGATATTATACTGTGAGCATTTTCCTGTCATTAAGCTGTTTTTTTTTTAATTTAAATCAAATTGATTTACAGTGTTTCAGCTGAACAGCAAAGTGATAGAATTTCAGTGGTAGAATGTTTCCAGGTGATAAAGTTGAGAATGTGCCCCCAGGTGAGAACTGCTTAAGAAGAGTGGGAAGTGACAGCCTTGGAAATGAATGTGGTCAGAGTCACCCAGGAGGAAGCCTGGAGGAGGTCAGAAGGCCAGCCTGAGCTGGGTGTTGAAGATGAGTGGATGGCAGTGGTTGATTTGCAGGAGTCTCAAAGGAAAAAGGATTTGTTTGCACTCTTTTCTCTTAGTTCTGTATAGTATTGTAGTATTGACCCAGGGTTTGTTGAATTTCTTTTTCTTTCTTTCTGTTTTTTTTTTTTTTTTGTCTTTATACCTTTTCTAGAGCTGCACTTGCGGCATATGGAGGTTCCCAGGCTAGGGGTCTAACAGGAGCTGTAGCCGCCGGCCTACACCACAGCCACAGCAACGCGGGATCCACACCACAGCTCACGGCAACGCCGGATCCTTAACCCACTGAGCAAGGCCAAGGATCGAACCTGCAACCTCATGGTTCCTAGTCGGATTCGTTAACCACTGAGCCACGACGAGAACTCCATGAATTTCTTTTCTTGGACCAATTTTGGTAAGCCTGGTAGGTTGCCAGTGGCTAAACCAGTCCTAAAGTTGAGAGGTCTAAAACAGGCCCGGGCGACACATTTCAGCTCTTTTGTAGGTACAGAAGTTTTTATCTGGTTGTGTTTCTCAAGGTAAGTACAATCAAAAGCTTCCTTATTGGAAGTTCCCCCTTGTGGCTCAGCGACAATAAACCTAACAACCCAGTTAGTATCCTTGAGGATATAGGTTCGATTCCTGGTGTCTCTCAGTGGGTTAAGGATTCTGCAGTGAGCTTCTGTGTAGGTTGAAGATGCAGCTTGGATCCCACATTGCCCTAATTTGACCCCTATGCCTTGGGGGGGGGCAAAAAAAGACAAAAGAAAAAAAGCTTCCTTATCTTGCTTTTAAAATTGTATAAGCAAGAATTTAAATGCTTTTCATCAGTTTTGTTCTGTTTTGGGGCATGTCAAGCTTCAAAAAGAATACTTTCGGTGTTCCTGTCCTGGCTCAGTGGTTAACGAATCCAACTAGGAACGATGAGGTTGCGGGTTCGATCCCTGGCATTGCTCAGTGGGTTAAGTATCCGGCATTGCCGTGAGCTGTAGTGTAGGTGGCAGACATGACTCGGATCCCGCGTTGCCGTGGCTGTGGCGAAGGCCAGCAGCTACAGCTCCTGTTAGACCCCTAGCCTGGGAACCTCCACATGCCATGGGTGTGGCCCTAGAAAAGGCAAAAAGACAAAAAAGAAAAAAAAGAATGCTTTCTGGATAGAATGTGATCTAAAATTTCATACTGTATATCACACCATAATTTTTAGATAGTGGGTTGTTCAGTTTATCAAATCTAAGAGAAGTAGTCATTCAGAATGCCCCATACTTTGAAATTTCAATTGGGCCTCTAAATTTGTTTTCTCTTGTGGCAGATTTATCAAGTCATATAATCTGATTTATATTGAGTCTCAAAATAATGTTTTCATCTTTCTTAGGAAAACAGGAAAACATTTCCACAACTTCATTAGCTGGCAAGACCTAAGAGCTCTTGAACTTGTAAAATCTTGGAATAGTTCTCTTTTAATCAAGGTAATCTTTTTCTTATGTTCTGTGATTTGTTTGTTTGTTTGTTTTCTACTTTTTAGGGCCGCACCCTCAGCCTGTGGAGGTTCCCAGGCTATGGGTCGAACTGGAGCTACAGCTGCTGGCCTTTGCCACAGCCACAGCAACGCGGGATCCGAGCCATATCTGTGACCTACACCATAGCTCACGGCAACGCCGGATCCTTAACCCACTGAGCAAGGCCGGGGATTGAACCCGTGCCCTCATGGATACTAGTCACGTTCATTACTGCTGAGCCACAGTGGGAACTCTCATGTTCTGTGATTTGGATGTTACTGTTTTTCCTGTCAGTGTCCTTTAGCTTTAGGCTTAATTGTATAATCTACTGATGATGTTTTCGGGCATTAGAAATGGAATACACATGCACACTTCCCACACCAGTGAAATTTAGTAGCAGTCACCCAAAAGCATGTGTGCTGGATTGAAATACTTCACAGCCGCACTTCAGAAGTCTTGAGCAGGTTTGGGGTAGACCAGAGGTTCACAGGTTAGTGAGAATTCATTGCCATTCCTAGAGGAATGGAAAAAAAAAATACAGACTATATCCAAAAAAGATACAGGCTGTGTCCAAGCGTCATGAACTTGTGTTATAAAAGTGGAGAGTGGATTTTGAGATCGTTAACTTGCTGACTGCTGCAGTCTCTCCACATGATGCCTGCCACGTAGTGAGCAAATGACGGTGGTGAGGAAGACAGTGACCACCCCAGCAGCAGCATCTCAGTCCCAAGTGTGAGATTACTGAGTCAGAGAGTGAGACAGTTCTCTTTGGTCTTACAGTCAATATTGCCTGTTGGTTACTTTACTGCTTCTTAGGGCGCACAGCTGGGATGCTCCTACGAGGTGGTGTATGTGGGGGTGTCTGGAGCATCAGTTTTCCTTGATAGGTATTTGGAGACATTCATTTTCTATGAAAACAAACCTGAATATGTTAAAGTATACGGCAGCAATGCACGAGTGAAACAAATTTGCCATAATCGCATCCACACTGATTTTTTTTGTCTTGTCAGTTTAATAGTATAAAAATGCACCTTGCTTTAATAACTTGTGAGGCTGAACACTGAGAGGTTGTTTACAAGACAGAGTAATAAAGGGAGCTGAAAGTGGTTATAAGGAAATGTGAACTTGCAATGGTATCACTTGAAATTATACTATTTATAATGTGCAATGTTATAGTTTAATATGTAATACTAGTTTTTAATAGGTCAAGTCATCAGATATCCCTGAAGTTAGTCAGTGAGGTGTTTAAAACGCTTATTCCTTTGAAAATAAATTATGATCATGAAAACATTTATTTCTGTAGTATAAGTCCCAAATCTCAAGTCATGGTGTAATATTGACTTCAAGCACAAAACTGTGCCTTTAAAGCCTTTCATCTACTTGAAATTGAACATGTTTGGGATGTGGGTTTGGGCCTCTCTTCGCAGAGAAAAGCATACAAATGTGACTCAGAGTCTAGCACGTAATCGTAGAGCCTGTCCTGCCAGTGAGGGAACCCTACCCTGTATTCATCCTTTTCCAGATGCTTTTGGTCTATGTGCTGACTCTTAGAAATGCTTAGGGAGTATGTGCCTAGGTCAGTAGTTTAGAGAAGGCCAGCTCCAAGCAGAGTGCTGAAGTGACTGAGGCATGTCGGCAATCTCCTGGCACCATTGTTGTCCTCTAGTCATCCTGGGTACCCATGCTTCCTGTCATTGTTGTTCTGACTCTTACCTAATGGTTGCGGAGGTTTCTCTTTGCTTTTAGCATAAAATCCCAACTCCTTGCCATGGTTTGACCTCTTCCCAGGCCCCTTTCTTCCTGAAGCTGCTAAGGATCAGGCTCCAGCTTTGCCAGTGCTCAAGCCCATTCTCACCCCAGCAAGGGGGTTTCTCTGCCATCATGGCTGGATCCTTCAGGGCGCCAACTCACATCACCTCCTCTGTAGGTGTAGGAGCCCTTCTCTGCCATCTATTTAAAGTACACCCCCAAACCAATCTGATTTCTGTTACAGCCCTTTATTGCTTTCACAGCACTCATCAAATTTCAAAGATTCTGAGACCTATTTCTTTTCCTTTTTTTTTGAGGTATACTTGATTTACAATGTTGTATTAGTTCTCGCTTTAGAGCAAAATGACTCAGTTATATATATGCATGTATGTATGTATGTATACTTTTTCTTTCTTTTTTTCTTTCTTTTTTTGCTTTTTAGGTCCACACCCGAGGCATATGGAGGTTCCCAGGCTATGGGCTGAATTTGGAACTGTAGCTGCTGGCCTACACCACAGCCACAGCAACATGGGATCCGAGCCAAGGCTGCAACCTACCATGCAGCTCATAGCAACGCTGGATCCTTAACCCTCTGAGCAATACCAGAGATCGAACCCATGTCCCTGTGGATGCTAGTCAGATTAACTGCTGAGCCATGACAGGAACTCCTATGTATATTTTTCATATTCTTTTCTATTATAGTTTATTACAGGAAATTGAATATAATACCCTCTGCTATACAGTGGGACCTTGTTGTTTATTTCATTATATATTATTGGCCTCACCTGCAGCATGTGGAAATTTCTAGGCCAAGGATTGGACCTGTGTCACAGCAGTGACAACACTGGTTCCTTAACTCTCTGAGCCACCAGGGAACTCCTATTTTCTTTCTTTTTTTTTTTTTTAGGGCTATACCTGCTGCATGTGGAAGTTCTTGGGTTAGGGGTCAAGTCAGAGCTGTAGCTGCCTGCCTACACCACAGCAACAGCCACAGCCACAGCCACAGCAATGTGGTATCCGAGCCGCATCTGTGACCTATACCATAGCTTGTGGCAGTGCTGGATCCTTAATCCAGTGAGTGAGGCCAGGGATCGAACCTGCATCCTCATGGATACTAGTTGAGTTCTTAACCTGCTGAGCCACAATGGGAACGCTTCTATTTTATAATATAGTAATTTGTATCTACTAATTGTAAACTCCTAATTTATCCCTCCTCCACCCAATTTCCCTTTGGTGACCACAAGTTTGTTTTCTGTGTCTGAGTCCCCTGTTTCATAAATAAGTTCATTTGTGTCACATTTTAGATTCCATATCTAAGTGATATCATATGATACTTGTCTTTCTCTAACTTACTTCACTTAGTATGTTAATCTCTAGTTCCATCCATGCATATATCTTGTTTTCTTGGCCACACCTGCAGCATGCCGAAATTTCCAGGCCAGAGATCAAACCTCAGCCGCAGCAGTGATAACCTTGAATCCTTAACTGCTAGTCTACCAGGGAACTCCTGCATGTATCTTTTTGAATTAGAGTTTTCTCCAGATATATGCCTAGGAGGGAGGTTGCTGGATCATTTAACAACTCTATTCTTAAGCAAACTCCATTCTGTTTTCCGTGGTGGCCACACCAATTTACATTCCCACCAACAGTGTAGGAGGGTTACCTTTTCTTCAGTGTGAAGAAAATAAATAATATTCATTTATTATTTGTAGGCTTTTCAACAATGGCCTTTCTGACTGGTGTGAAGTGATACCTTATGGTACTTTTGATTTGCATTTCTCTAATAATTAGTGATGTTGAGCATTTTTTCCTGTGCCTATTGCCTGTCTGAATGTCTTTGGAGAAAAGTCTATTTAGATCTTCTGACCATTTTTTTTTTTGATTGGGTTGTTTGTTTTTTGTTATTGAGTTGCATGAGTTGTTTGTATATTTTGGAAATCAAGCCCTTGTTCATTGTATTGTGTGCAAATACTTTCTCCCAGTCCATTAAGTTGTCTTTTTTTTTTCATGGTTTCCTTTGCTGTCAAAAGCTTATAAATTTGATTAGATTTCATTTGTTTATATTTGCTTTCATTTCTATTGCCTTGGGACACTGACTTAAGAAGATATTGTACTGACTTGTGTCAGAGAATGTTTTGCCTATATTCTCTTCTAGGAATTTTATGGTGTCATGTCTTATATTTAAGTCTTTAAGTCATTTTGAGTTTATTTTTGTATAGGATGTAAGGGAGTGGTCTAACTCCATTGATTTACATTCAGTTGTCCAACTTTCACAACATTACTTACTGGAAACATTGTCTTTTCTTCATAGTATATCCTTGCCTCTTTTGTTGAAGATATAGGTATATGGGTTTATTTCTAGGTTCTCTATTCTGTTCCATTGATCTGTATGTCTGCTTTTGTGCCAGTACCACACGGTTTTGATTAATGTAGATTTTCAGTATTGTCTGAGGTCTAGGAGAGTTATACCTCCAGATTTGTTCTTTTTTTTTTTTTTTTGCTTTTTAGGACCACACCCGTGGCATATGGAGGCTCCTAGGCTAGGGGTCGAATCGGAGCTATAGCTGCTGGCCTACACCACAGCCACAGCAACTCGGGATCTGAGCTGTTTCTGCAACCTACACCACAGCTAACGGCAATGCCAGATAGTTAACCCACTGAACAAGGCCAGGGATCGAACTCGCAGCCTCATGGTTCCTAGTCAGATTCCTTAACCGCCGTGCCATGATGGGAACTCCTCTCCAGATTTGTTCTTTTTCTTCAGGATTACTCTGGTAATTCTGGGTCTTTTATGGTTCCATATAAGTGTTACGATTGTTCTTGTTCTGTGAAAAATATCATGGGTAATTTGACAGGGATCACATTAAATCTATAGATTGCTTTGGGTAGTGTTAACAATAAATTCTTCCAGTTCAAGAGAATGGGGTATATTGACATTTCTCTGTATAATCTTCAGTTTCCATTATCAATGTTTTATAGTTCTCGGCATATAGGTCTTTTACCGGCTTGATCAGGTTTATTCCTAAGTTTTTTGCTTTTGTTTGCATATCTTTACTGTATATATGCCTTTATTTGTGAGCCTTGTTATTTGTGGTGGTTTTGTTTCTGGTTGTGGCCTTTTCTTTTATGCCTAGAGAAATTCCTTTAGTATTTGTTGTAAAGCTGGTTTAGTGTTGCAGAAATCTCCTAGCTTTTGCTTATCTGTAAAGCTTTTGATTTCTCCTTCAAATCTGAATGAGAGCCTTGCTGGGTAAAGTAGTCTTGGTTGGAGGTTTTTTCCTTTCATCCAGTTAAGTGTATCATGCCACTCCCTTCTGGCCTGCAGAGTTTCAGCTGAAAAATCTGCCAATAACCTTATTGGGGTTCCCTTGTATGTTATTTGTTTCTTTCCCCAAGTGCTTTCAGTATTTTCTCTTTGTCTTTAATTTTGGTCATTTTGATTAATATGTGTCTCGTGGTGTTCCTCCTTGGGTTTATTTTATATGGTACTCATTATGCTTCCTGGATTTGAGTGAGTGGTTCCTTTCCCATATTAGGGAAGTTTTCAGCTGTTACCTCTTCGAATATTTTTTCTGTCCCCTTCTCTCTCTCTCTCTTCTCCTTCTGGCACCCCTATAATATGGATGTTGGTGCATTTAATGTTATCCAAGAGTTCTCTGAGACTCTCCTCATTTCCTTTCAATCTTTTATCTCTTTTCTTTTCTGCATTAGTGATTTCCACTAATCTGTCCTCCACCTCACTGATTCATTCTTCTGCCTCCTGTATTCTGTTGGCTACTTCTAATGAATTTTTTATATCAGTTATTGTATTTTGCATCTCTTCTTGCTTAATCTTTGTATCTTGTATTTCTTTGCTCAGTGTTTCCTGTAAATTATCAGTCTTTGCCTCCAGTTTATTTCCAGTTTCTTGCTTCATCTTCAGTCTCAACAGTCTAAGGTCTGTTTCTGGGAGGCTGATAATCTCCTCATCACTGAGCTGTTTTTCTGTTTTTTTTTTTTTTTAAATTTCTCCCTTAGCTGAGTTACAGTTTTCTGTCTTTTTATTTTTATAGGTTTTTGGTGTGGTGATGTTTTTGCAGACAATGGAATTGTAGCCTCTCTAACTTCTGGTGTTTGCCTCCCTTGTGGCTGAAGTTGGTATGGGGGTGCTTGCTGTAGGCTTCCGGATAGGAGGGACTGGTGCCTGCCCACTGGTAGGTGGGATTGATTCCTATCCCTCTGATGGGTGGGGCTTTGTCTCTGGGTGAGATTAGAGGCAGCTGTGTGCCTGAGAGCTCTTTAGACAGCCTGTTCACTGATAGGTGGGGCTGTGATCCCACCTGGATTATTGTTTGGCCTGGGGCTTCTCAGCACTAATGGGAGGGACCAGATTTTCCCAGAAATGGCCATTTCCAGAGAAATGCCAGCTGATGAATGTTCCCAAGAGCTTTGCCTCCAATGCCCTTCCCCCACAACAAGCCACAGTCACCCATGTTTTCCCAGGAGATCCTCCAAGAATTGCAGTCAGATTCCACCCAGATTCCTATGGAGCTTTTGCTTTTCCCTGGGACCCAGTGCACATGAAAGTCTGTATGTGCCTTTCAAGAATGGGGTAGGTGAGTCTCTGTGATACAGTTACTTTTCAATCTGTGGGGCTTCCCACCCGGGTGGTATGGGATTGCTTATATTGCATAATCGCCCCTGATGTGGTCTCCTCTTTGTCTTCTGTAGTAGAATATCTTTTTGAAAGTTTCCAGTCCATTTGGTTGAAGATTGCTCAGCATGTGGTTATAATTTTGTTGTTTTTATGAGAAAAGTTGAGCTCCAGTCCTTCTATTCCACCATCTTAATCCAATCCTTGTTTTCGTTTTGATGTGACTTTAAAAGAGATTTAAAAAAAACTTTTACTTTCTGATATTTCATTGTTAGTGTAAATAAATTCAACATATTTATGTTGGTTCATCTTGTATCCTGATATTTTGCTGAATTTTTTGATCAGTTCTAGTGGTTTTGTTTGGAGTCTTTAGAATTTTCTATATGTATATATAGTATGTCATCTGCATATAATGACAGTTTTAGCTCATCTTCCAATTTGAATACCTTTTACTTCTTTTTCTTGTCTGATTGCTGTGGCTAGGACTTCTAATACCATGTTGAATAGAAGTGGTGAGAGTGAGCATCCTTGTCTTGTTCTAGATTTTAGTGGGAAGGCTTTCAGTTTTTCACTGTTGAGTGGTATGTTGACTATGGATTTGTCATAAATAGCTTTTATTTTTATTTATTTATTTATTTATTTTTGTCTTTTGTCATTTTAGGGCCGCACCCATGGCATGTGGCGGTTCCCAGGCTAGGGGTCTAATCAAAGCTGCAACTTCTGGCTGATGCCACAGCCACAGCAACGCGCGATCCAAGCCGCATCTGCAACCTTCACCACAGCTCACGCCAATGCCAGATCCTTAACCCACTGAGCGAGGCCAGGGATCGAACCTGCAACCTCATGGTTCCTTGTTGGATTGTTTCCGCTGATCCATGACAGGAACTCCCATAAATAGCTTTTATTATGTTGAGATGTTCCCTCTACACCCACTTTGATAAGTTTTTTTTATCATGACTAGGTATCTAATTTTATACAATGCTTTTTCTGCATCTGTTGAGATGATGGTGTGATTTTTGTTTTTTTTCTTGTTGATACAGTGTATCACATTGATAGATTTCCATGTGTTGAACTATCCTTGTGACCATGGGATAAATCCCACTTGATAATGGTGTATGATCTTTTTTACGTGTTTTTGGATTCAGTTTGCTAATACTTTGTTGAGGATTTTTACATCTATATTCATTATAAATATTGTCATGTAACTTTATTATTTTTTTTTTTGGTCATATTATGGCATGTGGAAGTTCTCAGGCCAGGGACTGAACCAGTGCCACAGCAGTGACCCAATTCACTATAGTAACAATGCCAGATCGTTAACCCGCTGTACCACAGGAGAACTTTGTAATTTTCTTTTTTGGTATTGTCTTTGTCTATTTTTGGTATCAAGGTGATTGTGGCTTCATAGAATGGCTTTGGGAGTGTTCCTTCCCTGTCAGTCTTTGGGAAGAGTTTGAGAAGGATCAGTATAAGTTCTTTGTGTGTTTAGTGGAGTTCCCAGTGAAGCCATCTGGTCCTTGATTTTTGTTTGCAGAGAGGTTTTGTTTTCGTTTGTTTGTTTTTATTACAGTTTTATTGCACTTCTAATGATTGGTCTATTAGGATTATCTGTTTCTTCCTGATTCACTTTTGGCAGGCTATGTGTTTCTAGCAGCTTGTTCCTTTCTTTTAGGTTGTCCACTTTGTTGGCATATACTTGTTCATAGTATTCTCTTATGATTTGTGTGTGTGTGTGTGTGTTTCTGTGGTATCAGTTATTACTTTTCCTCTTCCATCTCTTTCCTTCTTCCTTCCTGTCTTTCCTTTTCTCTTCTCTTTTCTTTTCCTTCCTTCCTTCCTTGGCTGCATCTGCAGCATATGGAAGTTCCCAGGCTAGGGGTCGAATCAGAGCTATAGCTCCTGGCCTGTGGCACAGCCACAGCAATGCCAGATCCAAGCAGCGTCTGTGACCTACACTGCAGCTTGCAGCAACAACAGATCCTTAACTCACTGAGAGAGGCCAGGGATCAAACCTACCTCCTCATGGATGCTACTTGGGTTCTTAACCTGCTGAGCCATGATGGGAACTCCTCCACTTCCATTTCTTATTTTGGTTTTTTGTGGGTCCTATCTTTTTTCTTTGTGGTGAGCCTGGCCTGAGGTTTGTTGATTTTGTTTACTGTATGAAAGGACCAGCTCTTGCTTTTATTGATTCTTTTCCAATTGTTTCCTTTCCTTTTCTCTTCTCTTCTCTTCTCTTCTCTTCTCTTCTCTTCTCTTCTCTTCTCTTCTCTTCCCTCCTCTCCTCTCCTCTCCTCTCCTCTCCTCTCCTCTCTCCTCCCTTCCCTTCCCTTCCCTTCCCTTCCCTTCCCTTCCCTTCTCTTGACTTTTTTGGCTGCCCAGTGGCATATAAAGTTCCTGGGTCAGGGATCATATCCGAGCTGCAGTTGTGACTTAGGCTACAGCTTCAGCAATGTCAGTTCCTTAACCCACGGTGCTGAGCCAGGGATCAGAACAACATCCCAGTGCTCCAGAGATGCTACCCATCCTGTTGCGCCACAGCAGGAACTCCTCTGTTGTTTCTTTAATTTCCTTTTTATTTATTTCCTCTATGATCTTTATTATTTCCTTTCTTCTGCTGATTTTTTGTTTTTTTGCTCTTTTTCTAACTTTTAGGTGGTAGGTGAGGTTGTTTATTTGAGATATTTCTTGCTTTTTGAAGATGTTCTGTATCACAATGAATTTCCCTCTAAGGACTGTTTTTACTATATCTCATAGATTTTATATAGTTGTATTTTCATTGTCATTTTTCTCATGGAATTTTTTTTGGTTTCATCTTTGATTTCATCGTTGATCCATTGCTTTTTAGGCATGTTGTCTGGTCTCCATGTAATTTTTTTTCTCCTTTCTCTTTATGTGGTTGATTTCATGCCATTGTGGTCAGAAAAGGTGCTTGAAATAATTTTTAGCCTCTTAAATATGTTGATGCCTGTTTTGTGTCCTAATATGTGGTCTTTCCTAGAAAATGTTCTTGGAGTTCCCATTGTGGCTCAGTGGTTAACAGATGCGACTAGGAACCATGAGGTTGCGGGATCGATCCCTGGCCTTGCTCAGTGGGTTAAGGATCCGTCGTTGCCATGAGCTGTAATGTAGGTTGCAGACGTGGCTCGGATCTGGCGTTGCTGTGACTGTGGTGTAGGCCAGCGGCTACAGCTCCAATTAGACCCTAGTCTGGGAACCTCCATATGCCATGGGTGCGGCGCAAATAAGGCAAAAAAAAAAAAAAGGTTCCATGTATACTTGAAAAGAATGCTTATTCTAGTTTTGGGGATGTAATATTCTGAAAATTTCAATTAAGTCTAATTGTTGTGTTGTGTCATTTAGAATTCCTGTTGCCTTATTGATTTTCTTTCTGGACAATCTGTCCATTGGTGTCACTGGTGTTTTAAGTCTCTTACAATTATTATATTCTCATCAAATTATCCCTTTATGTTGTTAATACGTATTTGTTTTGTTTAGGCATTCCTACGTAGAGTGCATATATGTTAACGAATGTAATATCCTCTTCTTGTATTGATTCTTTTATCATTATGTAACGTCTTTATGACGTTTGTTTTAAAGTCTGTTTTGGGGAGTTGCCTGGTGGTCTAGTGGTTAGGACTCAGTTCTTTCACCCCTGTGGCTGGGTTCAGTCCTTGTACTGCAAACTGAGATCCCACATCAAGCACTGTACACAGCAGCCACAAAAAAAAAAAGAAAGAAAAAGATAAAAACACTCTTGCTTTGGAGTTCACTTGTGGCCTAGTAGGTTAAGGATCTGGCATTGTCCCTGCTGTGGCTCAGATTGCTGCCAGAGCTCAGGTTCATTTGATTCCTAGCCTAGTAACTTCTTCATGCCATGGGCACTGCCAAAAAAAGTCTGTTTTGTCTGGTATAAGTATTACTAACCACACTTTCTATTATTTTGGTTTTCATGAAATAATCTTTCTGTCTTTTCACTTTCAATCTATGTGTCCTTTGCCCTAAAGCTGGCTGCCTAATGTAGGCTCTTGTTTTATTATCTAATCTGTCACTTTATCTTTTGATTGAAGCACTTAGTCCACTGACATTTAAGGTAATTATTGACAGATAGGAATTTATTTCCATTTTAAAACTGTTTTCCAGTTGACTTTGTATTTATTTTTTCTGTGTGTGGTTTGATGGTTTTATATTATTCTTGCGTTTTTCTTCTTTTTGCCTTTTGTGAATCTATTGTATGTTTTTGTTTTGTGGTTAGCCTATTTTTAAGTTTGTTAACCCATTACTATATCTCTTTGCTTTAGACTGGTAGTTATATAGTCTAAAACACATTCTTTTAAAAAATTATGTTTTCTTACTCTCCTCTACATTTTATAATTTTGATGTCCTTTTTTACATCTTAAATTCATCATTTTTCTGTTCATTGTAGTTATTACTGCTTTCAGGAGTTCCCTTCATGGCTCAGTGATTAACGAATCTGACTAAGAACCGTGAGGTTGCGGGTTCGATCCCTGGCCTTGCTCAGTGGGTTAAGGATCCGGCATTGCCATGAGCTGTGGTGTAGGTTGCAGACGCGGCTCAGATCCCGTGTTGCTGTGGCTGTGGCGAAGGCCAGCAGCTACAGCTCTTGTTAGACCCCTAGCCTGGGAGCCTCTGTATGCCGCGGGTGTGGCTCTACATAAAGGCAAAAAGACAAAAAAAAAAATTACTGCTTTCACATCCTTTTTTTTTTTTAAATTTGTGTACTGGCTAATTTAAGTGATCTACTTTCCAATTGTGTTTTTCCCTTTCCTATAGATTCTTCTTTTCTATTTAGAGAAGACCTTTCAATATTTCTTTTAGGGTAGGTTTAGTATTTATGTATTTTTTTAGGTTTTGCTTGTCTGAGAAATTCTTTATCTGTCCTTCTCTTCTAAATGATAATTGTACTGAGTAGAATATCCTAAGTTGCAGGTGTTTCCCTTTCAGGACCTTGATTATATCTTGCTATTCAGAGTTCTCATTGTGACACAATGAAAACAAATCTGACTAAGGTCCGTGAGGTTGCAGGTTTGATCCCTGGCCTCACTCAGTGGGTTAAGGATCGGTGTTGCCATGAGCTATGGCATAGGTTGCAGGTGTGGCTTGGACCCAGCGTTGCTGTGGCTGTGGTGTAGGTTGGCAGCTGTAGCTCCAGTTGAACCCCTAGCCCGGGAACCTCCACATGCCTTGAGTGTGGCCCTAAAAAGACAAAAAGACAAAAAAAAAAGAAAAAGAAAAAAAACCTTGCTCTTCACTTCTGGTCTGCAATGTTTCTGTAGAGAAATAAGCTAATAGCCTTATGAGGGGTCCTTTTAATTAACTCTTTTTTTTTCTCTTGTTGCCTTTAGAATTCTCTCTTTAACTTTTGCCATTTTAATTATAATTTGTCTTTTTGTAGGTCTGTTTGGGTTCATCTTGTTTGGGACACTCTGTGCTTCCTTATCTAGATATCTGTTTCCTAGGTTTGGAAGATTTCAGCCATAATTTCTTCAAATACAATTTTTTTTTGTCTTTTGTCATTTTAGGGCCGCACCCGAGGCATGTGGAGGTTCCCAGGCTAGGGGTCTAATTGGAGCTACAGCTGCTGGCCTGCGCCACAGCCACAGCCACAGCAAGTTGGGATCCGAGCCATGTCTGCAACCTACACCACAGCTCATGGCAATGCCGGATCCTTAACCCACTGAGTGAGGCCAGGGATCGAACCTGAAACCTCATGGTTCCTAGTCAGTTTCGTTTCCGCTGAGCCACAACGGGAGCTCCTCAAACATTTTTTATCCCCTTTTGAGCCATATATTTCTTAATTGAAATTTTAATTGAGATAATTATAGATTCACATGCAATTGTAAGAAATAATACAGAGATCCCATATACATTTTATAGTTTGTCCTATTGGTAACATTCTACAAAACTATAGCATAATTTTACAACCAAGATCTTATTTCAGGCAGAGCTTCCTTGCCTGCCCTCTTGTATTTCTCACAAGCATCCTATCCTAATACATCTATTTCTTGCCTAAAAAAACAAAATCTTATTTCAGATTTCCCCAGTTTTACCTATACACATTTTTGTTTGTACTTATGTGTGTGTGTTTAGTTTCTATACAGTTTTTTTCATATGTATAGAAGTCAAGATGCTGAACAGTTCCATTGCTGCAAGGATACCTCATGTTTCTCTTTTATACCCACATCCACTTCTCTCCTGTGAACCTTTCCACCCTCTCCCATCCTTAGTTCCTTTCAACATTAATTGGTCCTACTTTGCAAATTTTTCTCATTTCAAAAATGTTATACACGTGGAATCATGCAACATAAAACCTTTTGGGATTTGCTTTTTTTCACTTAATGTAATTCCCTAGAGAATCCAAGTTGTTACTCAGTTGTTGTTTCCTCTCTGTTGCTGAGTTGTGTTGTGGTACAGATGTCTTGAAGGACATCTGTGCTAATTCCAGTTTTTGGCTATTACAAATGAAACTGTCATGAAACAATCATATTACAATGAAACATATCATTGGGTGTACGGAATTTTATGTAAACATAAATTTTTATTTCTCAAAGATAAATATCCTAAGAGTACAATTGCTAGGTCGTGTGGTAATTGTATGTATTGTTATTGAACTGCCATACTTTTTTCCAGAGTGGCTGTACCATTTGTCACTTCCCACCAGCAAAGTATAAGATACATATTTTTTCCAGTTTTGAAACGGATGATTTTTAACCAAGATGCATTTTTAATCATTACAGTTGGCCGGGGCAGGGGGGTTTGGTCATATTAATCGTCAATTATATCTTAGCATTATGTCATAGTATAATTAGCAGGATTTTTTTTTTCTTTTTTGGTACACTCAACAGTGGTTCATTTTACTACTAGTGACTTATATTATCTCATTTGTTGACTTGATTACTTATTTGTTTCTTCACATTAGAATGTAAATTTCAGGGAGTTCCCATCATGGCATAGTGGAAATGAATCTGACTAGCAACCATGAGGTTGTGGGTTCCATCCTTGGCCTCACTCAGTGAGATAAGGATCTGACATTGCTGTGAGCTGTGGTGTAGGCTGCTGATGCTGCTCGGATCTGGCATGGCTGTGGCTGTGGTGTAGGCCGGTGGCTACAACTCCAATTAGACCCCTAGCCTGGGAACATCCATGTGCAATGGGTATGGCCCTAAAAAGACAAAAAAAAAAAAAGAATGTAAATTTCAAGAAAATAGGGATTTTGCCTCTATTGTTCACTCTATTTTCTCAGGGCCTAGCACAGTCCATGGTACACAGAAGGTACTCAATAAATATTTGTTAAGTATATTAACAAATACGTTCATTGTTCATATGTTGACTAAAAGTGCAAGTATTAGAACTCAATACTTTGCATATTCCCCGCATTTTAACAAAAGATCCCTGAAGGATCCTAAATCTAAGTTTTTGCAGCAAAAACTATAGTTGCTTGTAGAGAAAGAACTCATTTCAGTTTGAAACATTTCTTAGTATAACACATTAGAAAAAGAATTCCATGTGGTCACTTTAAGTACTTTTTAAAAGCTTTATATTTAATAAATAATTTAAAATATAAAGAAGTGCAAAGGGTTTGAGTACTGAACAAATGAGAAGAAAGTTAAAAGGGTGCAAATCTTCAGTTATATGATTAATGAGGTCTGGGAATCTAATGTGTAATATTATGACTGTAGTTGATAATATTATATCATATAATTGAAATTTGCCAAGAAAATAGAACTTAAATATTCTCACCAAAAGAAAAAAAAGTAAAAAAAATTAAAATCAAGCTTATTGTTCAAAAAAAAAGGAGAACTGAGTCTCCATATTTCTTGACTGATGCATTATGCTAAAAATGAAAGAAAAATAAATTTATTTCTATTTTAAATAAATAAGCCAAAATCTTAGCTTATTTTGGGGGGAGGTGGAAATAACAGTAAAAAAAAAAAAATGCAAGTGGGTAAACTCTCCATAAATGAATGTTCTATTAAACATCAGTTTCGGAAGTTGATTTATCCATCTGCATCCTCATAGTTAAGTGGCAGGATAAGGGTTTTTGTTATTATTTTTTTTTTTTTAGTATGTCTTACAAACCTTAAAACTCAATGCTGGCTTTCTGCATGAGGCTTTTCTTTTTTTCAGTTAAAGATTTTTGCATACTACAAAGTAAATTTAAAATTATATTCTTCATCTTTGATCATTAAATGAATATAAATGATATTAAATAAAATCATTCATCCGCTATTTAAGCACATAATGTATAGGGAGATTTCCCTTCTGGGTTAATACTCATTTGATTAAAAGTATATTTCCAGTAGAAAAATAGTCTTCTCCCTTGACTCTCTCCCTTTACTTCTGTAGTTAAAAATAGGTAAAGAAGTAGAAAATAGTTTTAAAAGACTTTTGTAAGTATTTGAGCCTTTAGTGTTTGCTAAAGAATTTCATAGTAGATGTGTCACATTTTATACGTTAGACTGCAGATTGTTCAGGGTGCTTTGCTTGATTTTCGTAAGTGCTAAGGACACTTTATAAGTAGTTAAATAAATTGTTTGCTTTTGGATTTGTCTGCATGTGTATGGAATGAATATAGAAACATCAAACACTATTAAACACATTTTCCTAAAATATCTTTCTTTAAAAAATAGCTCATACACAGTTCCTGCCGAGTGCTGCACTTTTTCACTAGAAGTAAACGATTTTTAGCAGCCAGTTTGTTCACTTTCACAACCCAGCATGTTTCTTTGAGATTGGCCTGGATTTTGCAGAACTTGACGGAGGTAAGGAAAGATTGTGTGTTTGTGTCTGTGTCTGTGTCTGTGTGTCTGTGTCTAGATTATGGGCATGAAAAGAATTCAAGGAATAATGTAATTTGGTTATTTGAGGGAAAATTAAGTTTCCACAACTTTGGGATAGAAGACAAGGACTCTTTTCTCAATTTATTTTTTCAACCTTTTTATTGTGAGTCATAGCACATACAGTAAAGTGAACAAAACAAAAATGTACCACTCAGTGATAATTCTTGGAGCAAACATCTGTGTAACACTACTTGTATCAAACACTAGAACACTGTGGCACTATATGTTACATTTTCTTTCCACTTTTACAATTTATGTATTTATTCCTAAACACTATACATTAGCTTTCTTTGCTTGAATATTTTTGAACATATATATATGTACATATATATAGAACTTATATATATTGAACTTATAATGGAATATATATGGGATGTAAATGGAATATATATTTTCAAACATATAAATAGAATAAATATATAAATGGAATCATACACTGTTTATTCTTTTATGTATGACTCCTTTATTTTTTTTTTTTGTCTTTTTGCCTTTATCTAGAGCTGCACGAGCGGCATATGGAGGTTCCCAGGCTAGGGGTCTAACAGGAGCTGTAGCCGCCGGCCTTCGCCACAGCCACAGCAGCGCGGGATCCGAGCCGCGTCTGCAACCTTCACCACAGCTCACGGCAACGCAGGATCCTTAACCCACTGAGCAAGGCCAGAGATCGAACCCACAACCACATGGTTCTTAGTCGGATTCGTTAACCACTGAGCCACGAAAGGAACTCCTATGTATGACTCCCTTTAATTAACATTATATTTGTGAAATATACCCATATAGTGTAAATTAATCTTCTTATATTTTCATTGCTATTTAGTGTTCAGTATACGATTTTACCATAGTTTATCCATTTATCCTTTCTGTTCATGTCCATTTGATTTATTTCCAGTTTTGTGCCATTATGAATAAAGCTATATAAATGCTGTTCTCTTGTATCTATACATGGGAATGGAATTCTTAGGGAATGAATGTGTGTGTGTGTGTGTGTGTATATATATATATATATATGTATATATATTTAAGCTTTAGTGAATGATATCAAACATTTTCCCAGTTTTTGACATTTTACCTACCTATCATCAGTGAATGAGGGAACATATAATGTCATTTGCCATCATAATTGATGTTATCAATATTTTTAATTTTAGCCATTTTGATAGGTAGGTAGTGATATTTCGTTGTGGTTCCAGACTGGATAAAAAAAAATCAGGAGTTCCCTTGGGATGCAGTGGGTTAAGGGATCCAGCATTGTCACTGCAGCAGCTCTGGTCACTGCTGTGGCATGGCTTCAGTCCCTGGCCTGGGAACTTCCACCTCCTGCAGGTAGAGCTGAAAAAAAAAAAAAAAGTTGAAGTATGTGCTGTCGTACAGGAGCCATACTTTAAATTCAAAAGTATAAATCAGTTAAAAGTAAATGAATGGAAAAGTCGTGTAATGCAAACAGCAACTGTAAGCTAAGTGGCTATGCTAATATCAGACAAAGTAGACTTTATTAATTAATTAATTTATTTATTTTTGTCTTTTTGCTTTTTCTAGGGCTGCACTCGCGGCATATGGAGGTTCCCAGGCTAGGGGCTGAATTGGAGCTATAGTCACCAGCCTATGCCGTAGCCACAGCAACGCAGGATCCGAGCCGTGTCTGTAACCTACACCACAGCTCATGGCAATGCCGGACTGTTAACCCACTGAGCAGGGGCAGGGATCGAACCCATAACCTCATGGTTTGTAGTCGGATTCGTTAACCACTGAGCCACGATGGGAACTCCCAAAGTAGACTTTAAAACAAAAAAAAAGCTCTTTCTAAAGGTAAAGAGGAGCATTTTATAATAATAATATGTCAATCCATCAGAAATATTTAACAATTATAAACATATATGCACCTAATAACAGTATTCCAAAATACAGAAAGCAAAAACTGACAGAACTGAAAAGAAAATAGACAGTTCACCAGTGGTAGCTGGAGACTTCAATACCCCACCTCAAATAATGGATATAACAACTAGGCAGAAGATCAACAAGGAAATAGAAAGCTTGAACAATAATAGAAACTATACCTAATAGACATTTGTAGAAAACTTTAATAGCAGCAGGATATATATTCCTATTAATTGCCATGGGATCTTCTCCAGGATGTATGATATGCTACACCGTAATGCAAGCCTCAATAAATTTGAAAGGACCAACATTATACCAAGTAATTCTGTTACTAAAAATGAATGAAATTACAAATAAGTAACAGAAAGAAATTTGGGAAGTTCAGATATGTGAAAAGTAAACAATGTAATCCCAAGAGAAATTAGAAAATACTTTGAGATGAATGAAGATGAAACCACAGTATACCAAAACATGTGATGTAGCAAGAGTAGTGTTTACAGGGAAATTTAGAAGTCTGTTGTTACATATAGAGTCAGCATTGAAACAAATCTAGCATTCTACCTGAAGACATAGGAAAAATATGAACAAAAAGAAAAGAAGAAAATTAGAAAACTAAATCCAAAACAAGTAGAAGGAAAGAAATTAATGAAATAGAGAATAGAAAAACTTGAAAAATCAGCAAAACCAAAAATTGGTTTGAAAAGATCAGCTAAACTGACAAAGGAAAAAAATGAAAAGACCCAAATAACTAGAATTATGAATGAAAAGGGAGCATCAATTCCATCTTCACAGAAGTAAAGGCATTATCAAACAATACTATGAACAAGTATATGCCAACAAATTAGAGAACTTAGACAAGTGGATGATTTCCTAGAAGTACACAAACTACCAAAACTGACTCAAGAAAATATAGACAAACTGAATAAATATTTTTTCCATTAAAAAATAGTGCATTTTAATTTTAGAAGAGTTTTGGGTTTATAGAAAAATTGAGCAGAGTTTCCATTTTTCTCAACACAGTTTTCCTGTTATCAACAATTTGCAGTAACATGCTACATTTGTTACAGATGATGAATCAATGTCGACACATGATTAAGTATTATTAATGTAACCTATCTATAATTACAGTATTATACACAGTAGTTGCACTGCCTAAAAATCTACTGCACTTCACTTATTTATCCCTCTCCTCTTAACCCTGAACCCCTGGCAACCAACCACTGATTTTTTTTTTTTTTTGCTGACTTTAAGGTCTTGCCTTTTCCAGAAGGTCATGTAATTGGAATCATTCAGAATGGTTTCTTTCAGACTGGTTTCTTTCACTTAACAATATGCATTAAAGTTTTCCCCCTGTCTTTTTGTGGCTTGATAGCTCGCTTTTTATCACTGATTAGTATTTCATTGTCTGGATGTATCACAGTTTGTTTTTTCAGTCGCTTATTGAAGACTGTCTTGTTTCCAATTTTGGGCAGTTATGAATAAAGCTACTATACATGTGTGTGCAGATTGTTGTATGAACATAAATTTTTGACTCATTTGGGTAAATACCTAGGTATGAAATTGCTGTATTATGTGGTCACACTGTGTTCAGCTTTGTAAAAAACCGCCAAATTGTCTTCCAAAGTGGTTGTACCATTTTGCATTCCTTCCAGCAATGAATGGGAGTTGCTTCACATCCTTACCAACATTTGATGTCAGTGTTCTGGACTTTAGATATTCTACTAGGTGTGAAGTGATATCTCATTGGTTTAATTTGCAGTTTCCTAATTATATATGATATAGAAGTATGACTTTTATTTCTTTTTTTTTGCATTGACAAGGACCTCCAGGATATATTGACTAGAAGGGATGACTACAAACTTTTTTTTTCCATTTTTGATCTTGGAACAAAAGCTTTCAACATTTCACCATTTAGTATGAATTTGTAGTACTTTTTCTTTAGATATCCTTTATCAAATTAAGGAAATTCTCTACTTTTCCTAGTTTACTAAGACTTTGTTATAAGTGAATGCTGACTATCAAACACATTTTGTGCACCTATAATCTAGGAGTGACAACCTACTTGCGGTTTACAGGGCGTCTTAAATTCATTGCTTGATATCTGTTGTTGATTTGAAAAATTTCTCAGCCATTATCTTCAAATGTAATTTCAGCTCCATTCTCCTTATCTTCTTTCCTTCTGAAAATCTGATTACGTATATGTTAGACCTTCTGACTAAATTCTCTTTGTCTCTCACTGTCCTACATATTTTCCATTCTTTGTCCTCTATGGACTTTATTCTGGGTGTTTTCTTCTAACTTATCTTCCAAATCTATTAGTATTTCTTTGTTTCTACTGTTTTATTATTAAAACCCATCCATTAAGTTCTTATTTTTTTAGTTCTAGGATTTCTCCCCCCCTTTACATAATTAGCATGGAATTTTAAAAGCCCATGGCTATTAACTGCAGTATCTGTAGCCGCTATGGACCATCTCTCTCCTTTTTTTCCCCCTCAGTGTTCTCATTTCCTCATATGCCTGGTTACTTAATTTTTTAAAAAAGTCTTTAAAGCCACTTTATTGAGGTATGATTATTGGCATACAAAAAGCCGTGCATATTTAATGTGTACAACATGATGAGTTTGGTGAACCTTGTCACTTATTTGTATGTGTGTATATATATATATTTGAACTAGTTTGTGAAACTGTGTGTAGAAATTATGAGAGCCTTAACATACCTTGCTCTAGATAGGATTTATGTTTGTTTCTTCCACTCTTCTAGGTACCAGGATTATCTTAATCCAGTTTAGTGTTGAGATGATTCAAAGCTGAGTCAGAGTTCCTGTAAGACAGTCCTCTTAGTTTACCCTTACTCCTAGGGTAGGGCCATTTGGAGTCTTAACCCAGTGTGAGAGTTGCCAATGGTCCTTCTCCCTTAGCAAGCCCTGTGTCCTCCCAGCCTCATAAGGGCCTGCTATCTGTCAGAGGGCCTGGCTCTCAAGTATGTATATATGTATGTATTTATTTTGCTTTTTAGGGCTGCACCCACAGCATATGGAAGTACCCAGGCTAAGGGTCGAATCAGAGCCACAGCTGCCAGCCTACACCACAGCAACTCAGGATCAGAGCCATGTCTGTGACCTATACCTATACCACAGCTCATGGCAATGCCGGATCCTTAACCCACTGAGTGAGGAGAGGAATTCAAACCCACATCCTCACGGATGCTAGTCGGGTTCTTTAACTGCTGAGCCATGATGGGACCTCCATATATTAACTTTTATTAAAAATGGGATTATATTGTATTTAGTGATTGGCGCTAAATCATGCATTTAATAATGTAGCCTTTTTGAGTTGATTTTTTATTGTTGTGTTTTCAAGGTACAAAAGGCGATTCAGGAAGAAAATTGCTGCTTTGGGACTGTTGATACCTGGTTGTTACATAAACTTACAAAAGGTAAAGATGATTTGATAGATCTGTGTCAACTAACTGGAATTTAGAAATGATTAATCTTAAAAAATGATTAATAGAAATGATTAATCTTAAAAAAAAAGGGGAGGATTGCAGTTCCCATTGTGGCTCAACGGGTTAAGAACCTGACATAGTGTCCATGAGGATGCAGGTTTGATCCCTGGCCTCGCTCAGTGGGTTAAGAATCCTGTGTTGCTGCGAGCTGTGACATAGGTCACAGATATGGCTTTTATCTGGCGTTGCCTTGTCAGCGGCATAGGCCAGCAGCTGCAGCTCTGATTCAGCCCCAGCCTTGGAACTTCCATATGCCACACGTGTAGCTGTAAAAAAAAAAAAAAATTAATTTCCTTTCCCTCATGTCCTAGGCATACTATTATTCTTGGGTACCCTAGTAACTTCATGTTATAGTAAAGCTAGATTTTTTGTAAAGAGTGATTTTTAAAATTGTGACGAAACCTTAAGTAAAAGATGGGGGAGCAGTCTGAACGTCTAGAGTGGTGAGACTTGAGTTCAATACCAAGCCTGTCATTTTGTAACTATACCTATAGCATAGCTATAGGTGATCACATTTTTCCCTAAGCCCCTTTCCTCATCTTTAAACCAGGAATCATGATATGACAGTGGGAATCATGATATGAAAATGCCTTTGTAAACTCTTAAAAGTTCAAAAAGATTAAGTGAGAAATTTCTTTGGAGATTTTGTGCTGGAGGTACACATTTTGGCACAAAATTGAGGGCCGACAAAAGTCAAGATTATAAAGTAGGCATATGTGTTGATTTACACTATCTGATAATCAATAGATCATTTCTAATGTAAACTTAGGTTCTGAATTTGCCACGGACTTTTCAAATGCCAGTACAACGGGACTTTTTGACCCATATGAGGTAAAGCTGCTTTCTCCTCTTTTTGAATCACCAGTTTTTGTGTAATTTCGCTTGGATTCTGATGACATATTTTTATGCTCAGATGTGTTGGAGCAAGTTCATTACCTCCCTGCTTTCCATACCGCTCTCTCTCCTGCCTCCCGTGAGGGATACGAGGTAATAATGAAAATCAGACTCAGAAGCCAGCAAAATTGTCCCTGAATTCACTTTGCCTTTGTGGGGAAAGCATTTTATTACATGACTGAGGTGCTTTTATGTTCATTACTTAACTTTTTGACCTATGCTGAAAATATTTGCTGAATTTCAGAATTGGTATTTCTAGAGCTATAACTTACTTTTTAATCAATTTTATTTGAAGCTACAATTTTGGATCCGTGGATGAAGAGATATTTGGTGTGCCTATACCAATAGTGGCCTTGGTAAGTAGAAAACTTGACAGTTCCTCCTTGTATAGTATGAACTAAAATATCTATATATAAAGTATTCTCCGTATCCTGGAAAGGGGACCACTGAGCCAATATTCTATCGTGGAAATACTTTATAACCTTCTCTGACTTTTCTTTTTAGTGTTTTCCAGAAAACTGTGTTAAATTTTTAAAAAATGTTGAATTCTGAGTAGCACGTGGTTTATATTTATTAAACAGATGAAACAAAAAAGAAAACAGTGATAGGGCCAATGCTTGATTTATGTCTGTTACAGTATAATGATAAACTGTGATAGAGCAATTAAAGAAGAAATGTATTTATATTTTCTAAAATCCTTAGTCAGCATCTACTTGGCCAGTAAAGAATTTGAAGATGGGAAACAAAGAAAAAAAGGAATTTGTGGAAGAATGAAAAATTAGCTGCTTCTGGGTTTTGAGGTTTCTTTCTTCATTATAGAAACTCAGACCTTGCCTTTAATTTCCTGTAACAGCCTACACAGGAGGTTTAGAGCATCTGTCTCTAGATGAACAGTCACCATGGTAGGTGGAAGAATCAACTGAGGGGAGGGGAATTTAATTCCCAAGTCACAAATTTCTAGAGAGAATCAGTCTTACTCAACTTGGGATAGGCTCAGGTTGACATTAAGGTATGACTGGAAGAATAGATCAGTGAGAAAACGTTCTTCAGGTGAGTTTTGGTCCATTTTAATACAAGAAGTGTATGGTTGGGAAATGTATGGTTTTAACCTTCATCTCCTTATAGTAAAGCATACACCTGTCACTGTTATAAAAAGATATTTGTGTTGTCAGTTATTTTGACTAATGAACAGAAGCACTTGCAAATTGAAAACAAACAATCTTAATTGGTTCTTTCTGCACAGATTTTATTTTGACTTTTATTTCTGAGATTATTCTTTGATACTTAAAAGTCATGAAGTAAGTCGTCTGCTAAAAATTCCTGAGACACGTTATTTACCCACTTAATGTTAGTCCTAGAGAAACTCCTATCATATAGTTGTTGCTCTCTGTTCTTTTTATTATTTTATTTTATTTTATTTTATTTTTTGTCCTTTTGCCTTATCTAAGGCCGCACCCATGGCATTTGGAGGTTCCCAGGCTAGGGGTCTAACAGGAGCTGTAGCTGCCAGCCTTCGCCACAGACACAGCAACGCGGGGTCTGAGCCGTGTCTGCAACCTACACCACCACTCACGGCAACGCCAGATCCTTAACCCACTGAGCAAGGCCAGGGATCGAACCCGCAACCTCATGGTTCCTAGTCGGATTCGTTAACCACTGAGCCATGACGGGAACGCCTCTGTTCTTTTTAGAGATTTTTTTTTTTAAGGAAAATGAAAGAAAGTGTTGAACTACGAGAGTACAGTAAGTGAGGCAATGGGATACAGTGAAATGGACCACCGCAGAGGGCCCAAATTTCTTACATTTGAATGTTTTTGGCAGGTCGCTGACCAGCAATCAGCCATGTTTGGAGAATGCTGCTTCCAGACAGGAGATGTGAAGTTAACCATGGGAAGTGGGACATTTTTGGATATTAATACTGGAAACAACCCTCAACAGAGTGTAGGAGGTAAGTAGTTAGAATTCATCCAGTTTATTAATCAAATATCTCATATTTAACTTTTGTGGCACTATTTGCCCATTTGATGATGATGATGATGATAATGATGATGATGATAATAATGATGATGATGATGATGATGTTTGGCCATGTCTATGGCATGCGAAAGCTCCCGGGCCAGGAATTGAACCTGTACCACAGCAGCAGCAACCTGAGCCATAACAGTGACAATGTCAGGTCCTTAACTCACTGCACCAGCAGGGAACTCCCCCCATTTTACATTAAGGATATTCTCTAACATTTTTCATTATTATTCTTAGAGACAGTTAGTCTCTACTTCCCTTTTTCCTTTAAATTAAAAGCATTAAAAAATGAGAGAGATTTTATAGATAAATTCAGGAAGATTAGAGTATTTTTGGTCAGCTCTCCAAATATTTACCCATAATACTTGTTACATTTGTTTAAAACATCTTCCTAGGCTTCTAAAATGTCTTTTATGTGTTAGAATTTCTTCCTTTTGTGAATTTTTTGGGGGGTGGTACTTCTCAACTAGCGATATTCACTCTTAGGGCTTTAATGACAATTGAAGAATTTGTTCTCCCTAGTAGAAGATATCCTGGAATGTTCAAACCAAGAGATCTAGATTGCGTAACTGTACCCAGGAGGGCTAGGGCCTCTTAGTCTGAGCTCTGGTCCCCTAATGTGGTTACTAAGAAGTGGATTTTAAACTCCTTTTCCTGCCATAGAAAAGAACAAAATAATGCCATTTGCAGCAACATGGATGGAACTAGAGATTCTCATACTAAATGAAGTAAGTCAGAAAGAGAAAGACAAATACCATATGATTTCACTTATATCTGGAATCTAATATAGGGCACAAATGAACCTTTCCACAGAAAAGAAAATCATGGACTTGGAGAACATACTTGTGGTTGCCAAGGGGAAGGGGGAGGGAATTAGAGGCACTGGGAAATTGGGGTTAATAGATGCAAACTATTGCCTTTGGAATGGAGAAGCAGTGGGATCCTGCTGTATAGCACTGGGAACTATGTCTGGCCACTTGTGATGGAGCATGATAATGTGAGAAAGAAGAATGTGTACATGTATGTGTGACTGGGTCACCTTGCTGTGCAGTAGAAAATTGATAGAACACTATAAGTTAGCTATAATGGAAAAAATAAGATCATTGTAAAAAATAATCTATTTCCAAGTGAAAATAAAATAAAATAAACTTCTTTTCCTGCCTTTTGTCCCCACTAAACTTCTTCCTTTTCCTCTACCTGGGGAAATGTTGATCATTGCTTCCATTAGGAACCTTGTTTAGAAGCTACAGGTCAATGCAATAGCATGGTTAGTTCTCTAGCAAACCAAGCTCATAATTTAATTTCACAATTAAAATATTGTTTCTGGAGTTTCCGTCGTGGCTTAGTGGAAATGAATCTGACCAGCATACATGAAGACGCAGGTTCAATCCCCGGCCTCCCTCAATGGGTTTACGATCTGGCGTTGCCGTGGCCTGTGGTGTAGGTCGCAGGTGCAGCTCAGATCTGGTGTTGCTGTGGCTGTGGCATAGGCCAGCAACTACAGCTCTGATTCAACCCTTAGCCTGGGAACCTCCATATGCTGAGGGGCAGCCCTAAAAACAAACAAACAAAAACAAACAAACAAAAAAAGGATATACAGAGAAAAGTATATATATAGTTGTTATTAGTTATAAGCATATCGATGTCTCTAGAAACATCTTATAGCTAGTAACAACTAACGTTCATGGTTTGTATTATATGCCAGACACTGCACTAAGTTCTTTTTTTATATGTTAACTCAGTTTTTTCTCATAGAAGCTCTCTGAGGTGGACCATTTTACAATCATGGAACCTAGAGCTAAGAGGTTAGAAACTTGTAATACCACAGCTAGTAAATGAGAGAGAGCTGGGATTTGAACTCATGCAGTCTGACGTCAGAGCCATGTTGCTATTTTTCTGAGATAATCAAATTGTTCCATTTTAGGTGTCTCTGAATGAATTCACTATTTATTTGACATATTGTTTATTTGTTTTTTAGGCTTTTATCCATTAATTGGGTGGAAGATTGGGCAAGAAGTTGTATGCATAGCTGAAGGCAATGCAGGAGATACTGGTACTGCCATACAGTGGGCTCAAAAGTTAGGTAAGTCGTCTTCTAAATGGATTTTATAGGCCAGACTTAAGAATGCCACAGGAGGAGTTCCTGTCGTGATTCAGTGGTTGACGAATCCGATTAGGAACCATGAGGTTGCGTGTTCGATCCCTGGCCTTGCTCAGTGGGTTAAGGATCCGGCATTGCCATGAGCTGTGGTGTAGGTTGCCGTGAGCTGTGGTGTAGGTTGCAGACATGGCTCGGATCCCGCGTTGCTGTGGCTGTGGCGAAGGCCGGCGGCTACAGCTCCTGTTAGACCCCTAGTCTGGGAACCTCCATATGCCGCGGGTGTGGCCCTAGATAAGGCAAAAAAGACAAAAAAAAAAAGAATGCCACAGGATCGCCAGTCATCGGGGCACAAATGGATCATTCAGATGAAACACAAAATAAAATGATATGTGCTGGAAGAAAATACAGGAGGTTATTTTTATGACATTGGGATGGTAAAAGGCTAGGCGTTAAAGCTAGATACCGTAAAGAAAGAGAATAATAAATGTAAATATATAAAATATTAGAATGTGTAGGAAGAGAGATGCCATAGCAATGTTAAAACACAAATTGGTAAGGACAGTTGGTAGCATATGTTAAAAAAATTAATAAAGACGACCCCCAGGAGTTCCCATCGTGGCTCAGTGGTTAACGAATCCGACTAGGAACCATGAGGTTGCGGGTTCGATCCCTGGCCTTGCTCAGTGGGTTAAGGATCTGGCATTGCTGTGAGCTGTGGTGTAGGTTGCAGACGTGGCTCGGATTCCGCGTTGCTGTGGCTGTGGCGAAGGCCAGCAGCTGCAGCTCCTGTTAGACCCCTAGCCTGGGAACCTCCATATGCAACAAGTGTGGCCCTAGAAAAGGCAAAAAGACGACCCCAGAAATGGACAAAGGACGGAAGAATAGGTATTCTGAAATCAAATGACTGTTAATACATGCTGTTCAAATTTAATGGTCAAAGAAATACACATTTAAAAAATGATATCTCCCATCATTGTCAGAGATCAGTTAGTTTGGGTGGTTTCTTTTAGTTTTTGGTTTGTTGGCCACACGCACAACATATGGAAATTCCCAGGCCAGGTGTCAAACCTTCACTGCAGCAGTGACAATGCTTAACCCACTGTGGAACCCACAAGGGAACATTAAGATTGATTAGTTTGATGATGCTCAGCACTGGTAGGAACGTAGAGAGAAAAGTATTCTTGTTTTCCGTTGGAATGAATTTTTTTTTTCTTGTTGGTTATGTATTTTGTTTTATTTTTTAATTTATTTTTTTATTTTCTACTTTTTTCCATTATAGTTTATTTATAGTATTCTGTCAATTTCTACTGTACAGCAAAGTGACCCAGTCATATATCTATGTAATTCTTTTTCTCACTTTATGCTCTATCATGTTCCATCACAAGTGACCAGATATAGTTCCCTGTACTATAGACCAGTATCTCATTGCTTATCCAATCCAAATGCAATAGTTTGCCTCTATTAATCTTAATTAGTATGGACTTTCTGGAGGGCAGTTAGGCAACATGTGTCATTTTATAGAGTACAAACCATTGACCTTTAGGTCTGTTTGTTATTTTCTAAGAAAATAATCATACAGGTGTGCAAAGATGTGTGTACATAATGTGTGTTTCATGTAGCAATTGGAAATAAATTCTTGTCTGAAAATAAAGCATTAAATAAGTAAATGTCTACACAGCCATATAGTAGAACTTTGTACGTCGCAAGTGGGAGTTCCCCTCATGGCACAACGGACATGAATCCGACTAGTATGAATGAGGTTGCAGGTTCGATCCCTGGCCTTGCTCAGTGGGTTAAGGATGTGGCGTTGCCCTGAGCTGTGGTGTAGGTTGCAGACGCAGCTCGGATCCCGCGTTGCTGTGGCTGTGGCGAAGGCCGGCAGCAACAGCTCCTGTTAGACTCCTAGCTTGGGAACCTCCATATGCCATGGGTGCGGCCCTAGAAAAGGCAAAAAGACAAAACAAACAAACAAACAAAAAACACACGCACACACAAAACAAGTAGCAGGGTAGTAGCATGCCTCACTGACATGGAACATTTGTCTATGATACATTAAGGAAGGCATGAAATAGTTGTAGAACCGCCTGTATAAGTATTTTTTACTTTTTTTTAAAACAGCTTTTTGAGATTTAATTCACACACCAAATAATTCACTTGCTTAAGGTATACAATTAAGTATTTTGTAGTATTTTCAGAGTTGTGCAGCCATCACGAGAGTCAAACTTCAGAACATTTTTGTTCTCCCTAAAAGAAACCCCCATACCCACTGACAGTGGTTCCCTTTTCCACACCCCTAGCCCTAAGTTATCATTAATTTACCGTCTGTCTCTCTGGATTTGTTGGACATACAAACAATATGTGGTCTTTTGTAACTGACTTCTGTCATTCAGTAGGTAGTATTTTCAGGGTTCATCCATTTTGTAGCGTGTATCATCATTTCATCTCTTTTTATTGTGGGATAATTTTCCATGTATGGATGTATTCATCAGTGGGTGGCCATCTGGGTTGTTTCCACTTTTTGGCTATTGTGAATAATGAGCATACCCATACTTGATGCATACAGTATGTAATGTTATATACCAAAATATTAACAGTAGTTATCTGTGATGATTAAATTGTGGAGAGGTTCTGACTTTCTACTTTGCTGATTTGAACTAAGCTGATTTGTTTAAAGACAAAGATAATTCTGTTGACAGAAAGTATATACTCTAGGAGGAAAATGCCAGTCTATTTCTTCCTTTCTTTTTTTCTCTCTGTATAAGCCTGCACCTGCATTATAAGCTTAAGGTTACCTATTAACCAAAAAATATTTATTTGGAAGCTTTTCATCACATAAAATCTCTTCTTCTTTAAATGTTCTTCTTTTAATTTTTGGACATGTGTCTTCAGTTAATCCCAGATTATCAGAAATAGACAAATATGGGTTACGTATTTATTCTCCTTTAGTTATACCTTTTATTAACTTCATTCCCAAAAAATGCAAAGGAAAAGCAAAATAATTTCACATTAAAAAACAATTCCTGGAGTTCCCGTCGTGGCACAGTGGAAACGAATCCGACTAGGAACCATGAGGTTGTGGGTTCAATCCCTGGCCTTGCTCAGTGGGTTAAGGATCTGGTGTTGCCGTGAGCTGTGGTATAGGTCACAGAGTTGGCTCAGATCTGGCATTGCTGTGGCTGTGGCATAGGCCAGCAGCTGTAGCTCCGATTAGACCTCTGGTCTGGGAACCTCCATATGCCATGGGTATAGGCCTAAAAAGCAAAAAAAAAAAAATTCCTAAGACTTCCTGTTGTGGTGCGTGGAAATGAGTCTGGCTAGTATTCATGACGATGCAGACTCGATCCCTGGCCTTCCTCAGTGTGTCAGGGATCCAGCATTGCTGTGCCCATGGCTGTGGGACAGGCAGGCAGCTATAGCTCTGATTTGACCCCTAGCCTGGGAACTTCCATATGCCTTGGGTGTGGCCCTAAAAAAAAAAAAAGAAAAAATTCCTAAGTTCCATATGACATCATGTGCACATTATGTGGGAATAATTTCCACTGCTTTGCTGGGTTGAGGCTCATTCACTCTGATTTTCAAGTGACAAAAATTATCTTCTAGGAGATGGAACTAAAAAGCCCTAACCTAGAAAAGTGCTGTGATTTCCAAGGTGCACAGCAATCCTGAATGCCAGTCCCATCTCTGGCAGAAAGCAGAACCATTGGTCTGTCTGGAGGGAGAAAGAATTCATAGTTGAATTTCAATCATTGGGAGTTCCCGTCGTGGCTCAGTGGTTAACGAATCTGACTAGGAACCATGAGGTTACAGGTTCGATCCCTGGCCTTGCGCAGTGGGTTAAGGATCCGGCGTTGCCGTGAGCTGTGGTGTAGGTTACAGATGCGGCTCGGATCTGGTGTTGCCGTGACTGTGGCGAAAGTCGGCAGCTACAGCTCCTGTTAGACCCCTAGCCTGGGAACCTCCATATGCCACGGGTGCGGCCCTAGATAAGGCCAAAAGACAAAAAAAAAAAAAAAAAAGATAAAATTTCAATCATTGGCAGGAGTTCCCGTCATGGTGCAGCAGAAATGAATCCGACTAGAAACCATGGGGTTGTGGGTTCAATCCCTAACCTCATTCATTGGGTTAAGGAGCCGGCATTGTCATGAACTGTGGTGTAGGTTGCAGACACAGCTTGGATCCCGCGTTGCTGTGGCTGTGGCGTAGGCCGGCAGCTACAGCTCCGATTCGACCCCTAGCCTGGGAACGTCCATATGCCACAGGTGTGGCCTTAAAAAGCAAAAAACAAAATAGTAGTTAAATTAAATTAAATTAAATTTCAATCATTGGGGCAGAACTAAACTTTACTGGTATATATCTCTCTGAAATTTATATAAAAATTGAGATTTTTTTTTTTTTTTTTTTTTGCTTTTTAGGGCCGCACCCGTGGCATGTGGAGGTTCCCAGGCTAGGGGTCTAACAGGAGCTGTAGCCGCCGGCCTACACTACAGACACAGCAACACCAGATCCGAGCTGCATCTGCGACCTACACCACAGCTCACGGCAACGCTGGATCCTTAACCCACTGAGCAAGGCCAGGGATCGAACCCACAATCTCATGGTTCCTAGTCGGGTTTGTTAACCACTGTGCCACAACGGGAACTCCCGAGAATTTTTATAGAAAGAGAAATTCTCTTTCTATTCTGAGAATTCACTTTAATGAGTATATTTAAAAAAGGATTACATTCAGGAAAAACGCAGTGTGTAAGAGCCTGGGTGACCCTGTCATTTCTTTGAAGACGTGTAATCTACGCCTTTATGTCTTTGTGTGGTATACTGGGTTTGTCCTTCCACCCCTTACTGGGTGCAACAGCTCAGGCTCAGGTAAAGCTCAAGTATAAAAGCTCTCTTAAACCAGTTTCATCTTGCTTTTTAGATTTATTTTCTTCATCTTTTTTACACAGGGCAGTTCTCTCTTTTTTCCCCTTAGCCTTCTATGTTAACCGCCCCATCTGAGTCCTTACAGGATCATCTCTTTTCCTTTCACTCTGGTCCATTTCTGCTCCCCTTTACTCTTTGTTCTATTTTGCGATCTCAATCGTAGAAATGTTTTTACAGGAGTTTCTGTTGTGTCTTGGTGGTAGCAAACCTGACTAGTATTCATGAGGATGCGGGTTCGATACCTGGCCTCACTCAGTGGGTTAAGAATCTGGCGTTCCCGTGAGCTGTGGTGTAGGCCGCAGACTTGGCTCGGATCTCACATCTCTGTGGCTGTGGTGTAGGCTGGCGGCTGTAGCTCTGATTAGACCCCTAGCCTGGGAACTTCCATATGCCACGGGTGCAGCCATAAAAAGACCAAAAAGAAAAAACAAGGTGTTTTCACATATTCCAGCTTTGTTCAGTTAACAAGTAATTGAGTGCGGAGTCTGAGCTTGGAACTGTATGCGCTCGCAGTCACCAGTGAGTAAGACAGACATTCCCAGCCCTCATGGAGGTTACAGTCTAGCAGGAAAGACTTATATTAAATGAATAATTGAAAACAAAAAAATTAGTGTTAAGTACCAAGAAGGAGAAGTAGAATCAATGATGTCTTTTTAAAGGGAAGGCTTTGTCTAGTCTGGGAAATCGGAAGGGTTCTTTCAGGAAGCTGTGTTTCATCTGAGCCCTGAAGGAAAAACGAGAGTGGCTGGACTGGTGGGAGAAGCTGTTGGTCAGGGAGCAGTCCAAGCAGAGAGGACCAGTCAGTGAAGGAGGCCACACATGGGGAGGTGCATGACCTATTTAAGGAATTGAAAGAATGCCCTATTTTTTTTTCCCACAACTGAGACTGTTGTCCTCCAGTAATGTGGGTCAGGGGATATCTTTTCTCTTGCAGTACCACTTTTAATTGCTACACATTACATCTGCCTGCTCCAGGCAAACCCCATCAGGTTTCCAGTATACCTTTGAAATTACTCAGCCTCTTGTTTACTAGAAATAAAGGAAACCAATTTCTTCTCTCTGGGTATCTTCCCAGGAGAGATACAGCATTTCATCCTCAGGGGAGATGAGGTAAACGTTCTCTCATATAGGAGCTAATTGGGTGGCAGTGAATAGTTACATGTTCCTGCTAGTGAGTAGGGTCTTTGTTCATGGTCTTGCTTCCCTCTTGCTTCCTGCTGGGATGACATAGTGAGATAAATATGGCTGTAGCTGGGCTGGAGCTACTCAGCCATGGATGAAGCCTTGAGTTGTCAAGGAGAATGTGCAGACTCAGGGTCTTTGGAGAGCACCTCCTGAGTGTTATTGGTGAAAATGCTAGAGGCTGGTGAGGACCCTGTAGATGTTTTCTCTGGATTGAAGCTGCTGATCCAAGAGACAGTCTCAGATGCAGAGAAGAAAGAGCTGGGCCTGCCCATCCCTGAGACAGCCTGATAGCAGTAGATAACAGTACTGATTGGTCTGAATTGCTACTTTTCCAGGCTGACGGGAGAGACCTGATCTTTCTTATACTTTTGAGAAACCCGAGAGCCAAGGGTGTTCACTCCCTTACCTCTCACTGCCTGCTGACCCCCTAACCCTGACCTGAGAGTACAAAGTAGTCAAGAACATCCAGCACCTGTGGAGTTCCCTGGTGGCTAAGTGGGTTAAGGATCCAGCATTGTCATTGCTGTGGCAAAAAGAAAACAAAACAAAACATACAACAGTTTGAAGGAGGGAGATCAAGTACAATAAACCGTAGCAGGTGGCTCCCACAGAGGCGGCTGTCATGGAAGAAACAAAAGATAATAACAAAAATGAAACAATAAGTGGATAAACTTATTGTTTATAAATAAGTACACAAAATGTTATTTTATAAGTGTAAATATTATTTATATTTAAATATTATTTATACTTAAAAATAACAAAAATGAAACAATAAGTGGATAAAAGAAGATATTGCAGGGAATTGTTGGGAACACATAAAGGATTTCAAAGGACAAAAACCATAATATGTAAAATGTAAAGAAATTAATAAAACATAAACTGGACAGTGCTGAAAGCCCAAGTAGGAATTGGAAAGAATTTAAAAAACAAAAAGAGAAAAAAATAGAAAATAAAATTGAAAGGTAAGAGATATACAGGAAAGATCAGAGGAAAAAAATCTGTGAATTGTAGTCTGTTTTCTGTAATGTGAAACTAGAATTATGAAAATGTAAAAATTGGGGAGGTAATTGAAAGTAAACTTTCTTGAGCTGAAGAAAGACCTGGGTTTTCAGACCAAAATGGTTTTACCAAGTTAGAAAAAAAAAGACGCAAACTAAGACAGTTATAGGTAGATGAATTGTCTGAAAACCAAGAGTAAAGAAGAGATTCAAGACAGGAAGAACAGTTTATTTATAAAGATAAGTGAATCAGACCAAGCCAAAAATGAGAAAGATGTACAAATAATAATATTGATAAATAATAAAAGGAAAATTGATAAATTAAATCTCCTTGAAACATATGTGTTACCTTATATATGTTTTATTGAGTATATGTACCTGTTGATTATCCATGCGTCCATCTATCCATCAAATATGCTATAGTATAGATAAATGTCTGTAAAATTTTCTGAGCTCTTTGATAGTAGGTTGCATGCATCATACTCCTTTCCTTGTAGTATTTCACTGTGTATTTCCTAAGAATAAGAATAGTCTCTTACATATCTAAAATACGGTTATTAACTCCTGAAATTTTAGTATGTGGGTGTAATACTTTTGTCAAACTTAAAATCTATATTCTACTTTTATCAGATGTCCCAATCCTGTCCTTTATGACAATTTTTTTCTAATACAGGGTCCAGTCTAGGATTGTTTATTATATAATTTCCCTTAATCTGGAACAATTTTGTCAGCTTTTCTTTGTTTTTCATGCCATTGACATTTTTGAAGCATACAGACCAGATATTTTATTAAATGTCCCTCAGTTTGGATCTCTCATATCTGTACCTAGTTTATATACTTTAGGCTGAAATTATACATGAGATAACGTTTCTTTCTGAGAATACATACCTAGAGATGCAAGGTGTCCCTTAGTCCTATTTTGGTTCTGTTAATTTTGTTCACGTGCATAAGATACTTTCTAATTTCTCCATTGTACACTTACCATTTTTACTTTTGTAATAAATTGTATGTGGAGAGATACTTTGAGACTAGCTAGATGTCCCATTTCTCATCAAATTCCCCCATACCCTAAATTTAGTATTCCTTGATGATTCACACCTGGGTCAGTCTTCATTCTGTTGGTTGCAAAATGGTATTTTCTTTTTAATTTGTGTGTGTGTGTGTGTGTGTGTGTGTGTGTGTGTGCGCGCGCGCATGCATGCTGCATCCGTGGCATATGGATGTTCCCAGGCTAAGGATCCAGTCGGAGCTACAGCTGTTGACCTACACCACAGCCACAGGAACACAGGATCCAAGCCATGTCTGTGACCTACATCACAGTTCACAACAATGCCTGATACTTAACCCATTGAGCAAAGCCAGGGATTGAACCCACATCCTCATGGATACTAATGGGCTTTTTTTTACCACTGAGCCACAATAAGAACTCCCATAAACTGGTATTTTCTAACTCCATCATTCCCTCTGTTTATTGTTAACATTCTACTGTATAAGGAAGAGCTCTCTCTTCATCTTTAATTTTATTTTTATTTTTTTATTTTTTGGCTGCCCTGCAGCACATGGAGTTCCCAGACCAGGAATCAAATCTGAGCCACAGCTGTGGCAGTGCCAGATCCTTAACCCACTGAGACAGGCCAGGATCGAACTTGCATCCCAGCGCTCCAGAGACCCCACTGATCCCGTTGCATCACTGCGGGAGCTCCATCTTTATTTGTTATTGGTATAAACTCATGGTTTCTTATTTTATTCAGCTGGTTATAATTTTTATAGTTTTTATTTGTTTTCATACTCAGATTGTTAGGTTTGGCCAGTAAGAATCTCCTCAGACTGACTTGTCTCTTAAATATCTATCTGTTTTATTTTTTTGAGCACTTTTTTAGTTTCTGACACAAGATATTTTAAGCTCATCTTGTGCATTTCTGGTTCCTTCCCTGGAATTTGCCACTTTTCCAGTAAGCCCCGGCTCCTTTTAGTGGGAAATGGTATTTAAAAACGATAACTGGAGTGTGATTGCACTTGTAGCAGGCCTAGAAGTGTGTGTGTGTGTGTGTGTGTGTAGGGTCCTGTGCTGTATTTTAATCTCTCCCTTTTCCACATTAAAACCCTGTCTCCCAACAGCCTTAATATTATGTGTTCTTTTGCTCCATCTTAAAACATTTACCAAAGAGTTTGAGTACTAGGCCCATATCCACAACAACAAACAATGTTTGTTCAAGATTGTTTGCTGGGAAGTTCCCTTCGTACAGCAGAAATGAATCTGACTAGGGACCATGAGGTTGTGGGTTTGATCCCTGGCCTCGCTCAGTGTGTTAAGGATCTGGTGTTACCGTGAACTGTGGTGTAGATCACGGACGCAGCTCGGATCTGGCTTTGCTGTAGCTGTGGTGTAGGCTGGCAGCTGTAGCTCCGATTCTGCCCCTAGTCCGGGAACCTCCATATGCTGTGGGTGCAGCCCTAAAAAAGCAGAAAAGATTGTTTGGTGGATTTTTTTTTTAAATACATATAACAAGGGTATATGGTCAAAGCATACTATTCAGATTGCTTGGATTAATTCTTTTTCTTCTCTCTTCAGTGAGTTTATTGATTTGAAAAGAATTGGGTTCATTTATTCCTGTTATCATTCATTTTTAGTTTGTTCGTCCTCTGAATTCTTTTAAAAAACCTGGTTTGGTTTTGGTTGTTTTCTTTGTTTGTTTTTGTATTATACCCTGCACCACACAAGAACTTCCAAAAACATTGTTTTGTTAGTGTGGAATTTTTAACATAACTTCCAAGTCAAATTCATAAAGGAGTATGCTCTGAGCAATGGACTCCCTCCCCTATGCCTTCATCCTGACTCCCTACCTCTCGTGGATAATCACTTCATTAGTTTTTCGTTTATCCTTCCTATTTGTTTTTGCAAAAACATGAAGATATAATGTTTTTTCTCTCATTCTGGTAGTAAGAGAGAAACTGAAAAACTGAAAAAACAAGAACATGGGATAATTTCCCCACTCTCTGCCCTTAGAGACCCCCTGGCTCCTACTCCTCAGAGGAAAGGAGGGAGCTTCTTCAAGAAGTTCCTCATGTTTACACCCAGTGTGCAGACCCAGGTTTCAGATATGGGGCTGTCCCAGAAGATATCAGAGAAAGTAAAAAAACAGGAAACTCACTGCCGGTTTGGTGGTACTCAGAGTTCACTGGTTGGCCTGCTAGCTTTTTCTTTTGCATCCTCAGATAGCTCTTCTGTGTATTCCATCCAGGACTCTGAGTTGCATTCAGTGGGTGAGAAGAGTGAAGTCTGCTTACTCCAGAAGACTTTCCATCAGTAAGCTCATTGGAGCAGTTTAAGGGGAAGATTACTTAGAGAAATTCTTCAAGTAAGGACAGAACAACCAGTAAAGAATGTGAACCAACTAGATTCTCCACCCCACCCCACCCCCCCGCCATGTCTTTACCAAAAGCTCTCTTCACACTAGCCATCTGTCTTCCACATCCTGATTTAAAAATTTAGACATTTGGACATGATTTTTTTTTTAAAGTATGTATTTCAAAAACAGTGTTGTATTTTTAGGGCCAGACCTTCAGCACATGGAAGTTCCCAAGCCAGGGATCAGATCAGAGCTGCAGCCGCAGACCTACACCACAGCCACAACAATGCCAGATTCAAACCACATCTGCAACCTACACCGCAACTCATAGCAACATCAGATCCTTAACCCGCTGAGTGAGGCCAAGGATCGAACCCACATCCTCACAGATGCTAGTCGGGTTTATTACCACTGAGCCACAGTGGGAAGTCTGTGTTGTCTTTTTAATGTATTGGTTTTCAAAGTGCTAGATATAGGAGTTCCTGTCGTGACGCGGCAGAAATGAATCTGACTAGGAACCATGAGGTTGCGGGTTCGATCCCTGGCCTTGCTCAGTGGGTTAAGGATCCAGCGATGCCATGAGCTGTGCTGTAGGTCACAGATGCAGCTTGGATCTGGAGTTGATGTGGCTATGGTGTAGGCCAGCAGTTGTAGCTCCGATTAGACCCCTAGCCTGGGAACTTCCATGTGTCACAAGAGCAGCCCTAAAAAGCAAAAAGAAACAAAGAAACAAAGAAAGAGAGGAAACTAACTCATTATTATTATTTATTATGACCAATTCCTCATCTTTTTCATCTGATTTCTGCTGTCAATCACACATGCTTAATCAGGAGTCACTTCACACACAAAGGTATCCAAATGGCCAATGAAAAGGATTTCAACTTCATTAGTCAACAGGGAAATACAAAATCAAGCCATTGTGAAATACCACCAATTAGCAAAAATGAGAACCATATGGAATAACTGGAACTCTGATATTGCTGGAAGGAGCCTTAAAATTGGTAAAAACCATTTTGGAAAATGGTTAGGTAGTACCTGCTGAAGCTAATCCTAAATGGGAAGATCCTAGGACCAGCAATTCCATCCCTTGGTATGTAACAAACAGAAATGTGTACATATGCTTACCAAAAAGAAGGAGCATGAGTGTTCAAAGTGGCCTGTTAGCCAAAAACTGGAAACTACCCATATCGGCTAAAGAATACTTGAATTAATTGTGTATGGTGAGAATGGAGTACTATACAGGTGTGAGAATGAATGGAGTACCACTGCTTATAGCAAAGTGAAGGAATTTCACAAGCATGGTGTTGAACAGAAGTTCTATCTGGGTGCATTCACACTGTGAAAACTCATCCATCTCTACACTTGGGTTTTGTGCATCTTCCTGTATATATATTAAAATACTTCAGTACAAAAACGTACTAGATGAATTAGATCTTGATTTTTTGTTGGTTTTATAAAGATTGACTTTTAGTGTATCTGTTACTGGCCTTTTTATTGAACTCACTAGATGAAATAGTTTTTCAGTTGACTCTCTTGGCTCTTCTAGGTGGTTTACATCAGAAAACTAGAATGGGGGAATTCTCTGGTGGCTCAGCAGATTAAAGACCTGGCATTGTCACTGCTGTGGGGAGGGTTCGATTCCCCTGGTCAAGGAACTTTTGTATGTCATTGTATGTATGTTTTGCGGGCATGGCCAAAAAGGAAGGGGAAAAGACAACTTGGATGGATGTTATCTTCAGGAGAATGAATGTTTTAATGCCAAAAACCACATAGAATTGATTTTTTTTCGTCTTTTTAGAACCACATCTAGGGCATATGGAAGTTCCTTGGGCTTGGATCAAATCAGTACTGCAGCTGCCCACCTACACTGTAGCCACAGCAACACTGGATCCAAGCCGCGTCAGTGAGCTACAGCACAGCTCACAGCACTGCCAGATATTTAACCTGCTGAGCAAGGCCAGAGATCGAACCCATATCCTCATGCGGTTCATTACTACTGAGCCACAATGGGAACTCCAGAATTAATTTGTAAAAACAGCCTAGATGTCTCTAGAGGCAGAAAGTAAGTCCTGCTGTGTACAGAGCCCATCGAAGAGGGTCTTTTGTCTCCCTCGCCACTGCCATGGGCCATCAGCCTCTGCACTGTGAGAATTCTGATGGCACTGGATCAGATTGGCCTTTGTGTTGATCCTTTTATAACTGAGCGACCTTTCACATTATATTCTCAATAAGTGCTGATGCAGGTAAATACTAGTTATATAACAAATTTCTGGAGTTCCCGTTGTGGCTCAGTGGTTAACAAATCTGACTAGGAACCATGAGGTTGTGGGTTCGATCCCTGGCCTCGCTCAGTGGGTTAAGGATCCAGCATTGCTGTGAGCTGTGGTGTAGTTTGCAGACGCGGCTCAGATGCCACGTTGCTGTGGCTGTGGTGTCAGCCGGCAGCTACAGCTCTGATTAGACCCCTAGCCTGGGAACCTCCATATGCCACAGGTGCGGCCCTAGATAATGCAAAAAGACAAAACAAACAAACAAACAAAAAAACATAATTCTGTTTGTCCCTCCGCAGCCCCTTCATTTTATTTTAAGGTGTTTTTTTTTTGTTGTTATTGTTTGTTTTTGTTTTTCCAGATCTGTTCACAGATGCTGCTGAAACTGAAAAAATGGCCAGAAGTTTGGAAGATTCTGAAGGAGTTTATTTTGTCCCATCTTTTAGTGGATTGCAGGTATTTTAAGAAACAAAAAGTTAATGGCAATTGCAGACATTTCTCTCTTCATCCTCACACTTAAAATTATGTATCGGCCATTCCCTTACCTGAAAATGTGGGCACTGAACAGAACTAAGGTGAAATGTACTTTCTAGAGCTGAGAAACTATGCTTTGACCTAGTGTGAATTCCACAAGAGGGCAGAGTAAATTCAGCTGACTTCTGCTCAGAACTCCATCTCTGTGGAAGCTAAAAGGTGGGAGGTTTATTATAGAATTTTTATATAAGACCCATGGTTATGTTATATGACCAAAAATAGCCATTTCCAAATAGGGAAAATATGTTAGGGAGTTCCCGTCATGGCTTAGTGGTTAATGAATCCGACTAGGAACCATGAGGTTGCAGGTTCGATCCCTGGCCTTGTGCAGTGGGTTAAGGATCCAGCATTGCTGTGAGCTGTGATGTAGTTTGCAGACATGGCTCAGATCCCGTGTTGTTGTGGCTGTGGCGTAGGCCAGCAGCAACAGCTCAGATTGGACCCCTAGCCTGGGAACCTCCATATGCTGCGAGTGTGACCCTAGAAAAGGCAAAAAGACAAAAAAAAATAAATAAATAAATTGGAATTGTTAGTAAATTGGAATTGTTTACTTAGAGGAGGCGTACCACTGAGATTTAGAAAAGTAATGTTAAGCTATATAACACATTATTTATGAATGTTTTGCAGTTATTTATGTTTCATTAACTTTCAAATATCAGAATTTCTTTGGGTGAACTGTTATGATATGGAATGTTGTTGGTTTCTTTGCCTAAATAAAAAGCGAACCTGGTAAAAGACTTGATTTTGTAAGATTTAACCTTGTATTTAATTAAAAGATCTATGATACTGCCTTTAATTTTAGCATATTGTTACAAAGACTTTTAAAAACTGTATTCAGGTATATTATTATAAACAAATTTTCTTTTATGGGGAATTCTTTTATATTTTATTGTCTTTTTGCCTTTATCTAGAGCCGCACCCATGGCATATGGAGGTTCCCAGGCTAGGGGTCTAACAGGAGCTGTAGCTGCCGGCCTTCGCCACAGCCACAGCAATGCGGGATCCGAGCCGCGTCTGCAACCTACACCACAGCTCGCGGCAACACCGGATCCTTAACCCACTGAGCAAGGCCAGGGATCGAACCCACGACCTCATGGTTCTTAGTCAGATTTCTTAACCACTGAGCCACGGAGGGAACTCCGGGAATTAGTTCTTTTAATCCCCCTCCAAATATGTTTTCCTTTCTGGAGTTCCCGTCCTGGCAAATTGGAAATGAATCTGACTAGGAACCATGAGGTATGGGTTCAGTCCCTGGCTTTGCTCAGTGGGTTAAGGATCTGGCGTTGCTGTAAGCTGTGGTGTAGGTCACCGAAGCGGCTAGGATCCTGCATTGCTGTGGCTGTGGCATAGGCCAGCAGCTGTAGCTCCGATTGGACCCCTAGCCTGTGAACCTCCATATGCAGCCCTAAAAAGCAAAAAAAAAAAAAAAAAAAGTTTTCCTTTCCAAGAGTAAAAATTACTCTTCCTTCTAATCCATTCCATACTCAGGCAATCAGTTACAGAGAAAATCCAAAATTTAAAAGTTTGGATAATGCAACATAGAACCTGATGAAAAGAATTAGATCGGGATGTTTTAAATCTCTAAAAATACTGGGTGGGGGTGGGGGGATGCACTGAAGGTTTGGGATGCAAATGCTATCAAACTGAGTTGTGATAATTTTTGTACACCTATAATTGTAATAAAATTCATTAAGCAAAGGCCAAAAAAAAAAAAAGACTTCCAGCAAAAAAAAAGAAAAATTATCTCTAAAAATACTGTATTTCCCAAATAGATTAAATGACTATTTTAATATCTGTAGTAATTTCCTTCTATATACTTTATCCTAAGGGACCAAAAAATTTATAAACTCCATAGAGAGACTGCATTGGATCCTCTGCAGGGTGATATGAGGCAATTGGATAGCCTCCATGATAGACAGAGAGTGAAGAATATGTGTCTGATTGAGGCCTAAGGAGGAAGGTTAGGTGAATAGTTGTGATCAGGAAAAGTAGGGTTTAATTACGTTACTGTGGATTCTTCCTTTTTTGAAGAGTGTGTTAGGGGACCTCCTAGTCACTTTATCTTGGCAACTCTGCCCTTAACTTCTCCACCCACTCATATGCCTGTGAAAATAATGTAAAATATACAATTAAAAAACCCAAAGTACTGCTAAAGTCCAGAAGATTAGACAAAATGATTGTAGATGTAGTTTTTAACTTCTTGTTCATAACGGGATGTCCCTGTCCTGCCATGACTGCAACCTTGCAGAATGTTGAGATTGGGCAGGGTGGGGGAGGACCATAGGCCAGTTATTTCCTGAGGTACAATGAAACTCTTAATTGGAAACCGAAAGTTAATTCCAACAGCAATAGTGTGTTGATTCTAAGCTGTGAGGAAGATAGTGGGGAGATCGCCTATTAGCTGCCAGTGTCAATAACTAGAGAAGATGCGGGCAAGGAGAATGGAAGGAAGGGTCAGGTATCTGTGATACTGCCTTTAATTTTAGGATCTTCTTGGAGTTCCCATCATGGCTCAGCGGAAATGAATCCAGCTAGGACCCATGAAGTTGTGGGTTTGATCCTGGCCTCGCTTAGTGGGTTAAGGATCCAGCATTGCCGTGTGCTATGGTGTAGGTCACAGACTCGGCTGGGACCCTGCATTGCTGCGGCTGTGGTGTAGGCTGGCACCTGTAGCTCCGATTTGACCCCTAGCCTGGGAACCTCCATGTACCGCGGATGTGGCCCTAAAAAGCAAAAAAATAAATAAATAAATAAATAATAAAGTAAAGCATCTCTGCTTGGAGGACAAGAATAGGCAGTTGTCTGCTTGATGTTAGTTACTGTGATGCTGGTCACAATAGGAGGAACAGGACCCTGAGCCAAGTGTCAGCCTTTAGAGAATGAGGAGTCATGCTCCAGTCAAGGTTCTTGGGTTTGCAAGGAATGGGCTTACTTAAGCAACACACGCGCCCGCTCCCCAAAACTCAGGAGGTGGCTGTTCACACACGCCTGAGCACCAAGATTGGGAAGGAGTCAGCAACTGACCTAACAGTTCTCAGTGTGCTCTGTGGCTTCTGCCTCTTTGTGACTCTTGCTTTTCTCTTCTTACCAGCTTCTCTCCATACTCTTTCTTCCTCATAACTTCTATTTTTAGTTTGTTTATTTGTTTGTTTTGCTTTTTAGGGCCACACCTGTGGCATATCTAAGTTCCCAGGCTAGGGGTTGAATCAGAGCTGCAGCTGCCAACCTACACTACAGCCACAACCGCATAGGATCGGAGCCATGTATGCAACCTACATCAGAGTTCATGGCAATGCTGGATCTTCAACCCACTGAGCAAGGCCAGGGATTGAACCCACAGCCTCATGGCTACTAGTCCACTGAGCCACAACAGGAATTCTCATAACTTGTTTTTTTTTTTTAATATTCTGTATTTATTGTTAAAATTATAATGTAGAAGTTAAATTTTCTCCTTTTGGAGGAAAGGAAAACTATTTGTAAATAGCAGTCCTCTCCAATGCTAAGGTATTTTATTTCCTCTTAGCTCCCCAATCATCTAGAATTCTCATGCAATTTTTTCCCATCGCTTAATGAATTTTCTTACAGTTATAGGTGTATAAAAATCATCACAACTCAATTTGATAGCATTTCCATCCCAAACCCTCAGTGCATCCCCCCACCCCCCAGATTGCCTTTTTGGAAACTATAGGTTTTCCAAAGTCTGTAAGTCATTCTCTGTTCTGCAAAGATGTCCATTGTGTCCCTTTTTTTAGTTTCTACATGTAAGTGGTAGCATTGGATGTTGTTGTCTAATTGTCTGACTGGTTTCACTTCACATAATTTCTAGGTCCATCCATGTTGCTTTAAATGTTGTTATTTCGTTCCTTTTAATGGCTGAGTAATATTCCACTGTGTGTATGTACCATATCTTCCCTATCCACTCCTCTGTCGATGGACATTTAGGTTGTTTCCATGACCTGGCTATTGCATAGAGTGCTGCAATGAACACTGGAGTACATGTGTCTTTTCGAGTCATGGTTTCCTCTGGATAGATGCCCAGGAGTGGGATTGCTGGATCAAACTGTAATTCTATTTTGAGTTTTCTGAGGAATCTCCATACTGTTTTCCACACTGGTTGCACCAATTTCCATTCCCACCAACAGTGTAATAGCGTTCCTTTTTCTCCACACCCTCTCCAGCACTTATTGCTTGCAGACTTTTTGATGATGGCCATTCTGGCTGGTGTAAGGTGGTACCTCATAGTGGTTATGATTTGCATTTCTCTAATAATGAGTGATGTTGAACATCTTTTCATGTGTTTATTTGCCATCTGCATGTCTTCTTTGGAGAGTTGTCTGCCTAGATCCTATGACCATTTTTTGATGGGGTTGTTTGTTTCTTTGGTATTGAGCTGTAGGAAGTGTGTGCAAATTTTGGAGATGAATCCCTTGTCAGTGGATTCATTTGCAAATATTTTCTCCCATTCTGTGGGTTGTCTTTTCGTTTTGTTTAGGGTTTCCTTTGCTGTGCAGAAACTTTGAAGTTGAATTAAGTCCCATTTATTTATTTCTCTTTTTATTTTCCTTATTCTGACAGATGGATCTGAGAAGATGTTGCTATCATTTATGTCAGAGTGTTTGGCCTATGTTTTCTTCTAACAGTTTTCTAGTATCTGGTCTTATATCTAGATCTTTAATCCATTTTGAGTTTATTTTTGTGCATGGTGTTAGGAAGTGTTCTAGTTTCATTTGCTTACATGTAGCTGTCCAGTTTTCCCAGCACCACTTATTGAAGAGGCTGTCTTTTCTCCAGTGTGTATTTTTGGCTCCTTTGTCATAGATTAGTTGACTATAGATGCGTGTATTTAATTCTGGGCTTTCTATCCTGCTCCACTGATCTATATATCTGTCTTTGTGCCAGTACCATACGGTTTTGATGACTGTAGCTTTGTAGTATAGTCTGAGGTCAGGGATCCTGATTCCTCATGCTCCATTTTTCTTTTTCAGGATGTCTTTGGCTATTCTTGCTCTTTTGTGCTTCCAAACAAACTTTAAAATATTTTGTTCTAGTTCTGTGAAAAAGGTCTTTGGTAATTTGATAGGGATTGTGTTGAATGTGTAGATTGCCTTGGGTAGTATAGTCATTTTGATAATATTGATCTTCCAATCCAAGAGCATGGTATGTCTTTCTATCTGTTCATGTCCTCCTTGATTTCTTTCATCAGCGTCTTATAGTTTTCAGAGTACAGGTCTCTTGTCTCTCTAGGTAGGTTTATTCCCAAGTATTTGATTCTTTTTGATGCGATGGTAAACGGGATTGCTTCCCTAATTTCTCTTTCTGATCTTTCATTGTTAGTATATAGAAATGCAGTTGCTTTCTGTGTACTAATTTTGTACCCTGCAACTTTGTCAAACTCTAACAGTTTTTTGGTAGAGTCTTTAGGATTCTCTAAGTACAGTATCATGTCATCTGCAAACAGTGATAGTTTGACTTCTTCCTTTCCAATTTGGATTCCTTTTGTTTCTTTTACTTCTCTGATTGCTGTGGCTAGGACTTCCATAACTATGTTGAATAGTAGTGGCTAGAGTGGACATCCCTGTCTTGTTCCTGATCTCAGCGGGAATTCTTTCAACTTTTCACCATTGAGAATGATGTGAGCTCTGGGTTCGTTATAGATGGCCTTGATTATGTTGAGGTAGGTTCCCCCTATGGCCCACTTTCTGAAGGGTTTTTATCAGAAATGGGTGTTGGATTTTGTCAAAGGCTTTTTCTGCATCTAGGGAGAGGATCATATGGTTTTTATTCTTCAGTTTGTTAACGTGGTGTATGACACTGATTGATTTGTGGATTTTGAAGAATCCTTGCATCCCTGGGATAAATCCCACTTGATCATGATGTACAATCCTTTTAATGTATTGTTGGATTCGGTTGGCTAGTATTTTGTTGAGGATTTTTGCATCTATGTTCATCAGTGAGATTGGCCTTTAATTTTCTTTTTTTGTGGTATCTTTGGTTTTGGTGTTAGGGTGATGTTTGCCTTATAGAATGAGTTTGGGAGTGTCCCTTCCTCTGCAGTTTTTTGGAAGAGTTTCAGAAGGATAGGTGTTAGCTCTTCTCTAAATGTTTGATAGAATTCACCTGTGAAGCCATCTGGTCCTGGACTTTTGTTTGTTGGAAGTTTTTTAATCACAATTTCAATTTAAGAACTTGTGACTGGTCTATTCATATTTTCTATTTCATCTTGGTTTAGTCTTAAAAGATTGTACTTTTCTAAGAATTTGTCCATTTCTTCTAGGTTTTCCATTTTATTGCCATATAGTTGTATATAGTAGTCTCTTATGATCCTTTGTATTTCTGTGATGTCTGTTTTTACTTCTCCTTTTTCATTTCTGATTTTATTGATTCGTGTCCTCTCTCTTTTTTTTTTTTTTGATAAGTCTGGCTAAGGGTGTATCAATTTTGTTGATCTTTTCAAAGAACCAGCTTTTAGTTTCATTAATCTTTTCTATGGTTTTCTTCGTTTCTATTTCATTGATTTCTGCTCTGATCTTTATGATTTCTTTTCTTCTACTAACTTTAGGTCTTGTCTGTTCTTCCCTCTCTAGCTGCTTTAGATGTAAAGTTAGGTTGTTTATTTGAGCTTTTTCTTGTTTCCTGAGATAGGCTTGTATTGCTCTAAACTTTCCTCTTAGAACTGCTTTTGCTGCATCCCAGAGATTTTGGAGTGTCGTATCTTTGTTGTCATTTGCTTCTAGGTATTTCTTAATTTCCTCTTTGATTTCTTCAGTGATCCATTGGTTACTTAGTAGCGTGTTGTTTAGTCTCCATGTGTTTGTGTGTTTGGCCATTTTTTTCTTGTTGTTGATTTCCAGATGTATAGCATGTGGTCAGAAAAGATGCTTGATATGATTTCAGTTTTCTTAAAGTTACTGAGGCTTGATTTGTAGCCCAGGATGTGATCAATCTTAGAGAATGTTCCATGCGTACTTCAGAAGAATGTGTATTCTGTTGCTTTAGGATGGAATGTTCTGTAAATATCTATTAAGTCCATCTGATCTAATGCTTCATTCAGGGCCTGTGTTTCCTTATTGATTTTCTGTCTGGATGACCTGTCCGTTGCTGTAAGTGGGGTGTTAAAGTCCCCCACTATGATGGTGTTATTGTTGATTTCTCCTTTTAAGGTTGTTAGCAATTGCCTTATATATTGTGGTGATCCTATGCGGGGGGATAGATATTTAAAATGGTTATATCTTCTTCTTGGATTGATCCTTTGGTCATTATGTAGTGCCCTTCCTTGTCTCTTAAAATGTTCTTCATTTTAAAGTCTGTTTTGTCTGATAGGAGTATTGCTACTCCAGCTTTCTTTTGATTCCCATTTGCATGGAATATTTTCTTCCATTCTCTCACTTTCGGTTTGTATGTGTTCCTAGAAGTGAAGTGGGTCTCTTGAAAACAGCATATATATGGGTCTTGTTTTTGTATCCATTCGGGTAGTCTGTTCTTTTGGTTGGGGCATTCAGTCCATTAACATTTAAGGTAATTATTGATATGTATGTTCTTATTGCCATTGTATTAACTGTTTGTATTAACATTGTATTAACTGTTCTTATTGCCATTGTATTGACTCTTTTTTTCTTCCCTTATTCTCTTGTTGTCTCCTCTCACAAGATGACTATCTTTAATGTTGTATTTGAGTTGATTTTTCTTATTTGTTTGTGTATGAATTGTAGGTGTTTGGTTTGCAGTTACCAAAGTTTTGATACAGGAGTCTATATATAAATGAGATTGTATTAGGTTGTTGGTTTCTTAACTGCACGTGCGTCTCCAGTGTCCTGTATTTGTGCTCTCTTCTCATGATTTCTGATTTTGGTAGCATAATTGTGCATGGATGATTTAATATCTTTACTGTATATATGACTCTACTGGTGAACCTTGTCATTTGTGGTGTTTTTTTTCAGTTGTGGCCTTTTCTTTTCTGCCTAGAGAAGTCCTTTATTATTGTAAAGCTGGTTTAGTGTTGCAGAAATCTCTTAGCTTTTGCTTATCTGTAAAGGTTTTGATGTCTCCTTCAAATCTGAATGAGAGCCTTGCTAGGTAAAGTAATCTTGGTTGGAAGTTTTTTCCTTTCATCACATCATGCCACTCCCTTCTGGCCTGTAGAGTTTCAGATGAAAAATCTGCTGATAACCTTATTGGGGTTCCCCTGTATGTCATTTGTTTCTTTTCCCTAGCTGCTTTCAATATTTTCTCTTTGGCTTTAATTTTGTTCATTTTGATTAATATGTGTCTCGGGGTGTTCCTCCTTGAGTTTATTTTATGTTGTACTTGTTGTGCTTCCTGGATTTGAGTGAGTGGTTCGTTTCCCATACTAGGGAAGTTTTTGGCTATTATCTCTTCAAATATTTTTTCTGTCCCCTTCTCTCTCTCTTCTCCTTCTGGCACCCCTATAATATGGATGTTGGTGCGTTTAATATCATCCCAGAGTTCTCTAAGACTCTCCTCACTTTCTTTTAATCTTTTATCTCTTTTCTCTTCTGCATTAGTGATTTCCACTAATCTGTCCTCCACCTCGCTAATTTGTTCTTCTGCCTCCTGTACTCTACTGTTGGCTGCCTCTAATGAATTTTTTATTTCAGTTATTGTATTTTTCATATCTTCTTGTTTAATTTTTACATCTTATATTTCTTTGCTCAGTGTTTTCTGTAAATTATCAATCTTTGCCTCCAGTTTATTTCCAATGCCTTGCATAATCTTTAGCATAAACAGTCTAAAGTCTCTTTCTGGGAGGCTGATAATCTCCTCATCACTGAGCTGTTTTCCTGGCCTTTTTCCTTTCTCCCTTATCTGAGTTAGAGTTTTCCGTCTTTTCATTTTTATAGGTTTTTGGTGTGGTGACCTTTTTGTACACAGTAGAGTTGTAGCCCCTCTTAGTTCTGGTGTTTGCCTTCCCTGTGGCTAAAGTTGGTTTGTGGGGGGTGCTTGCTCTAGGCTTCCCAATGGGAGGGACTGGTGCCTGCCCACTGGTAGGTGGGGTTGATTCCTATCCCTCTGATAGGTGGGGCTTTGTCTCTGGATGAGATTAGAGGCTGGCTGTGTGCCTGAGGGGTCTTTAGGCAGCCTGTTTCCTGATGGGTGGGATTGTGATCTCACCTGGATTATTGTTTGTCCTGGGGCTTCTCAGTGCTGATGGGAGGGACCAGATTTTCCCAGAAATGGCCACCTCTAGAGAAATGCAGGCTAATGATCGTTCCCATGAGCTTCACCTCCAATGCTTTTCCCCCACAACAAGCCACAGTCACCTCTGTTTTCCCAGGAGATCCTCCAAGAATTGCGGTCAGATTCCACCCAGATTCCTATGGAGACTTTGCTTTGCCCTGGGACCCAGTGCATGTGCAAGTCTGTGTGTGCCTTTCAAGAATGGGGTCTCCTCTTTCTCCCAGTCCTGTGGAGCTCCTGCACACAAGCCCCGCTGGCCTTCAATGCCAGATGCTCTGGGGGCTCTTTCTTCCTGGGCCAGATCCCCAGGCATTGAGATTTGATATGGGGCCTAAAACTCTCAGTCCTGTAGCTGAGTCTCTGTGATGCAGTTACTTTCCAGTCTGGGGGCTTCCCACCCGGAAGGTATGGAGTTGCTTCTATCACGTAATTGCCCCTCCTACGTCTTGATGTGTTCTCCTCTTTGTCTTCTGGAGTAGAATATCTTTCTTGGAAGTTTACGGTCCATTTGGTTGAGGTTGCTCGGCATTTGGTTGTAGTTTTGTTGTTTTTTGGGAAAGAAGTTGAACTCCAGTCCTTCTATTCTGCCATCTTAATCCAATCTCTCTCTCATAACTTCTGTTTAATTGTCATTCTTTTCCTTATACTTTGTGCCTTTTCACAACTTGGAGATAAACACAAACTTCTTTCCCTCTGTTGTGTTGTCAGTTCCCTCTGAAGTGTTTTCCTAGTTCAGATTTCCAGGAGAGGAAAGGAGGGAAACTGATTGAACCACCTTATTTTTTCAAACTTTCAACAGACTTTGAGTCAGTTATGCTCACCCCTTATAGATGCAGTGGCGGCAGTGGGACTGGGACGGGAAACATGCCCTGTTTTAGACCAGGACTCAAGCCGTTTCCTGAGAACCCCTTCCCCTGTGGCCAGCAAATACTGTGAATTTCCCCCGTAGTTCTATAGTGACTGGGACGTCTGAGCCATAGAAAGGTAAAGGAAGATAAAGCGTGGTGTTGATGTGGATCTGAGCAGACGTGGGGAGGCGACACGTGTGCTGACAGTAGATGCTCAGTGGCCTAGAATGCTCATGAAAGGCTAGTACCGTGTCCTTCTGGTCCTGGTGGTGTGGAAACCTGAGGACCCGCCACTAAAGCCACTTGCCTAGCCCGGAGCCAGCTTCATTATTGAAACTAACCATAAGATAACTAGTGCGAAGGTCTTAGAGTTGTTTAAGGGTTAGGAAGGTTTATTTGCAGTAGAAGGAGTCTAATCGGAACTGTAGCCACCAGCCTACACCACAGCCACAGCAACGCCAGATCTGAGCTGCGTCTGCGACCTACACCACAGCTCATGGTAATGCCGGATCCTTAACCCACTGAGCAAGGCTAGGGATCAAACCCTCGTCCTCATGGATACTCGTCAGGTTCGTTAACCACTGAGCCACGACAGGAACTCCTGAGCCACAATTTAGAAAGGGAGTAGGATTAAGTAGGGAAGAGGCATGGTAGAAAGTATTCCAGGTAAAGAGGTGATGTGTCAGGGCCTGAAGCTAGAAGGTGCTTCAGGGACCATCATTTTGATAGCACTAGAGTGCCCCTCTGTCATGACCTTGTGTGGGTGTTTCTATGTTTCTTGTTTCATCTCTGGCGGGGACCTTTGTTTCATCTTCATCTCCCAGAATCATCTTACATTTCTGGGGACTCAGAGATGAATACAACCTTCATCTCAGGAGTACATAATTCCAGCTCAAAATTATGGCCTTTTAAAGACAAATGTTAGGAGTTTGCTCATGGTGCAGCAGGTTAAGGATCCAGCGTTGTTGCCGCTGTGGTGCGGGTTCGATCCCTGGCCAGTAATTTTCACATGCCATGGGCATGGTCAAAAAAAAAGGACAGATGTTAGGCTGGGTTATTTCTGATATTAGGCAATAACGCTGTTTAAGCTAAGAAAGAAAGTTTAGTTTGAAAGTCTGACAGCATATGGGTGTAAGTTATAACACTGAAAACACATTTTTTTTGCATTATGTTTTTTTTAAATCCTAAATCTAACTTATACCCTCAAAAAGCCACCTTACATAAAAAACAGTTTCAGTGAATACTTTACAGTTGAAGAAAAGGGGAAATACTAGCATTGCTTTTCATTGTCTTCATATGTAAAGCTAAGCATTTCATAATCTGTTATTCTGGGCTTCAGTCCTTTTTCGTTGTGTGGGTACAGAAGATCCAGCTTCTTAGTCCAATATCTGTGACTCAGCCTTGCTTAAATCTTGTCAGAAAGGGGAGTTCCCATCGTGGCGCAGTGGAAATTAGTCCAACCAGGAAGCATGAGGTTGCGGATTCGATCCCTGGCCTCGCTCAGTAGGTTAAGGATCCGGCGTTACCGTGAGCTGTGGTGTAGGTCGCAGACGTGGCTCTGATCCTGTGTTGCTGTGACTGTGGTGTAGGCTGACAGTTGTAGCTCTGATTAGACCCCTAGCCTGGGAACCTCCATATGCATGGGTATGGTCCTAAAAAGCAAAACATAAATAAAATAGTAGTGTTTGACCAAACAATTGAAAAAAAAATCTTGTCAAACAGTTATTTGGGAGTTCCCTTCGTGGCTCAGTGGTTAACGAATCCGACTAAGAACCATGAGGTTGCGGGTTCGATCCCTGGCCTCGCTCAATGGGTTAAGGACCCGGCATTGCCGTGTGCTGTGGTGTAGGTTGCAGATGCAGCTCGGATCCCGCGTTGCTGTGGCTGTGGCGAAGGCCGGTGGCTACAGCTCCTGTTAGACCCCTAGCCTGGGAACCTCCACATGCCACGGGTGCGGCTCTAGATAAAACAAAAAAAGACAAAAAAAAAAGTTATTTGCAGGAATTCCTGCTGCGGCACAGTGGGATTGAGAGGGTCTCTGCAGTGACAGGGACGAGGGTTCAATCCCTGGCCTGGGGCAGTGTGTTAAGGATCTGATGTTGCAGTTGTGGTGGAGGTTGCAATTTTGGCTCAGATTCAGTCTCTGGCCTGGGAACTCCATATATTGTGAGTGGCCAAAAAAGAAAAAAAACTTATTTGCATAGCTAACATAATTTGGAGGTTACCATTTATGTGAAAACTATCTCTAAGCATTCATTTTTTCTAAACACGGCTATGTTTTTGTTATATATAATATACCTTCAAATCTGTAGCTATAATTCGGAGCAATAACAATATATTCTTACTATCTTTTACTTTAGGCTCCGTTAAATGACCCCTGCGCATGTGCCTCTTTTATGGGTTTGAAGCCTTCCACCAGTAAATACCACCTTGTACGAGCAATATTGGAGTCAATAGCTTTCAGGTACCAGAATCTGCCCTAAACTGCCCCCTCTCCATCCAGTATTGCTATGTCCTTTTATTAATATATACTAAACTAAAAATTTATTTTATTTTATTTTTGCTTATTAGGGCGCACCCACGGCATATGGAGGTTCTCAGGCTAGGGGTCGAATCAGAGCTACAGCTGCCGGCCTACGCCACAGCCACAGCCACAGCAACAACAGATCCGAGCCACATCTGTGACCTGCACCACAGCTCACAGCAACGCTGGATCCTTAACCCACTGAGCGAGGCTAGGGATTGAACCCACAACCTCATGCTTCCTAGTTGGATTCCTTTCTGCTGTGCCACAATGGGAAAACTTAAATTTTTTAATTTTATTTATACCTTTAGTTTAATTCATATTGTATATGATATAATCTGTTCTTATTGCCAGTTTCCTGAATATCTCCTTTTTTTCCTCCGTGTTTAAATGTACCAGTACCACTTAGCTTTGATATCTGCAAACTGCATGATTTTTTTTTTTTTTTGCCTTTTGTCATTTTATGGCCGCACC
>PVHT021183693.1:391834-442561 GCA_004024745.2 Catagonus wagneri | reverse complement strand
GTCCCTGGCCTTGCTCAGTGGGTTAAGGATCCGGCGTTGCCGTGAGCTTTGGTGTAGGTCGCAGACGCGGCTCGGTTCCTGCGTTGCTGTGGCTGCGGCGTAGGCCAGTGGCTACAGCTCCGATAAGACCCCTAGCCTGGAAACCTCCACATGCCGCGGGTGCGGCCATAAAATGACAAAAGGCAAAAAAAAAAAAAAAGTTTTTGTATTCTAAATTGGCAAAAATAGAGAACTATTATGATATGAATTGTCTCTCAATAGTTATCTTGTTTTTTTTTTTTAAACCTAGAAACAAACAGTTATATGAAGTGATGCAGAAAGAGATCCATATTCCTATAACAAAAATCCGGTATGTAAACTTTGTTTCAAATAGATTCAATTAGAAATTAGACATAAGTAGTAACTCTACTAGTGTTTTGTTTCCTTTTTTTTTTTTTTTAACTAGTGTTTTCATCATTATGATTACTCAGGATTTCAAAAAGAAACTTAGGCTTACAACAAAATTCAACAAAATTCATGGTCATAGGAATTTGGTTTTTTTTTGTTTTTTTTTTTTGTCTTTTTGCCTTATCTAGAGCCGCACCCACAGCATATGGAGTTTCCCAGGCTAGGGGTCTAACAGGAGCTGTAGCTGCCGGCCTTCGCCACAGTCACAGCAATGCGGGATCCAAGCCGCGTCTGCAACCTACACCACAGCTCACGGCAACGCCGGATCCTTAACCCACTGAGCAAGGCCAGGGATTGAACCCACAACCTAATGGTTCCTAGTTAGATTCGTTAACCACTGAGCCATGACGGGAACTCCCATGGTCATGGGAATTTGGAGAGGAAGAAAAGCTAATATTGCACTTGGGGCAGGATCTTAGCTTCATATGTATGATATGAAAATCTTTATTCTCTCTTGAGAGTTCCCTGGTGGCTCAGCAGGTTAAGGATCTGACGTTGTCAGTGCTGTGGCATGGGTTCGAACCCTGGCCCAGGAACTCCCATATGCTGTGGGTATGCCTCCCCCCAAAAAAAACCTTTAATACCTCTTTTTTGGGTATGTGGCTATCATTTTAGATAGCAGTATCAAATTTTTTGATGCTGGAATGTCCAAATTAATTGTTGTAATAGATTAGTTCACTTGACCTATTTTGAACTAATCCCAGGACAAGCTGGGCAAGTGGCAAACTTGATGGCAGGAATAAGGAAAAATGTTTAAAGTAGGCTTCTTTATCTTCAGATCAATGCTAAGTGATACAATTTTGCAATTAAAAATTCGAAAATGGGTCAGTGGTTAACAAATCCAACTAGGAACCATGAGGTTGCGGGTTCAATCTCTGGCCTCGCTCAGGATCCAGTGTTTCCATGAGCTGTGGTGTAGGTCACAGATGCAGCTGGGATCCAGCGTTGCTGTGGCTGTGGTGTCAGCCGGCAGCAACAGCTCCTATTAGACCGCTAGCCTGGGAACCTCCGTATGCCACAAGTGTGGCCCTAGAGAAGACAAAAAAAAAAAAAAAAATTGAATTAATAATGTTATGCTTTTGTTGCAGTAATTTATCTCCAATATCTTGCTCCCCACAGGGCAGATGGAGGAGTCTGCAAGAACAATTTTATCATGCAAATGACTTCAGACCTGATCAATGAGACTATAGACAGACCTGTCCATGTTGACATGTCGTGCATTGGTGCAGCTTCTCTAGCTGGCCTTGCTGTTGGTATGTGTGGATTTTATAAAATCGAGAGCTGTCTTGCAAAACCATTTCTTACAGATAGCATGGCTCCTCCCAAATCACAAAATTAGAGAGAGGGTCTAGAAAGCCTTGGTGTCCATTGCACTCCATACACATATGCACGTGGCTCACAAAGTACTCCTGGCACCTCTTCTATTGGGGGGTCTGGTTCCTCTTCCATCCTAGCTGCTCTCCTTTAGTCACAAATATGAGGCCAGGAGAATTAATTCTCAGCTTCTCTGGTCTTTAGCAAGGGAAAGTCTCTGGGTAAACTTTCCGATTAGATAAACTCCTCTCTAGCATTAGAAGCCGCTCCATTGTTTTATTTATTGAACATTTGCTGAGTCCCTGCTACATGACAGTCACTGCTGGGAGTAGAGTTTAAATGACATCGTCCCTGCTAGGGGAGTCTCCAGTGGGAGCAGTCAGACAAGTCAACCAATTATTATAGAGGCTTTCACAGGGGACACAACATAGAGTTCAGGGTGTTTTTGTTTTCATTTTTTGTTTTTTTCCTTCTTTTTAGAGCCCTATCCACGGCTTATAGAAGTTCCTGGGCTAGGGGTCAAATCGAAGCTGCAGCTGCTGGCCTATGCCACAGCCATAGCAATGCCAGATCCTAGGCATAGCTGCAACCTACACCACAGCTCACGGCAGCACCAGATCCGTGAACCCGCTGAGTGAGGCCGGTAATTGAACCTGCATCCTTGTAGATACTAGTCCAGTTCTTAACCCACTGAGCCATAACGGGAACTTCAGAGTTCAGTTTTGCAGGGATTAGCAGAGAAGCAAGTGAGGAGAACACAGAGCTGAACTGTCTGAGAGAGACGCAGCTTGTGCAGAGGTGCTAGCCCATTATGGTGCCAAGAGGGTGGGAGCAGGACGGAAGGCTGGAGAGGTCCAGGGAGGTCCAGCTGTAGTGGCCTGTCATGAAGAGGAGTCTGGACTTGATCTTGAACATGCGCATTGGAGAGCCACTGAAGGATGTGAAGCAGGAGAGGGACGTGGATAGGTCTACTTTTGAACAGGTCACCTTGGCAATTAGTCTTTTCACCCATTAGTTGGGAGGGGTAGAGAATGGATGTGAGGAGACCAATTAGAGGGCTCCCTAGGAAGCAGCACGATGCTTGGGACACTGGGAGTATTTTCATGTGTTCCCTTATGGAAGGGAGGAGTATTTGTCCAAAACATGATCTCTTACTCTTGAGATATTATTTAGCAATTAATGTTACAGATCCCAAAAGCATCAGATCGCGGTAAGTGCAACTTAAACTTTATTCTACTAAAAATCCATTAACTTTGAATAAAATCAAAGCGGTCACTTTCATTTGTTCATTGATTGATGTTTGATTCATTCAGTAACTTGACCCGTAAATAATCCTTACCGTTTACAAATTTAAATTTCTTTGCATATTTCAACTCAACTTTAATATAGCTGCTTTTATTTTTAATACTGTCACATGCCTAATTGAGCAAACTTAGAACTGTAACAAGGAAAATGTTTTCAAGTACTTAAACAACTCTTGAAAAATGAGTAAATTAAGCTTGGAGTTCCTGCTGTGGCGCAGCAAGATTGGCAGAGTCTTGGGAGTGCTGGGTCACAGATTTGATCCCCGGCCCAGCACAGTGGGTTAAGGATCTGGCATTGCCACAGCTGTGGCTTAGGTCACAGCTATGGCTGGAATCTAATCCCTGGCCTGGGAACTCCATATGATGAGGGGTGACCAAAAATGAAAAAAAAAAAAGAAAAATTAAGCTTAAAATTACAGTAAGCTAAATGCTCATAGACTCTAATATTGTTTATAAGATTAATCAAATTCTTCTATACTTATTACCTTTTAAAGCTAAATATGTCAGATTCTCTTAAACATTTCATATAATTTAAATAACAAACACATACAAGTTATACTTACACATGCCACAGTGGCCTGAGTTGTATCTACTTCATTATATCTGTATTTAATTTCAAAACTTATCCACACAAAGATACTTTACTAACTGTAGAGAGTGGTTTTACCTTCTCAGAAAATCTGAAATTTCTGGGAGTTCCCGTCATGGCTCGGTGGTTAATGAATCCGACTAGGAACCATGAGGTTGCAGGTTCGATCCCTGGCCTTGCTCAGTGGGTTAAGGATCTGGTGTGAGCTGTGGCTCGGATCCCGCGTTGCTGTGGCTGTGGTGAAGGCCGGCAGCTACAGCTCCTGTTAGACCCCTAGCCTGGGAATCTCCATATGCCGTGGGAGCGGCCCTTGATAAGGCAAAAAAAAAAAAAAATTAATGTGTTTATTCCCAGGGATAGTCAATATAACAAAATTCAGAAGCAACAAAATATTTTGAATTGTGTTTTAAAGTAAAAACTGTTTACCTTTGCACCAATTCACATGGATTTTGTAAATGAACTTTATGGACTTATTTGCTTTAAAACTTGAGAGTAAATTTTTTCATCTATAGGATTTTGGACTGACAAGGAGGAACTAAAGAAACTGAGGCAAAGTGATACGGTTTTCAAGCCACAGAAGAAATGCCAAGAATATGAAATGAGCATGGGAAACTGGGTCAGAGCAGTAAAACGCTCCATGAATTGGTATAACAAGACATAACACTAATGGAAGGATGGAAACCACAGATGGCTAGTTGCTGTGATGTACAGATGAGACAAAGCTCAGGGAAAACAATAACGACGACGACTGAGAGCAGATTTAAACTGAGCTTTGCAACCTGAGAGAAAAAGCATTTGCTTTTTTGAAAACAAAACGAAACAAAAAACCCCTCATTTAAAAAAACAGCTGAACCTTGGTAAGATTGTAAGGCAACAATACCTCAGAACTTTTTATCTTCTGTTTTGTATCAAATTCCGAAGGACATTAGCCATTTCCAACCATGTTTTGACAGTCATCGGTCCTCCTCCTTTTTATACTGGGCCAGTGTGGGCATAATTGTTTACTGTCTGAGTTAATAGTTCCGGGTCAAGCACCATTCGTGTTTTATTCCAAAATTACGTGAAAAGTGTTTCCTTAATTCTTTAAAAGTAAGTGGGCTATTCAAAGTCCATATAGCAAAAAAAAAAAAAAAAAAAAAAGGAATAACTGAGGAAATGTGGAATTTTGAAACATTAATATTTTGTATTTAAAGCCATACTTGTTCAGTGTTCTATCCAAACATGAGCTCAGTGTCTCCCTCAGATAGGCTTATTTGGTAGTTACTTCTTTCCTTTATTGGGCTTAAGGACGCTGCCTTAATTTTTCCTTGTTTAACTAAAGCCTGATTTTTTTTTTTTTTTTTTTGTCTTCGGACTATACCTGTGGCACATGGAAGTTCCCAGGCTAGGGGTCAACAAACAAATCTTTCTTGTTTGTTGAGATGCTAGTGTAAACATATTTTGTTTTTATTTAAGTGCCTAAATGACAGAGCTTAATTTGAAGAAAGTGCCGAACACTATCAGTGACTTAAGCATTGCCTGCATTGCCTTCATTGGGGTATTTTCCTTGTCCAGGAATTTTTCTTTTTTTTTCTTTTTTCTTTTGTCTTTTTAGGGCTGAACCCATGGCACATGGAAGTTCCCAGGCTAGGGGATGAATCAGAACTGTAGCTGCTGGCCCGCACCACAGCCACAGCAACGCCACATCCAAGCCATGTCTTTGAAGTATACCGCAGCTCACGGCAACGCCGGATCCTTAAGCATCTGAGCAAGGCCAGGGATTGAACCTGTGTCCTCATGGATCCTAGTCAGATTTGTTTCCACTGAGCCACGATGGGAAATCCCCAGGTACCTTTCTTATTTTTGGTCCAATCTGCTCCTGTCTCTGAGATTCATGCAGAAGGGGGAGCTGATGCAGGCAGTGATGTGTATGCATGCTGGTGCCCCGCCCCTTGGCTACTGAGCCAGAGACCCACAGAGAGGAGCCGGAGAGGTCTACATTTCAGACTATATTTCAGACTACATTTCAAGGTAGATGAATAAGAGCTGTGAGTAGCTTCAGGCCAGGTGTAAAATTGTTCTAAGGCAAGTTGTCCACCTCCCAGCCTCTTCTCATGTTATTTGCCCCAGCCCTGCTTGTGGGCTAGTTTTCTTTTAGATTTGCATCAGTAATGTATTTATTTCCTTCTTGGTCAGGCTTTATCACAAAAAAGTCCTACTGTTATAGAGCTAGCTCTTAAATAATAATGTTAGAGGCTGTTAGAGGGAATTTTGCTGTTGCTATCATATATGGCCATTTCAGAGACAGATAAAATAATAGGCATTAGATTTGGAAATATTTTTGTTAAGTGGAGGTGTTTTGTTTACTGTCAGAAGTCAGATCCCCGGAGTTCCCGTCGTCACTCAGTGGTTAAGGAATCCAACTAGGAACCATGAGGTTGCGGGTTCGATCCCTGGCCATGTTCAGTGGGTTAAGGATCCAGTGTTGCCGTGAGCTGTAGTGTAGTTTGCAGATGCAGCTCGGATCCCGCGTTGCTGTGGCTGTGGCAAAAGCCGGCCACTACAGCTCCTGTTAGACCCCTAGCCTGAGAACCTCCATATCCCGTGGGTGCGGTCCTAGATAAAGCAGAAAGACAGAAAAAAAAAAGAAGTTAGATCCCCTTATAAGGATAATATCTTCTTCTTTTCATTCTTTCTGTTTTTCATGCCTTTTTTACAAAGCTTGGTGGCCAGTTAAAAGCGTTCTTGTCTGAATCATATGAAAACTGCTCTCTTTTACTATTTCTTATAGATTCTGCTTCTCAGTGGGTATAATTTCTATAGGAAATAACTGTCTTTTTGTATTAGGATATACTGAATGGTAATATTAATACCTAAAAGTTTATTAGTTCATTCATTTTTCCACATTGTTCTTTCTCATCATAAAACCACAAAGTAAAAGAAAAATATCTTTTAGATAATGTGGGAAAATAACTTTGAACATCTTTCACTGGAATTTTGCCTCTCCTCAGAAATCAGTGGCTATTTTCTTCTGTTAGTCAAGAAGTTAGTTTTATTTTGAATATTTCTGGCTTTTTCAAAGTAACACAGTTTATTAAATCGTTGTCAGTTTTGACCTACATCAGAAACATGACCACATTTACTTTTGTGGTTAGAGAAATGGTTGATTATCGAGATCAATTGAGTAAAAAAAAAAAAAATTGTCCTGTCTTTCAAGTTTATTGTTCATGTGTATGCTAATAATTGAAGTTTAAAAAAATTCTGTGCTAATATTTCTCAGCATGTTTTATTTTCTCACTGTGTACCTATCAGATATTTTTAAGAGGTCTGTAGATAGCTTATCAAGGAAGAGAGTCTTCCTGTACAATCCTTCTTAAGTGGTACTAAATGATTTTATTCTGTGGATTTACTGATTTTTAAATTTTTTTATATCCGGCCATGACATGGTTTCTCAACCTCAGCATCACTGACATTTGAGAACAGATAACTCTTTGTTTTGGGGTGCTCTGTATTATACAATGTTTAGCAGATCCCTGACCTCTGTTCACTAGCATCCTTCAACTTATGGTGGTCAAAAATGTCTCCAACAACAAGGACCTACTGTATAGTGCAGGGAACTGTATTCAATATCCTATAATAAATCATCATGGGAAAAAAAGTCTCCAAACATTGCCAAATGTCCCCTGGAGGTAAAGTCGCCCCCAGTGGAGAACCACTGATACAGGTTGTTGGAAGAAAATCAAAGACTCAGTGAATATAGAGTGTCTATCATACTCCTTTTCTGTCTGCCTCATTTTCACATTAGGAAATTGTTGTTAGCAAAAAGAAGTGGTGGTGATATCTTAAAGTAGAAACTTTGCTTGTTAGTGAGGTAAAAAAAAAAAAATCTCATGTTGTAATTATCTTCTGTTATTTTTATCCACTCACCCCCATCCCCATGTCTGTATCCTCCGTGGTCTTAATGAGCAGTTTCATAACTTCTGTATAGGATTAATGTAGTCTGCAGATCATCTTGGATTTGATCTGCTTCTTTGTTTCCTTTTCGTCTCATATCTGCCTCTGTGCAAGCTTCCACCAAACTAGAAGTTCCCTGAAAGCAGAAACCATGTCTGCGCTCCCAGAACTTAACTCTGTGCCTTCATATTTACAGGATGAATTTTTACTTTGTGTATATATATGTGTGTGTATATAATTTTTACTTTGTGTGTGTATATATATATGTGTGTGTATATATATATGTGTGTATGTTTTTATATATATATAAAAAAATTTTTTTTGTCTTTTGTCATTTTAGGGCCACACCTGTGGCATATGGAGATTCCCCGGCTAGGGGTCTAATTGGAGCTGTAGCCACAGCCACAGCAACGCGGGATCCGAGCCGTGTCTGCAACCTACACCACAGCTCACGGCAATGCCGGGTCCTTAACCCACTGAGTAAGGCCAGGGATCGAACCTGCAACCTCATGGTTCCTAGTCGGATTTGTTAACCACTGAGCCATGATGGGAACTACACTTTGTGTTTGTAAGTGCATTGTTTTTTGGATATACATTTTATCCTTGTTGGTATTTACGTTTGTTGATAGAGGACAGCATATATTTGCTGCAGTAAAATAGGTTTTGTTGGATTTAGGAGGACAACTTTGTTATCAGAGTTAGAATTATACTATTTATTTTAAAATTCTTCATATATTTGTATATTTGCATGTCTATTTGTGTAAAGATACACATCCATAAATACACATGTTAACTGCAGTTTAACTGAAACCCTTCTAGAGGTTTTGTGTTTTATACCACAGATGACTAATAAATTGAGTCTTAAGAACACCAAACACTCTCAGGTTAGAGGGAGGAGACTTCAGAAGTCTTAAATTAAAAATAATCTTGGAGTATCTGCTGTGGGATCAGCAGCGTCCTGGAAATGCTGGGATGGGAGTTCGATCCCCTACCTGGCACATGGGTCAGGGATCCAGCGTTGCTGAAGCCGTGGCTTAGGTCTCGAGCGCAGCTCACATCTGATCTTGGGCCTGAGAACTCTATATACCAGGTGGCCAAAAGGAAAATAAATAAATAAATAAATAATCTAGCTTAGGAATTTGGCAAGAATTTTAAAATTCTTTGAGGGGGAGTTCCTGTTGTGGTGCAATGGAAACGAATCCGACTAGGAACCATGAGGTTGTGGGTTTGATCCCTGCCCTCGCTAGGTGGGTTAAGGATCCAGTGTTGCCGTGAGCTGTGGTGTAGGTTGCAGACACAGCTTGGATCTGGTGTTGCTGTGGCTGTGGTGTAGGCCGGCAGCTGTAGCTCCAATTCAACCCCTAGCCTGGGAACCTCCATATGCCACAGGTGTGACCCTAAAAAGACAAGTAGACCAAATAAATAAATAAATAAATAAAATTCTTTGAGGGGAGTCATAGCTGGGCCCTGAGGTTCCTCGACTTTCAGTGATTCTAGATCATCCCAGAGATCGCCTAAGAAAGCTTGAGTCTACCCCCAGGGGATTCTGAATCCTTTTTTGGAAAATTTATGTCATGTTTCTCAATAAGATTTAAAAGCTCTAGACACAGCCTGGACCTAACTGGTCCCAGAGTCATCATCTCGAGTGCCCAAAGCCATGTCACCTGGTTCAAACTAGCCTAAATGCATTAACCCCAGGAAAGTCAAATAGGCTATCAAGAATCACACTGGGTTTTTTTTTTTTTTTCAGTTTTGGGTCCTCATAGCTGTAAATATTTTGGCATCAGCGTCTATTCTGAGTCACTGGCTGTTTTGTCACAGTATTCCCACGGGATCCTTGCCCCTAGAAGGATGTGGGTGTGATCTTGGGAATGGGAACCATAGAGGCAGGAACCTACAGAATCAGATGTTTCTGAAATTCTCTGTTAATTCTATTTCCACTGTCTTTCCTTCCACTTTACATTAAATTTGTCTTATTAAAATGAAATGGCTGTATCTGTAGAGATATCTGTATTACTTAGAAAATAAAGTTTCCAATTTAAGTGAGCCGTATCTTTACAAGAACCTGCCAAACTGTTTTCTAGAGTAGTTGTACCATTTTAAATTCCCACCAGCAACGTATGAGTGATCCAGTTTCTCCACATTTTCACCAGCATTGATGTTACCCTCATTTTTCACTTGGCCACTGTGATAAATGTATGGTTTTCTCATTGCGGATTTAATTTGCTTTCCCTAATTAATAATGATGCTGATCTTTTCATGGGCTCTTTTGCCATCTGTTTATCCTCCAGTGAAATGTTTGTCTGTTTGCTAAATGGATTGTTTTGCTAAATGAGCCATTATCTTTAAAGAGTATCTTTTTAAAAAACTTTTTAAAAAAATCAGCCCGGTGACTTGTCATAAAGTAGCATTTTTGAATCCTTCTGGGCAAAATGTATATAGCATTTGAACATGCTTTTGTAATGTACTGAGCAGAAGAGCTCTCATATTCCTTCTGTACCCATTATATAGTGCAGTACTAATACTGGATAATAGCAAAAAAGTTTCAAAGGTACTTTTACTTCAAAAAAAAGATACTTTTACTTCAAACGTTAAGTAAAGTGAATATATCTTTTGTACATCATAATGCTTCTGATACTTTTTATTTAAAATAAGGTGATTTGTATAGATATTTCAGAGCGGTTTTGTGGAAAATTAATTTGAAACCTTCCTATTTGGATAAGACAGCTGATACAGATTCCAGTTTGTAGGCATCAGAAAAGTTATAATCTTATTTCTCTGATGTTCTTTACAAACTTCAGTTTTATTAAATAGCCTTTGAGAAGCTCATAAATCATTGTTAAGATCTGTCGATAAACTCTAAGATGCAGAATAAAAGGAATATTTTTCTTGTGTATGTGAATTTCCCCTTTTTGTGTATTTTAACTTTTGGATTTGTTTTATGATTTTCCCTGGAAATTCTCATTTAATGCTATGTTCTGTTTTGGTTTCTGCACATCAAGAACATCACCGAGAAAAAAGCCTATGTTAATTGCTGTTGTGAACTCAAGATAAATTTGGGTTTGTGTTTCCATTTTAACTGGAAGAAAAAAAATGAGGCTTAATAAGGTTTGAGAAAAAAGGTTTTCTTCTGTCTCTTTAGACCCTGTTTACTATATTCTACTTTCTTGCACAAAGGAAATTACTAGAGAAAAGAGTTTGTTTTCGGTGCAAAGATGATGCAATCTGCTGTGAAAATATACTGTATATTTAAATATTTATTAGAAAATTTTTAAACAACTGGAGGAAACATAATTTCAAACACTAATATGATGGAATTAACCTGGCAGCTGTTAAAAAATCTGTTGTGAAAATTATCATTAAAATCATTTGGGAAACTTCAGTGCAACTGGATGGTTGATTGAGCCATACAGATCGTGTATTAAAGCCATTTTGATGTAGTGTTTCTCTGTTCATTGCTTCACATTTGCACACATGTATAGTGACATCTGATGATGATGGCAGATGATTCAGTCAGACAATCCGAATTCCATTCCCTGACCGAAATGGAGCCTATGGTTTAATTCTGGAGTAGGAATTTTGAAGGATGCTAAACATTCAGTTATTAGAAGAAAGGAAGGGGTTTGACTTTAATTTTATTTTTGTTCCAAGTCATAACTGTTTAATGAGAAGGACAAGGAAGGAGGAGATATGTGGAACTGAGCTTTTTTGAAATTTATCTATGAATTGTATTAAATATTATAAAATTATTGTTTTATTATAGCTGATTTACAGTGTTGTGCTAATTTTTCTGCTCTTCAGCAGAGTGACCCAACCATATATATATGGTTGTGTGAATATATATACATTACCGTTCTTAAATTCTCTGACGGGAGTTCCCTTCGTGGCTCAGCGTTTAACGACCCCCGCTAGGATACACGAGGATGTGGCTTGGATCCCTGGCCTCGCTCAGTGGGTTAAGGATCTGGCGTTGCCGTGAGCTGTGGTGTAGGTGGCAGATGCGGCTCAGATCTGATGTTGCTGTGGCTGTGGCGTAGGCTGGCAGCTGTGGCTCAGATTCAACCCCTGGCCTGGGAACTTCCATATGCCTCGGGTGCTGCCCTAAAAAAATAATAATAATATAAATAAATAAATAATTATCTTCCATCGTGGTCTATCCCAAGAGACTGGGTATGGTTCCCTGTGCTGTACAGTGGAAACTCATTGCTTATCCATTTTTTTTTTTTTGTCATTTTAGGGCCACACCCGCAGCATGTGGAGGTTCCCAGGTTAGGGTTCTAATCAGAGGTATAGCTGCCAGCCTATGCCACAGCCACAGCAATGCTGGATCCTTAACCCACTAAGCGATGCCAGGGATTGAACCCGCAACCTCATGGTTCCTAGTCAGATTTGTTTCCGCTGCGCCTTGACAGGAACTCCTGCTTATCTATTTCTAATTTAATAGTTTGCGTCTGCTAACCCCAAACTCCCAGTCCATCCCACTCCCATACAATAATTTTTAATGAATTCAGCTTAAGAAAGTGTAGGAAAAAGTAAATGAGGATGGTAGGGAGTAGTTGTGGATTTTTTTGCTCTTTAGAAAAAGAAACAGTTCATTAAGACGTGGAGATTGTAAGGCAAATACTTTAGATTTGCTAAGTTCCCCTTCCTTCTCACCCACCACTTGGGCAAGAATATTAGCTACCAGATCTCAGGGAATTCTCATATTCTTTAACCCAGCCTACAGGGTTCTTTCTGTCCCAGAAAGTCCTGTGTCTGTCAGCATCACAGCTTGATTACCAAACTCTGTCAAGAACTGCGAAGGGTTTGGAATTTTATTTTTCTTGGAAACTAACAAGTTAGCCTCCCACGTTTCCATGGATACTGGCAGGAGCGAGAAGACTCCGGCCAGTAGCAGAGATCAAAGACTTTATATGACATAACAAACATCATGATCTTTTTATTTGCATCATTTCCCATTGCCTCTTAACTCCCATGTGGAATGTCCAGGTTGATCCTGTGCAGACAGTGGGTTTGCTGTACAGATGAGCAATCACAAGCTCAGGAAACTCAAGTCTTGGAGTGGGCTGCAAGTATTATGCCCGATGCTTGCTCCAGAGGAAATTATTTTTATTATCCAGGACAGGAAACAAAACTGTTCTCCACTCTGGAGGGAGACCTTACCGCTGTTTTATAATGGAGGCCTTGGTGCCTCTGCTTTTAAGAAAAGCAGAAACAAGGGAGCCACATAGAATTGCCTCCCGATTCTAAAAAATTCACTATCTAGATTGTGGCAGTGGTTTCATGGGTGTATACATGTCAGAACTCATCTGCATAATTTATGTCAGTTTTACCTTAATACAACAGGAGGAAGAAAAGTCTTTTGATTCAAGTATGTTGTTGGGACCAATAAATAGCCCCAGTGTCACCAGAGTGCTTTTCAGAAAAGCAGAACTTTAGTCCTTATTCAAAATCTACTGAATCGTGGCTCAGTGGTTAATGAATCCGACTAGGAACCATGAGGTAGCGGGTTCGATCCCTGGCCTCTCTCAGTGGGTTAAGGATCCGGCGTTGCCGTGAGCTGTGGTGTAGGTTGCAGACGTGGCTCGGATCCCGCGTTGCTGTGGCTGTGGCGAAGGCCGGTGTCTACAGCTCCTGTTAGACCCCTAGCCTGGGAACCTGCATATGCCACGGGTGTGGCCCTGGATAAGGCAAAAGGATAAAAAAAAAAAAGACAAAATCTACTGAATCAGAATCTGTGTTTTAATAAGATTCCTCCAGCATTTAGGGTTGGTTGTTTTTTTGTTTGTTTGTTTTCCAGGGGTGGAAGGTGACGTGCTTGCAGCATGCAGAACTTCCCAGGCCAGGGATCGAACCTGAACCACAGTAGAGACCCAAGCCACAGCTGTGACAACACTGGATCCTTAACCCAACGAGCCATCACGGAACTCCAAGGGTTGGTTTGGTGGGTTTTTGAATTGAAATATAGTTGATTTCCAGTGTTTTAGTTTCTTAACTTTCTATTTTGAAGTACCTGTAGACTTGCAGAAAAGTCGTAAAAGTAGTACACAGAGTTCCTCCGTCCTCCAGTTTCTTCTAATTAACATCTTGCATAACCGTAATAGAGTTACTCAAACTAGGAAATCCACATTGATACAGTAGTATAAACTAATCCACAGACCTTACTTGAACTTTGTCAGTTTTCCAACTCTTGTGCTTTTTCTGACCTAGGATTCAAGGCAGGATCCTACATTGCATTTAATGTTCATGTCTTCTTAGTCTCCTCCGAGCTGCGACATTTCCTTTGTTTTTCGTTCTTTCAAGACCTTCACATCTTTTGAGAACACGGGCAGTTATTTTATAGAACGTCCCTTCATCTGGGTTGGCCTGATATTTTCTTGTGATGAGATTAAGGTTCTGCATTTTGTTAGAATACTGCAGAAGTGATGTGCAAGGCCTTAGTGCCTCCTATCCTCAGTAAGTCTTTCTTACTATTGTTGTTAATCTTGGTCACTTGATTGAGAGGTTGCCTGCCAGATTTTTCCACTGTAACGTTACTACTTTCCCCCTTTGCAGATGAGAAGAATATTGTGAGGAGATACTTTTAGATCATGTAAATATTCCTGTTTCCTATCACACTTTCACTCACTAATTTTAGCATCCACAGATGCTTCTTGCCTGCCGCAATTATTCCTGTACTATTTGCTTAATAGTGGTGATTTTTCTATTTCCTGGGTAATGTTTAAACAACAGGGATGGGAGCCAGTGTATAAGTCCTCTTTTTTTTTTTTTTTTCCCTTAAGTGGACAGTTCTGGGTGTGCTCTTCATAGCTCCTTGGAGAAGAGTTCCTCTCAGTAACATATCCTTGGATTGGCTTTTCCTCCTTCACGTTTCACACTTGCTAGCCCCTACTCCTGTTCCTTGGAATCATCTTTGAAAATAAGCCACTCTCACTTAAGAATTTGTCTCAAATGGGAGCAGGGAAGGACAAGCAAAGATCTGTGTGTTACCTGTTGTTAAACATTTGACTCTCACCTGTGTACGTATCTAAGACTCTGTGGAAACTTCCATGTATGCAAGACTATTCATAACAGCAGAACAGAAAAAAAAAAAAAGGTAGAAAACTCAAATGGCCATCAATAAGAAAATGGATTATGTAAACTTTATTCTTACATCAGTGAAAATTAATGAACTACATCCATCAAGATGGATGACTCAAAATTTTGAGCAAATACATATAGTTCAAAAAGATGCAAAACTAGGAAATATATCATATAACGATCCGGCATTGCTGTGAGCTGTGGTGTAAGTCACAGACGCAGCTCGGATCTGGCATTGCTGTGGCTGTGGTGTAGGCCAGCAGCTACAGCTCCCATTCGACCCCTAGCCCGGGAACCTCCATATGCCATGGGTGTGGCCCTAAAAAGCAAAAAAAAAAAAAAAAAAATATATATATATATATATATACACACACACACATATATGTATATATAGTATAGTGTTACATACATATATGTTGAAATTATAAGTAAAACCAAGGAGGAGTTCCCTGGTGGCTCAATTAAGTTAAGCATCTGCTTATTAAGTTGTCACTGCTGTGGTATGGGTTTGATCCCTGGCCCTGTAATTTCCACATACTACAGGCCCGACCGAAAGAATAAAAAAATTAAAAAATAAAGGAAACCAAGGAAATTATAAATCAGGATTGGGTTCTTTGGCGGAGGGAAAGGCAGAGAGGCATGTGGGGTATGTACATATTCTGTTTCTCAGGCTGGTACATAAGGTTTATCAATTCTTATACCTCATTTATACTTTTATTTATAGGATGAATAAAATATATATCAAAAGTGATTTTAGGAATTCCCATTGTGGTGCAGTGGAAACGAATCTGACTAGTATCCATAAGGATTCAGGTTGATCCCTGGCCTTGCTCAGTGCGTTGGGGAACTTCCATATGCCGTGGGTGCAGCCCCAAAAGGGAAAAAAAAAAGTAATTTTAGGTTTGATATTTAGAAGAGGTTACTTTTATTAATGGTGACTGTGGAATCCTGCCCCAGCTAGAACCAATTCATTCCAGAAATAAACTGAGGAGAAAGTTGTGTCCCTCACTGAGAAAATTCCAAGGTTTGATCCCACTCTGCCTTATTAATGGGACTAAGCTGCACATAATAGGACTGTCTCTATTAAGACAAGGCTTTGATTTAACACCGTTTTCTCTTAAGTGTTTTTTCTTTTATCACTGGGTGGTTTAGGAGTGAAAACAGGATGCTCTTTTTTTTTGTAAATCATCTTTGCAACTATAAAAGTCTAGACAACTACAGATCTTTGGGAATGATAGAAAGGTGTCACTGAGGACCTTGTCACTCAAAGCGTGAAGTCAAGCAGCGTCAGTTGGGTTTTTTGGCAATGCAGACTACACCCAACTTCAGGCCTGCTAAATCAGAATCTGAATTTTTTTTTAATTTTTTTGTTGAAATATAGTATATTTACAACGTTGTGTTAGTTTCAGTTGTGCAGCAATGTGGCTCGGTTTTTTATATATGTATAAAATTGTATATAATTTTTTTACATTCTCCTTTATAATAGGTTATTATAGGATATTGAGCATAGTTCCCTGTGCTATACAGTAGGTCCTTATTGGTTACCTATTTTATATTTTAGTTATGTGTATATTTTAATCTCAAATTCCTAATTTATCCCTCCCCCTCTTTCCCCTTTGGTAACAATACATTTGTTTTCTATGTCTGCCAGTCTATTTCAGATAGTTTGTATCTAAGTTCATTTGTATCCTTTTTTTAGATTCCACATATGAGTGATAACATATGATATTTGTCTTTGAGTGACAGTAGGATGCTCTCTAGATCCATCCATGTTGCTGCAAATGGTTTATTTCATTCTTTTTTTTTTTTGGCTGAGTCTGAATTTTAATAAGATCTCTGTAATTCCCTGTGCACATCCAAGTCTGAGGCACTGGTCCCGGGGTCTCTAGCTCCACCTACAGGAAACGGTATCAGTTCCAGGACAGGGGCAGCCCAGGGACATTCGTCAGGTTTAACTGAAACAGATATGTCTCTTTCATGGCCATCTGTTTGTGGGTTCCCATATTTATAATTAGGGACTTATTTATGCCTCTTTCCTCTTTCCAAGGGGGCTGGGCTGTGGCACTCTCGTCCTTTCAATAAAAACTCAGTGGGCTTCCTTCAGTCACAGAAGATATTGTAGTGAGTCGGACAGACAGCATAGTTCCATATCACAAGGAGCTTGCAGTGCAATAGGATACAAATATTTAAATGAGGAATTACAAGTCTGATAAATGTTAGAAAGACAAAGAGCTGGAGATGGAGGGAGCTTTTCTGGAGGAAATGCTGTTTCAGCTTAGATGAGAAGGTACATGTAGATGAGATGTTTGTGAACTGTGGATGTTTTAAATTTTTTGGCCATGCCCCTGGCATGTGCAAGTTCTTTGGTGAGGAACTGAACCTATGCCACAGCAGTGACCTGAGCCACAGCAGTGACAACGGCGAATCCTTAACCACTTAGACCACCAGGGGGATTTTTCTAAGCACAGGGAACATCCATGAATGAAGCTCTTTGGACATTTTTGGGTGTATTTCCAATGCCTTGCACTGTTGTTGGCATACAATAAGTGCTTAATACGTGTTTGCCAAATCAGTAAGCGTTCTGTTTTGTTTCTGACATACACTCTCTTGCCTTGGAGATAGTGGAAGCTTTATTTTCCTTTTGAAAGGAAATCAGATCCCTTAATGGGGAAATGAGAAGGAAGAGAGAAAGCTGACTCTTGTGCAAATTGCTAAATTGGAACTGTGAGTGGGAATGCAAAATTGATTTACATGAATTTTCCTCCCTGAAGCAACCTGACAATTTATTCTGTTCTGGAGAATTTTCAGTTTTTGGCTTCAAAACCAAGCTGTTCCTTATTGTGAATTTCTTGGCCTGCTGTGAAACTAGCATTTAGTGTCTTTTACAGCATACCCTGATTAGGTCATGGAAATTCACAGCTAGATCAAACCAGTATATGGAAAATTTGAAACCTGCTCTGCCCATTTTACTTCATGGTTTTGGAAGGTGTTATGAAACATCGACTTTTAAATCATTTTTTTTCAAAAGCACTATTCTCAAGTGATCATAATAATTGCAATCATTGATCGAACACTTACTCTATACATTACATTGCAAAATCCTCATCTTAACTCTAAAAGAGTAAGTTGAGCCATATGAAAATTGCCCGATATTAACAATTTCATATGGTTGAACTTACTATTATGTTCAGACTCTCACCTTAAAAATTTGTCAGGAGCTTAGAGAATCCTTGATATCCATAGCCTTACTCTGAAATTTAGCCCGGAGTTGTCTTCACAGATGAAGAGATCTTGGGGTACCACTCCTTAAGATCATCCACCACCACCCCTTGAGCCGAAGCACTGCTCTGTGTCTCCTACCAGGATTGCTTACACATTGTACTCTGTGTCTTGCTTACACCTTGTGCTGGGGAGATTTACAATCCATCTCCCCTGCTAGGCTGAGCTCCCGGAGGAAAGAAGTTTTGTCTCCTTTGCTCATGTCTGTATCTTTGTGCCTAGAGTGTTTGAAAAGTACTGAAGTTGAAACCTTAACAAAATTTCTGTGGAAACTAAACAAAACCTATTGATTTGTTCCTGAAAAAATGCAAGGTAATGACTCCATTGGGGCTTTTGCATTTTAGAATCAGTCCAAGGAGACTGCATTTGGCATTCTTGAATGCCTGACTTTATCTATGTACAATTATGCAGAAATTATCTCTCCACTCCACCCCAGAGAAAGGTCCAAAGGTACTTTATCACCTCCCCCACCTCGTTTAGGTATTTAATTTAAATGGCACCTTTCCGGCTGCCTTCCCTGGGTGCTCGATTTAAGACAAGCGATCCTTTAAACACCTTCTCTGCTAGACTGTTTTCCCCACAGCATGTGTACCAGCATGTAGCATAGCTAATATCATCCTTATTTCTTTTACATATTGCCTTTCCCACCCCACTAAAATGTAAGCTCACATGATTTTCAGATAGGCACACAATTAATAAAATGTATTAATATTGGACATGGATTTGCGGGTGGGATCTGCGATTTTCTCTTCAGCTTCTAGTGACATAGTGACTTGGCCTGGTTTGGATCTTATATGCCAGTGTATTGAAGAACCCACGTCCCGGCGCTCTCTAACCCACTGTCTGAATAATTCACAGGGTACTGCACACTTGGCCTCACACGTGGCCTCAATCACTTGTCCCCATTCCCCTCCACGCTGCTCCCCCAGAGGTGACCCATTCAAATGCCTAGGGATGGAGATGTAACCGCCCTAGTTCCCCTTTTTCCAAGGAAGATAGGGATTTCCTGCTTTGGGCTGAGGGGGATGGGGGAGGATGGAAAAGTCAAGATTCTCACCCCGGCCGGGGAGAGGGGGGGAGGGTGTTTCTATAAATTTTAGGCCTCAGGCCTGTAGCCTGTCCCGGAGGCGGCCGGGAGCCGGGTGCTGGGATCGCTGCGGGGGACCCACCGGGAACCTCCAGTGAGCTACCCAAGGCGGGTGCAAAACGCTGGAGACCCTGCTCCTCCATCTCGCCCCCTCCTCTCTTTGGGAAGCCTGGGGGCGGGGTTTGTTTACTCCTTGCACGCACCGCCGGCCTGGCCAATGCGTGGGGAGAAGCGCCTTACGTCACTCACGCCGAAGGCCAATCGGCGCTCACCGTGCTGCTCCGCCGCCAAAGCTCGCGCGGGGGAAGCGGGGCAGTGGCGGGGCTGGGAGAGGGCGGACGAAGCCGCCAGCGCTCTCAGCTGCAGCCCCCGGAGCTACTAGGTAAGCGGGGCGCGCCCTGACCCTTCCTCTTTGGGCAGGCTCGAGGTCGCGCGCGTGCGGTCGGCGTCCCGGGGCCTCGAACTCCGGGGCCTTAACTGGGCAGGCCGCGGATCGCCCACCCTGACCCGAGTGTGAATCCGTCGGGACCCGGCCGCCGCCAAGCGCCCGCGCCACTGGAGCGGCGGCGCCCGAAGACGCCCCCCGGGCTAGAAGAATAGCCCTGCGTGGCCGCCCTGTGCTCTGCAACCTAACGGCGGTAAGGTCCAGGGCGAGGGCGCGGGCTCCGTGCCGAGGGCCTGTGGATTCGGCCCGCCGAGTTCCTGGGCAGGTTTGCCTCCCTGCGCCTCCGGGCCCCCCTGTAACCTCGGGGTCCCATCTGTTTATTCCCACGCGTTCTTCCAGGCCTCGCCGAGTAACCCTTGAGTGTCTGGGGAAGAGAGTCGGAAACCCGAGACTCCCCTACTCCCCCACTCCTCCGAACAAATTGGAGGGAGGCACCGTGCCTGAGTCATGCCTCGTGGAAGAGAGGAAAGGCTGCTTTCTACTTTCTCGGCATCTTCAGGGGAGAAGGATGGCATTAAGTCTGGGTTTCCGACTTTTCCTCCTTTCACGACCCATTAGGCCTCCATCTCTATCAGGTGTATTTCAGAGTGCCAAAGCATTGTGCGCTTGGAAGAACCTCATCGCCCCCATAAGGGAACTTTTCTCTAAAGTAGAGGATTACTTTTAGAGCCCAGACTCCTTTGAGAAATTCCAGAGAGCCAAGGTCCCCTCCCCTCTCCACCCCCCAGAAAAGTATAAAGGTTTTTGTAAGATCTTGCAGAGAGACAGTGCAGCCAAGTGGGTGAGCTCTCAGCCTCTGCTAGCAGCTGGTGTTACCTTGCGTGTGGTCTGTTTCTTCGTCTGTAAAATAGTATCCACCTATTGGGGTTGTTGCTGGGAGTAAATGGACTAATAGGTGGAACCCTTTGGAACAAAGCTCGCTTCCTATTAAGTGCCCTGCCCTGCATGAGTTAGGCCTTTAATTGACGACCGTGAATGGTGGTTTAGAAATGTTCCCCCTATTATTGTTTCTCTTTTTCTGCTGAAACAGTTAACAAGCTCATCATCCCTTTCTGTATTCACTATTGAAGCTCCTTTTGAGCTTTTGAATACTTTGAATACTTTTCTCTTCCTCATTCTCTCTGCAGGCTCAGACTCCCGTCCCACTTCCTTACTCTCTTTAGTAAGTCATTCCCTTCCTTCTCCGTTCTCCCCCAAATCTTAGTTTTGTGTTATTTCATTTGACTTCTGTATAGCCTCATTTTTTTTTTTTCTGGGCCACTTTTCTTCTCTCTTATTGGCTTGTAATCATCTTCACCTAGTTGATATAGTTGAGGTTATTCATCTGTCCTCTGTACAAGATTGCATAGAATTTAGTTGATCTGATTTTGCATGTTGCTTTTCCATTTCATTGGTTAGCCTATAATTTAGCTAAGCTTTATCACTATCCTGTTACTGTAATAAATCTTTCATGGCAGTGTCCATTCTCAAGTAGCACTCGGAGAAAAATCAAATGCCTAGACCCCGGATTCTATCACACTTGTGTGCTGGCTCTCAATGCATTTGTTATTTATTAGAACATCTTGTGCCTGAAACTAGAGTCTAGTCTCATGGCAGACATAGTGTCTGTAGCACTGTTCTGGCAGTACAGCTGCAGTTTCAGCAATATGGCGCTTATATTTAATAAATGCCCAAGGCTTATTGTGCTCTTATTTTTGAGTTCTCTTTACTTCTAATTGTTTAATTAAGAGGGGAAAACAATTTTCAGGTGTGTAATAGCGCACATTACCATTTTGTGGTCATGTACCTTTCCACCCAACTCTTGGAACTGTGTCCTCCAACTGGCACCTTCAAGTTTTTCCCTTGCAACCAAAATTCTTGACTGCCTGAGCTATGTCTTCTCAATGCAGCCTGAAATTGAATGTACAGATATGTTTCTCCTTTATGGGAAAGCATTTGCAGATGCAAATTATTCATTAAAACATACCCTAAAGGATTCAGAGATGGCTTTTTTGTAATTAGGAAATTGTGAATATACATTTGCTTTGTCTTTTTTTTTTTTTTTTAGCACGATAGTTTGGCTTTGTTTTCTTGCCGTTGCTGTGTTTTATGCATAATGCATGAGTTATATTTACAATGACTTTACCATTTTTAAAACCCCTTTAGATATATGAAAGTTTTTAGAACATGGTGGGGAAACAGAGTAAGCCAAAATTAAATTCATGGCAAAAGGAGTTCCCGTCGTGTCTCAGTGGTAACAAACCTGACTGGTATCCATGAGGACGTGGGTTCCATCCCTGGCCTCACTCAGTGGGTTAAGAATCCAGTGTTGCTGTGAGCTGTGGTATAGTTTGAAGATGTGGCTCAGATTCAGTGTTGCTGTGACTGTGGTGTAAGCTGGCAGCTGCAACTCTGATTTGACCCCTAGCCTGGGAACTTCCATGTTGGTGGGGACCTAAAAAGACAAAAAGTTAAAAAAAAATGCATTCATGGCAAATTTAGTAAACTGTTAACCTGGAGTAAATGATGAAAAGGGAGAGTTTAAGATGAAGTCTTGAAAGCAAGGGGGGACTTTCTAATTTGGGTGTTAAATATTAGATACTGAGTGGCACATTGTCACCTTATTTTTTATCTTTAAGCTTAGTTGTGTTTCTTTTAAGGATTAAATAATAAGCCATTATTACTTATAGTCACAACTTATGGGCAGTTTACATTGTCACTTGGCAAACTTTATATCACTTTTTTTCTGAACATGCCATCTTTTTTCTTTCTTTCTTTCTTTTTTTTTTTTTTTTGCTGCACTCATGGAATATGGAAGTTCCTGGCCTAGTGATCAAGCGAACCTGAGCCACAGCAGCAACCGAAGTCGCTGCAGTGACAACACTGGATCCTTAACCCACTGCACCACAAGAGAACAACCCCCTCCCCTTTTTTATGTAGAACTTTCTTAAATTTTAAAAATTTGTATTTATTATTTTTATTTTTTGGCCATTGGCATGCAGCAGCTTGATGTGGCATCTCAGTTTTGAGATCAAGGATTGAACCCTGGGCCTCAGTGGTAAAAGTACCAGATCCTAACCACTAGACCACCAGAGAACTCCCTTGCCACCCTATTTTAAACTCTTACTGCAATATGTATCTTCATATATGTTAGAGGAAACTAGAAAGCATAGAGTTCAGAGTTTTTAGAGCCTAAAATTTTAAGTTGTAATCAGTTCTAAAGATTATTTAATATATTCACCTTTTCTACTTGAATGCTTTTCATTTTAACTTGAGAGATATGATTTTAGGGGTAGGACGTGAATAGATTTAAAGGTAGATTTGTGAACCCTTGGAGATTTTATAAAAAATGGTACGCATTTGTGTATTTTTTTGAAGCAAAGATATTTGGACAACTCTCATTTTTGTACAGTTATTTCTTTTACTGAACCAGAAGTTATATCTTTACTTGTTCCAGTTCTGTCTTTTCTATGTGTGGGTTTTCAAATATTTGGAGATACTTCTGTATTCTGATTTCTTTACTTCTCTAGACAGAAAATATTTTCAGTTTTTGTCCTCCTCTAATGATTTTATTATTTTGATTTGTACCTTCTCACAATACTGATGGCTTATTTGTGGATTTGTGTCATTTCATCCATATTCTTCTTAGAAGTGTAGTACCCATAATTAAATATTAAGCAGCAGAGAAGACCATGTTACCGCTCTGATTTTAAAGCATGTACTTTAAGAGTGGGCTTGCTTCTTTGGCAACTGCATCACACTGTTAATTCATGCTAATGTCTTGTCTAAAAAGACTCAGGGCTAGCCTGCCTGGGTTTAAATCCTGCCTCTACAGTTAATCAGCAGGATGACCTTGAGTAAATGATGTAAACTTTTTGGGGCCTCAGTCTTCTCATATGTAAAAAGGGTTTGTAATAGTACCCATTTCATAGGGTTGTTCTAAGGAATAAATAAATGCATATATGTTAAACATTTAGAATGGTCCCTGGCATTTGAGTGCTGTGTACTTTAACCGTTACTGATTTTGTAGTCAACTGAAATTCTCGAATTGTTTTGTCCATGCTCCCAGTTGTTTAATAGATTATTTTTTTTTTGGTAGGACTTTACATTTATCTGAACTAAATTTTATTTTGTCAGATTGGTTCCACTATGTTGATTTTGAAGACAAATCTTGATCATTCAATAAAAAAAGCTTATCGGTTTATGCATAGATTTGATAAACTGTAAGTTTGATAATGCTGACATAGCCTTCATGTAAATCTTATTAAAATAAGATTTTATTTTATGACTGGGGAGGCCTGAGAGCAGAGCTCTTGCCCTGCTAGAGACCTCTTTTAAGGTTGATTTAAAAAAAAAAAGTGTTGGGGAGTTCCTGTTGTGGCTTGGTGGTAATGAACCCGACTAGTATCCATGAGGATACAGGTTTGATCACTGGCCCCACTCAGTGGGTTAAAGGTTGGGTGTTGCCATGAGCCCAATCTGTAGTGTAGGTCGCAGACTTGACTCGGATCCTCCTTTGCTCTGGCTGTGGTGTAGGCAGGTGGCTACAGCTCCGATTAGACCCCTAGCCTGGAAACTTCCATTTGCCATGGGTGTGGTCCTAAAAAGACAAAAAAACCAAAATGAAACTTGTTAGAGTTCCCAGGTGGTGCAGTGGGGTTTGGGGATCTGGTGTAGTTACTGCTGTGGCTCAGGTTGCTGCTGAGGCCCTGGCCCTGGATTTTCCACGTACTGTGGATACTGCCAGGAAAAAAAAAAAATCTTTTTAATTCTTTGGTTGAATTGTTCAGCCAATTAAAAATCCAGCTAATTTATTGTTATCTACCTCAGATATTTCCAGGTTTTCACAAGGGATGTATAAGGAACTGTAACGATTGCCTTGTTTTAGGAGGTTTTAACCCAGATAATTTTATATACTTCATTTTATTTTATTTTTAAATTTTTTTGTCTTTTTTTTTTTTTAGAGCCGCACCCGCGTCATATGGAGGTTCCCAGGCTAGGGGTCTAACAGGAGCTGTAGCCACTGGCCTTCGCCACAGCCACAGAAACACGGGATCCGAGCTGCGTCTGTGACCTACACCACAGCTCACGGCAACGCCGGATCCTTAACCCACTGAGCAAGGCCAGGGATCGAACCCGCAACCTCATGGTTCTTAGTCGGATTCGTTAACCACTGAGCCACGAAGGGAACTCCTATACTTCATTTGAAAAAATCCTGTCTGTTCAGTGACTGTCAAGACAAGAGCATTAATCTGTCATTCCATGTCCTTATTAGAAACTGTACTCATTTCCAACAGATGTATGTTGGTTACTACTTTTTCTGTATTCATAAACTTCTCTCAGTAATGACTCTAAAATCTTGTCTGGAATTACATTTAACTTCACTGACCAGGATTCCCTTTCTCCAGCAGCTGCATGAGCATTTATCTGGAGTGATATACCTTGTTAAAGATTTTCTTAGAGGGAGTTCCCATCATGGCACAGTGGAAACGAATCTGACTAGGAACCATGAGGTTGAGGGTTCAATCCCTGGCCTTGGCCAGGGATCCGGTGTTGCCATAAGCTGTGGTGTGGTGTAGCTTTGGTTTCCATTAATTCATTGATTAAATTTATTAAATGCCTATTTTGCACAAGATAACAATGCTTGTTTAATCCCATCTGATCCGAAGAGAATCATCTCATCTTAATCTCATCTCATCTTAATCTCATCTGATCCGAAGAGAATTTTTCCAAAGAGATATTTGAAGGAAAAAGGTAATCTTTGTCCATTTCTCTCCATTTCTACGTAGTCTGAGCTTCCATTCCTTCTCTCCTCTGCAAAAACAACTTCCCATTAATCTTCCTTCTTCTGATCTTTTTCTGTCTCCAGTCCATAAGCATTGTAGCTAGAGTCATCTTTGTTTTTAAAGTGCATATATCTTGGAGTTCCTGTCATGGCTCAGCGGAAGTGAATCTGACTAGCATCCATGAGGATGAAGGTTTGATCCCTGGTCTTGGTCAGTGGGTTAAGGGTCCGGTGTTGCCGTGAGTTGTGGTGTAGGTTGCGGACGTGGCTTGGATCTGGCGTTGCTGTGGCTGTGGCGAAGGCTGGCGGCTACAGCTATGATTCGACCCCTTAGCCTGGAAATCTCCATATGATGTGGGTGCAGCCCTAAAAAAAGGACAAAAATGAATAAATAAAGTGCATATATCTCTTTAAAGTCTTTTTTTCCCTGCTAGAAAAATCTAAAACGATCTAATTAGATTTGTATTTTCGAGTACTTTTCAACTCTTATTCTGTTTTCTATTTGCTGTCCTTCTAGATTCAAGACCCGTCCCTCTTTTTCACCTTCTTTATTCTTAGAGATGATGTGAACCATCAGCCAGACAGTAGGCATGGAGAGGTGGTGGTTCTCCACCAGCTGGTCTGTGTGTGTCGCTGGGCTTGTCAGCTGTTACAGGCACTGTGTGAGGCGCTGAATTGACAAAAGAGCATGACAGAGCCTCAGGCTTTGAAGAATTCTAAGGGCAGGGAAAGACAGACCGGAGGAAACTGTTCTGAGAAGCCAGAAACCTTTCTTTTTTAATACTCAAAAGCATAATAAGTTTATGTAACGGATTCCATTTTACTTTGAAAAGAGCCAAGTATGTTGTTATGAAAGAATGAGTTTGTTAAAGTGACCAGTTCCATTCTATTTAAGTCAAATTGTAAAGTAACAAACCTGTAAATGTGGAAGAACAGTCTGTGTTTCAAAACTGCCAAAATAAACCATTTAATCAAAACTGGAAGTACTAACTTCTCATTTACAGGCCACTTGAGAGTGAACAATTACAAAATCAACCTACCAAGTTTTTCTTCACAGCATCCTTGAAATTGCGGTGGTGAGAAAACTACCTGTGAAAGAGAGGCTTTATTACATTACATGCTATTCAGAGGAGTACGGGGAGAGGGAGAGAAGGAAAGGGGATGAGGCAGGAGAGGAGAGGCTGATCAACAGTTGCTCTTAGAACTAGGGCTGTAATATACAATGTGACAAATAGAATTAAACACCTCTGAATGTTATATATGAAAGTTGTTCAGAGAGTGAAGCCTAAGAACTCTCATGGCAAGAAAAAAGTTTTTCTGTTTAATTTTGTATCTTTATGAGATGATGGATAATCACTAGGCTTATAATGATGATCCCTTCATGATGTATGTAGAGAAATCATTCTGCCAACCACCTGAAACTTATACAGTGCTCTTTGACAACTTGGCCTCAATAAAACTGGAAGAAAGGAAAGAACACGTGCAACTATGGGAGTTCCCGTCGTTGCTCAGTGGTAACAAACCTGACTAGGATCCATGAGGACATGGGTTCGATCCCTGGCTTCACTCAGTGGGTTGAGGATTCGGCATTGCTGTGAGCTGCAATGTAGTCTGCAGACAAGGCTTGGATCCTGAGTTGCTGTGGCAAGGCCAGCAGATGCAGCTCCGATTTGACCCCTAGCCTGGGTGTGGCCCTAGAAATACAAAAAGAAAAAAAAAGGGAACATATATAATTAACAAGTAGTCGATAAAATTATTTCTGGACTTAAGATAGTTTGGAAAAACTGTTACGTAAATGATTGCACACTGATACATTTTTTACCTATTAAGTCTTTACAAGTACATTTTGTGAGCATGGTTATTATGTATTTTTAAGTTGAACAGACCCATGTTCAAAGATAAGACTGTATTACCTGTATAGGCATTCTAAGAAATATACACTAAAAACCTGTGTTGAAAGTGTCGTCATTATATATGAAAAGCAGTAGAATACTTAACTGATGTTAACATTTTGCCTATATACAATTTTGCCATTAAGTTCATACTGTTCAGGACGTTGTACTGTATCACAGTTGCTGTTTAAAAAACAACTAAACAGATCTTTAAAGAAAATGATTTATGGAGGATTGACAATGGTGGTCAGAAAAATTATTTTAGAAAAGTTTTCCAAGAGTACTTGACTAGTTTTGATCTTAAAAAGCTTATTTGAAAAGGTGGTCTCAAAAAAGCTTACTTTTTAAAAGATAGTTTTTCATAAGAGAATTATTTTGATTAGAAAAGGGTTGGGTGAGGGCAGCTTAAATTCTTACCTAAAAAAAAAACAATTACAGTATGAATTCCTTGATTAAATGGGAAAAGAATCATGAGCCTTGTTATTGAAATCTTTGTACTGTCCTAATAAAAACTTAAGACAGATAATATTTCAGTCAATTAAGATAAACTCAAAAATGAAAAGTAAAAGGCAAACAGAATCATCTGATTTTAATTCAGGTGCCAAAATGCTAATCATTATTCAGAGGTTCTTGTCTTTTTTAAAAAAAGGAAGAATAAAAAAAAAGTTCTCTTGTGGCTCAGTGGGGTAAGGATCCAGTATTGTCCCTGCAGTGGCCATGGCATGGGTTTGATCCCTGGCCAGGGAACCTCCACATGCTGTGGGTGTGGCCAAAAATTTAAAGCAATGATAAATTAAAAATAAAACCCAGAATATTTAGTAAAGCTTAGGCAAAACTGGAGTAGATGCAGTTGTTTAGTTTTCAAATATAAGAAGTGCATGGTTTCTATAGATGTGTTTGGTTTCTTTCAAGTTTCAGCTTGTGTGTGTGTGTGCGTGCACATGTGCGTGCTTTTTTAGGGCTGCACCTGTGGCATCTGAAGTTCCTGAACTAGGGTTAAATAGGAGTTGCAGCTGCGGGCCTACACTACAGCAATTCAGGATCTGAGCCTCTCGACCTACACCACAGCTCACGGTAATTCCAGATACTTAATCCAGTGAACAAGGCCAGGGATCAAACCTGAGTCCTCATCGATACTAGTTAGGTTTATAACCCATTGAGCCACAACGGGAACTCCCTCAAGTTTCAGAGCAACAGTAAATGAACAGGATTACTGTGGAAGCAAGTAATACAAAAACAATTGTTAAATAATTCAGTGCTCAAATGTCTTCAATAGTACTATCAATGAGTTATTTTAAACCAAGAAAATGCTATGGCATACGTTTCCGTTATGGAGTACCGGTATTTATTTAGGTGTTAGCAGTTGTTAGATTCTTTTCAAATTCATATCATAATGATTTTAGGTCTATGGGTAGTAATAACTTCTTCCATTGACTTGAAAATTTGAGCAGACTTGCTAACTTAATTAGTAAATAGTTATTTACAATGTAGAAGTTGGGTAATTTTTTTTTCAATAAATGAGCTCTGAAAGAGCTTAAAAAAGTATTTCCTCTTCCCAGGTCAATTTCTTTTCTTTTATTGTTATTATAGCAGATCCAGTAGTATCCTTGAGATAATCTGGTTTGTCAGCTACTACAACTCTGAGAAAGATCTGTTCAGAATTATTAATTTCGTAGGTTAATTGAAGTTACACCCTGGGGAAAAAGTTAAGACAGTTGAATTTCCTCTCTCTTTTCTTCTTCTTCTTCTTTTTTTTTTTTGCTTTTTAGGGCCACACCCGCAGTATATGGAAGTTCCCAGGCTAGGGGTCGAGTTGGAACTGTAGCCACGGGCCTGTGCCACAGCCACAGCAACACAGGATCCGAGCTGCATCTGTGACCTGCACCACAGCTCACAGCAACCCCGGATCCTCTGACCCACTGAACGAGGCCAGGGATTGAACCTGCATCCTCTTGGGTACTAGCTGGATTTGTTTCTGCTGAGCCATGACAGTACCTCCGTTTGCTGTAATTTAAAAACAGACCATTTTTGCTTTTTAGCAAAAAAAAAATAATAAATAAATTAAAAAAGCCAGACCATTTCTATATAATGTTGTGTATGATATCTTAAATTCAGCTGTATTTCAGTTAACTAGTTAAGTCATGATTATGAGCTGTGTGAATCTAATAAATATACTGACTGGTCTGCTATGAATAGGAACAAGAACATACTTAGGTAAGACATTAACCCAGCTCCTTTGTAACATAAATTTTAAGTTTTATTTTAATGTCTACATTATATGCTATTTTGACTCGTTCAGAAATTAAATACTTGTGGGCTAAGAGAAAAAGGGCATTCTGAAATGATATATAATCTTAGAGTTGTGATGAAAGAAGAGAGAAAGGCTAAAAGTGAGAAGAATAAAAATAAAAAAACCAACGATAGGAGCAGTGTTTATTCTTGGTCACAGAGCAGGAGCACCCTGTATTTCATAGTCAAAGATGCTGTGGCTCGTGATACTAATGATACTGTTATCAGCAGGGGTGTGGATGTGTCTGGTAAACTGAATATGCAACAAGGAAATGTATACTTGAAAATAAGAATGATAGTACGTATCTTTTCACCAAAGTAGAAAATATCGTACAAAAGGATTTTTTTGTCTTTACCTTTAGGTATATATTGAAGCATTCCGAGCAACTGCAGAACGGAGCTCAGACTGGCCATCTATCTATCCAGTTAGATATCTGTCATAGTATCAAAAGCCTCTGACTTATTATAGTACTTCTTCCTGTTTGTATAAAATTCTCTTCCCCATTTCACCCTGGAAAGAAACACTTTGACTCAGGTTGGCCTTGAGTGAAAACTCTTGCATTCATTTGATTTAGTCATTTGTGTAAACCTTTTTCTGTTTTTTTATCATTTTAGAAAGAGAGAAATTCTCAGCCCACCATCTAGTTATTTTTTTATGTTTTCTATAATAATAGGCACAATATGAAGCATTTTTTTCATGTTGTAACTAATAGCAGCTTTGATGAATTTTTCACTTTGAATCTACCTCTGTCTTAAGTAACCAGTCTGTGTTTGGTAATATTTTTATGTCCCATATGAAGAGCTCTAACAAGTGGTCATATTCCAGTGCTTACTATGTGTGAATCTTATTGTGTCTGATAGTTCCTTTGATACTCCCAGTTATAGCCACTCTTAGTCTTAGCTCTTGATGGTCTTGCACCAATCCCACTCTTTCTCAAGAGGAATATGGGAGATCAGTTGCTAAGGGGGGAAAATACATTAGAGTAGTTGGACTTTCTGGATTCTTCTGGGCTTCTGGGTCTCAGGTTTGCCTTTCTGACTACGTGTATTAATATTTGGCAGTTATCAATTTAAAAACTTTCTGAAGGAGAAGTCTTCTTCATATTTTTAGTTCCACTCCCCAGAGGTAAAATCACATACTGAAAAAAAGCATTTTTTATCGAAAGAGGATAGATTTCTACATTGGGGCAGATTTTCACTAAATAACATCTGTGTAACCAGCACCTTAGATCCAAAACCAGACTGTGACCAGCTGTGTCGCTTTCCAGTCATGGACACCTCTTTCCTGACTTGTAAGAGCATAAGTTGGTAAAACTACCTTTAACTGTATCTGCTGTTAGGTTTTTTTTTTTTTTTTTTTTTTTGGTGATTATCACTCTTAATGGTATCATTATTGCTGTATTTCTTTTTAAGAACCTTTTGAACCAATTTTGGACTTAATAAGACGGATACAGTTTTCTAATGTTGACATTTTCACAACCACCGTATAATTATCAGGGGCAAGAAATTAACAACAGGGGAGTTCCCATTGTGGCCCAGCGGGTTAAGGACCCTATGTTGTTTCTGTGAGGATGTAAGTTTGATCTCTGGCCTCGCTCAGTGGATTAAGGATCCAGCATTGCCTCAAGATGCAGTGTAGGTCATAGCTCAGATCAGTGTTGTGTGGCTGTGATGCAGACCACAGCTGCAGCTCTAATTCGACCCCTGGTCCAGGAACTTCCATATGCCTCAGGTGCAGCCATAAAAAGAAAAAAAAAAGAAAAGAAATTAACATCAGTACAATATTATTAACCGAACTACAGACCTTAGGGAGCTCTTGTTGTGGCTTAGCAATAATGAACCCAATTAGTATTTCATGGATGCGGGCTTGATTCCCTAGCCTCACACAGTGGGTTAAGGATCTTGTGTTGCTGTGGCTCTGGTGTAGGCCAGTGGCTAGATTTGACTCCTAGCCTGGGAGCTTCCATATGCTGCAGGTGCGGCCCTGAAAAGCCAAAAAAAAAAAACAGACAGACAGACTTGTTTAATGTCTGGTTAAGGCTATTTTCCTGTCATAGTTTTTCTTTTTTCAGTACTTTTCTAGTTATTCTTGCATATTTGTTTTGCGTATCAACTTTAATGGTGACTTGTCTAACTATAAAATGGCTTGTGAGTATTTTTATTGGGATTACATTAAACTTATAAATTAATTTAGGGAGAATTTATATCCTTATAGTGTTTGTCTTATCAAAGAGCAGGGAATATCTTTTTCCTTTGTTTAGTCTTTTTTCATTTTTTGTTTTTTTGGCCATGCTCATGACTTGTGGAAGTTCTAAGGGCAGGGAGCGAACCCTCGCCACAGCAGTGACAATGCCAGTTCCCACTAGGGAATTCCTCTATTGTTCAAGTTTTTTTTTTAGGAGTATTTGAACATTTCCTGAGCTTTTTTTTTTAATATAAAGAACTTTTTTGAGATTTAATTCACGTCATAAAATTTACCTTTTAAAGTGTATGATACAGGGGTGTTTGGTATGTATTTTCACAGATATGTGCAACCATCACCGCTACCTAAATCCAGGACATTTCTGTCACCACAAAGTGTAACTCTGCACCATGAGCAGTCCTCCCCATTCCCTTCTCCCTCCAGCCCTTGGGACACAGGTTTGATCCCCAGCCTGACACAGTGTCTGTGGATCACCACTAATTTACTTTGTTTCTATGGATTTTCCTACTTTGAACATTTCGTGTAAATGGAATCTTATATCCTGTGGCATTTTGTGACAGCCCTTTTTTTTTTTCTTCTTAGTCTTCTTAGGGCCATACCCGCAGCATGTGGGAGTTCCCAGGCTAGGGGTCAAATCGGAGTTGTAGCTGCTGGCCTATGCCACAGCCACAGCACTGTGGGATCCTTAATCCACTGAGCGAGGCCAGGGATTGAACCTGCGTCCTCAGGGATGCTAGTCAGATTTGTTTCCACTGAGCTACTACGGGAACTCCGTGACAGCCTTTTTTCACTTAGCCTAATATTTCCTAGGTTGATACATGCTGTCACATGCATCAGTATTTCATCTCCTTTTTATTGCCAGATAATATGCATTCCATTGCATAGGTATAGCCCATCTTATTTATCCATCAGTTGGTGGACATTTGGGTTTATTTATACTTTTTGGCCATTATGGTAATGCTACTGTGAGCGTTCACATGCAGACTTTGTGTGGGCATATGTTTTTTCGTTTTTGTTTTTTTGGTTTTTAGCTGCCTGGCAGCATATGGAGCTCCCTGGCCGGGGATCAGATCGGAGCTTCAGTTTCAACCCAAGCCACAGCTGGGGCGGATCCTTAACCCCCTGTGTCAGGCTGGGGATCAAACCTGTGTCCCAGTGCTTGCAAAGACACTGCTGATCCTGTTGTGCCACAGCAGGAACTCTGGTGTAGGTGTAGGTGTATGTTTTCACTTCCCTCATGCAAGTTTTATACATTTCTTGTAATTTATTATTAAGTATTTAATTTCTCCTCATTGGACTTCACCGTATACTCCTAGTGTTTATTGATTTCTGTGTTTTTCAGTATTGATTTTGTTTTGATATGTAAGTTAAACTGTAATTTAACATATTGGTCCTGTCTTATCTGGCTTTGGTGTAAAGGTTATACTGACCTCATGAAATGAGGCATTGTTTGGAAGAGAATTCTGTGGAAAGCATTGTATTTTTCCATTTTGGGGGCAGATTGCTATGCATGTCTCTCTCTTTTCTTTTCTTTTTCTTTTTTTTTTTTTGGTTTTTAGGGCCGCACCCACGGCATATGCAAGTTCCCAGGCTTGGGGTCGAATCTGAGCTACAGCTGCCAGCCTGCGCCACAGCCACAGCAGTGCCAGATCCAAGCTGCATCTATGATCTATACCACAGTTCACGGCAACGCCACATCCCTAACCCACTGAGTGAGGCCAGGGATCAAATCTGCATCCTCATGGATACTAATAGGGCTTGTTTTCTCTTAAACCACACTTAACTGTGTTGATGAAATTTTCTTATATCCTTACTGACTTTCTTATTTTATCTGTTTGGCTATGTTAGTCTCTTGTTATTGTAGATTTCTCAGTTTCTCCTTGTAAATTTGTCTCTTTTTTTTGCCTTATACATTGGTAAACTGTGTTATAAAATACATCCAGACTTAGAATTATTTGTCTTCCTGCTGAAAAGAACCTTTAATCATCATGTCCTCTTTATCCTCTATAATGCTCTTACTGTGAAGACCGTTTGTCTATTTATAGTCAGACTGTCTTTCATTTTTTCATTCTGTTACTTTCTGTGGAGGTATGCTTTAGAGATTGCCAAGAGCAGTTGGATTTTGTTTTGCTTTTTGTTGTTTGTTTTAAACCCAGTGTGACAGTCTTTAATGAGTTTATTCATGTATTTCCATTTCTTTCTACCATCTATTTGTGTTGCTTTTTCCGAGCTGCTTCTATTCTTCTGTCCTGTCTGCTTTTGATTACTCTTTTATACTTTCAGTAGTTGCGTTTAAATTTTTAGTGAGCATATTTAATTAAACACCATATTTCCTAAATAGCGTAAGGCCTTTAGAATTCTTTAATTCTGATCATATGCCTCCCTTCTTATGTAATTGTTGTTCAGGAGGCGTATTTTCTCCTGTTTTTATGCCCCACATTCTTTGTCTTCTAAAATTTTTCTGTATAGCTATCAAACAGATGTTTGTTTATAAATTCTCATATAATTTTTGTTCATTTCTCTTTCCTGAATTTCTTTTGCATTTTCAGTTTTGTTTCCATTTTCCTGAAGTACATCCTTTTTTTTTTTTTTTGCCTTTTGTAGTTTTAGGGTCGGACCTGCAGCATGTGGTGGTTCCCAGGCTCACGGTCCAGTCGGAGCTCCAGCTGCCAGCTTATGCCACAGCCACAGCAATGCAGGATCCCAGCTGCATCTGCGACCTACACCACGGCTCACAGCAACGCCAGATCCTTAACCCGCTGAGGGAGGCCAGGGATTGAACCCGCAACCTCATGGTTCCTAGTCGGATTTGTTTCTGCTGAGTCATGATAGGAACTCCAGTGAAAGGAAACTACTGGCCCTGAACCTGTGACCTTGGCATTATTAGCACCACATTCTAACCAGCTGAGCTAACCGGCCAGTTCTGAAGTACATCCTTTGGATGTCTCTTTTTTGAATGTCTGTTGAAGGTAAATGCACAGAAAATGTCCTTTATTTCACCTTTGTTTTTGAAAAATAGTTCAGAATTCTAGTTTGCTATTATTTTCCCTTAACACCTTGAGGCTGTTACTTCACTCACTATGTTTTTGCTTTTACTGCTGATGAGAAGTCTCTACAGGCTAATTGTCATTCCTTCATAGATAGTCTTTTTTTCTCTGCCTGTGTTTTTTCCTTCAATTGCTTTTTATTGTGGTATTATACATATAACAGAGTTTACTATTTTAACTACTTTAAAATGTATGGTTCAGTGTTAAGTACATTCATATTATCATGCAACCATCACCACCACCTCCAGAACTCTTTTCCTCTTGAAAAACTCAAACTGTACGCACTGAACTCTTCCCCAGCCCCTGACAACCACTATTCTGCTTTCTGTCTCTGATTTTGATTATTCTAAGTAGTGATATATATCATAGATGTAGAATCATGCAGTATTTATCATTGTGTGATTGACTTATTTCACTGAGCATAGTGTCCTCAGGATTCATTCATGTTATAGAATATGTCATAGTTTTTTTTTTTTTTTTTTTTTTACTTTTTTAGGGCCGCACTCGTGGCATATGGAGATTCCCAGGCTAGGGGTCCAATGGGAGCTACAGCTGCTAGCCTACACTGGATCCTTAACCCACTGAGCAAGCCAAGGATCGAACCCGTAACCTCATGGTTCCTAGTTGGAATTGTTTCCACTGCGCCACGACGGGCTCTCCTATAGTATATGTCATAGTTTTTTTTTTTTTTTAAATCAAATAATACTCCATTGAGTATACACACACAAACATACACAGTATTTTGCTTATCCATTCATCTGTCAATGGTCACTTGGGTTACTTCGAAGTTTTAGCTGTTGTGTGTAGTACTGCTATGAACATGTTATATAAATACCTCTTTTAGACCCTGCTTTCAGTTCTTTCTAGTAACCCAGAAGTGGAATTGTGGGATCACATGGTAATTCTATTTTGCATTTTTTCAGGAACTTCCATAGTCTTGAAACTCTGCACTGGCTATACCATTTTATATTTCCACTGGCAGTGCACAGCACTTCTTGCTGTCTGTTTTTTTGAGAGTGGCCATTCTAGGGTGTGAGTGTGAAGTAGGACCTCACTGTGGTTTTGTCGTGCCTCTTTCTAATGATTAGTGATATTCAATATCTTTTCATGTGCTTGTTGGCCGTTTGTGTATCCTCTATGTAGGAAAGTCTATTTAAGTCCTTGGCCCATTTTTCAACTGGGTTGTTTGGGGTTTTTATTGTGGAGTTTTCGGAATTCTCTGTATATTTTGGATATTGATCCTTTATCAGATAAACGATTTGCAAATATTTTCTCCTATTTCCTTGTCTTTTCTTTGTTGGTGTTTGGTTTTCCTCCCCTTCCCTCGTCCATCCTTTCAGAATGTTTGAAAAGGGGTGGGAACCTCAATTCCAACTCTTCACTTTATGTGGTTCCCAAGGCCTTGTCTCCTGTCACTGTAAGTCAAAAGTTTTGTTTTTTTTTGTGTTGACAAATTCCTCAATGAAAGCCGAAAAATGTGCTTTCTTGTGAGCTCAGCATTTGAGAGAATATTTAATTATCCCACATTTCTAGATGTTTGTTTAGGTGAAGCTGACAGACTATTTAGTTCATGATGTTGCCAGAAACAAAAATGTCAGGTTTTTTTGGTATAATTTCGTTCCTTTTCTTTTCTTTTTCTGAAATTCCCTTTAGTTGGACATTCTGGATTGGTTTTCTCATTTTTTTCTAACTTTTAAAAACTCTGTTTTAGTTTGTAGATTTCCTTCTTTTCCTTTGTTCCCTTCTCCCTCCCTCCCGTTCTTTCTTTCTCTCTCCTTCTCTGTCTCTTCCTCTCCTGTTTTGTTAATTCAGTCTCTGTTTCACATTAGAGACTTTCATCAGTTGTTCAGTAAACTTCGGCCATCTGTTGAGATTAAAGGGTGAGGCAGTAAAAACTCTTTCCATGGGGAGTTGTTAACTGCAGGTCTTAACATAGGGTGACTGAGTCTTTTCTTGTGAGTCAGATTCCCTGTGGAGGAATCCCCTAGTCTTCTGCTCAGTTGGCCTGTTCTGGAGGCTGATTTGGGAGGGGGGCTGGGGTCCACTGTTCAGCATGTAAATCTTATTTAATCTCTTTGTGGTTTCCTATGACACACAACCCTGTGTGTACCTGGTTTCTACATCCTGTCTGGTCTGCTGCCTTAAGGTAAACCATGTGTCTCTTGCTGGGGTTCAGGAGAGGCAGTTTCTTGGCTACATAAAGCTTATGGGTAAAAACTGTTTCTTATTCAGTTTTTCACCTAATATTCTGTTTTCATCTTTGATCCAGACCCCTACCTTAGGCTGTCTCCAATTCTTAAGCCTTTCTGTTGGCCTGCAGCTTACTGGTTTCATACTCTCACCCACCCTCACATGAATAGGTTTTTGGTCTCTTTTACCAAGCCAATTACTATTCAGCTATTCTCTGTCTAACTTCAGAAAGTTTTATTATGTCCCTCAGCTGTTCTTTCCTTTCAAGATATATCTGTATATGTTTTTGATGCGTTTATCCTTTGTAAATCCTTCAGCCTCATTTTAGTGTTGTGTCAGGAGAGAATGGATGTAAACCTGCATTTTCATATTTAACTAAAAGAACCTTGTGGAAACTACATATAAAAGAATGACATTAGGAGTTCCCGTTGTGGCTCAGTGCTTAACAAATCTGACTAAGAACCGTGAGGCTGTGGGTTCGATCCCTGGCCTCGCTCAGTGGGTTAAGGATTCGGCGTTGCCGTGAGCTGTGGTGTAGGTTGCAGATGCGGCTCGGATCCCGCGTTGCTGTGGCTGTGGCGAAGGCCGGCAGCTACAGCTCCTGTTAGACCGCTAGCCTGGGAACCTCCATATGCCACGGGTGTGGCCCAAAATAACACAAAAAGACAAAAAAAAAAAAAAGAATGACATTAGAGGAGTTTCTTGTGGCACAGCAGATTAAAGATCTGGCATTGTCACTGCAGTGGCTTAAGTCATTGCTGTGGTATGGGTTCAGTCCCTGGCCTGGGAACTTCCACATGCCTTGGCAATGGCCAAAAAAAAAAAAAAAGAATGACATTAGAACATTTTCTCGTACCTTATACAAAATTAACTCAGATGGACTTTAAAGTAAGCCTGGAAACCATAAAACTCCTGGAAGGAAACATAGGCAGAGCACTCTTTGACATTAATCATAGCAACATTTTTTTTTTAAAAGATCTGTTTCCCAATGCAAAGGAAACAAAGTAAAAATAAACGAATGGACCTAATTAAGCTTGGAAGCTTTTGCACAGCAAAGTAAACCATGGACAAAATGGGAAGACAATCTACTGAATGGGAGAATTTACTTGCAAATGATATGACTGATAAAGGTTTAATACCCCAAATATATAAACAACACATACAACTCAATTTTAAAAAACAAACAGCCCACTCACAAAATAGGCAAAGGATATGAATAGACTTTTTTTTTTTCTTCCAAAGAAGACTTACAGATAGCCAAGGGGTGTATCAGAAGATGCCCAGTATTGCTAATCATCAGTGAAATCCAAATCAGAACCACAGATATTACCTCACACCTGTCAGAATAGCTGTCCTCAGACTACAAATAACAAATGCTGGCAAGGATGTGGGGAAAAGGGAACCATTTTGTACTTACTGTTGGTGGAAATGCAAATTGGTGCAACCACCATGGAAAACAGTATGGAGGTTCCTCAGAAAACAGAAATTAGAACTACTGTATGATTCAGCAATTCCACTCCTAGGTATATATCTAAAGAAAATGAAAATGAAGTTCAAAAATATACATGCACCCTGTGTTCCTAGTGGCATTATTTATAATAGCCACAGTAAGGAAGCAATCCGAGTGTGGCATCAACAGATGAGTAGGCGAAGATGTATGTAAATTCAGTGGAATACTACTCAGCCCTAAAAAAGAATGAAAAACTTCCATTTCCGTAAATGAAGCACCTGACAAGGAATTAATCGCCACAATTTATAAACACCTTCTGTAGCTCAATACCAAAAAAACAAACAAGCCCATCAAAAAATGGGCAGAAGATCTAAACAGACAGTTCTCCAAAGACACACAGGTGGCCAAAAAACACATGAAAAGATGTTCAACATCACTAATTACTAGAGAAATGCAAATCAAAGCCACTATGAGGTACCACCTTACACTGGCTAGAATGGTCATCATCAAAAAGGGTACAAACAATAAGTGCTGGAGAGGGTGTGGAGAAAAAGGAACCTTATTACACTGTTGGTGGGAATGTAAATTGGTACAACCACTGTGGAAAACAGTATGGAGATTCCTTAGAAAACTGAAAATAGAATTACCATTTGATCCAACAATCCCATTCCTGGGCATCTGTCCAGAGAAAACCATGACTCGAAAAGACACATGTTCTCCAGTGTTCGTTGCAGCAGTCTATACAATAGCCAAGACATGGAAACAACCTAAATGTCCATTGACAGAGAAGTGGATAAAGAAGATGTGGTACATATACACAATGGAATATTACTCAGCCATTAAAAGGAACGAATGGCATTTGCAACAATGTGGATGGACCTAGAAATTATCACGCCAAGTGAAGTGAGTCAGACAATGAGACACCAACATCAAATGTTCTCACATGTGGAATCTAAAAAAAAGGACACAATCAACTTTTTTGCAGAACAGATACTGACTCACAGACTTTGAAAAACTTACGGTTTCCAGATGAGAGAGGTTGTGGGGTGGGGGGATGCACTGAGGGTTTGGGATGAAAAATGCTATAAAATTTGACTGTGATGATTTTTGTACACCTATAAATAAAATTCATTGAGTAATTAAAAAAAATTTCCATTTGCAACAACATGGATGGACTTGGAGGGTGTTATGCTTAGTGAAATAAATCAGAGAAAAACAAATACTGTATGTTATCACTATATGTGGAACCAAAAAAAAAAAACTGGTGAATATAATAACAGAACAGACTCAAATGCAGAGAACAAACTAATGCTGAGCAATGGGGACAAAATAGAGTTAGAAGATTAAGAGGTACAAACTACTATGTGTAAAATAAATACGTGACAAGGATGTATAGCACAGGGAGTATAGAAACTGTAGAGTATAATCTTTGACAATTGTGACTCACTATATTATACACCTAAACTTATTTAATATTGTAAATCAACTATACTTACATTTTAAAAGAACCTTAATAATTTTAGTTTTGTTTTTGGGAGAAAAGTTGAGCTCCAGTCCTTCTGTTCCGCCATCTTAATCCAGTCTGCACGTGGATTATTTTAAATAGTCGCCTGTTACTAGTCTCTCAATGTCAGTGTTTAAAATAAAAATGAATAAGAATGGCTTTAACTCATCACTGGGCCCTTTTTCACTCACTGGCTGGAGTGCCCAGAGCCTTAATAATACATCTTAAATGTTATATTCACTTGACATAGTATTGTTATAAATTCAGGAATTTCTTCTTTCTTCTTTTCCACTAACGTTTATTTCACTTTCAAATCTTGGGTAAAGAGTAGGATAGGTAAATATAGGAGGGAAGGCAGAAGGGCAATTGGAGAGAGACCCAAAGAAAAGGAAAAACAGATCTGTTTATAACAGAAGCTGAGAGGCTTGGATGCAGGAACCAGTGAGCCTGTAATGAAGTAATAGCGCCCTCTTCTGGCTTTTGGAATTCTACATGTTGGTTCTCTACCTTATTGTAGAAGGCTTTTCTTTACACAGGATTTGATTACAATATAACAGTTATGTTTTTTAAGCTTTCTAAGCAAAGATTCTGTCTGAAGTATTTTAAAAGCTATACCCTATCTCTGTACCTCAGGTGATTATTTCTACTTATTGTTTTGAAAGCAAGAAGTATTGTTTCTCTTTGAGGGAAAACACAGAATTAAATTTTTAAGGTGGTGTGGTATACAGATACTTTGTGTTTCTGTATACATAATGTATAAAGGATGTAAGTAGCTCTTCTTATTATTCCCTTAAAATTAATCAAAAGAAAAATGTGTTCTCATGCTTGCCCATATATCCAGCCATTTTCTTTGCCTCTGAGGTGGTCTTTTCATACAAATGCTATAATGCTGCACACACTTCTCTTTAACTTGCCTTCTTTCACTGGACAGTGTACATTGGAGGTTATTCTGTCTGTACACAATGAGCTCCCTTCCTTTTTTAGACTGTGATTTGTTTAACCAGTCTACTACCAGGATTGGTCTTAACTCTTGCTATAAAATAGATACCATAGTGAGTATCTCTGTGTATCTGTGGTTTCACATGACTCTAGAAAAAAACCTCATGGAATATGATATGTGCATGTATCATTTTCATAGATAGGCTACACTTATCCTCCATAAAGACTGTACCTATTTATTCTACCACCAGCAAGTGTGATAAAGTCTGTTTTCCCCTCATCTCTTGTCAATACAGTGTACTGGTGTCAATGTTTTTGATCTTATATATCACAGCTTTATTTTGTCTTTCTCATATGAGAGAGGTTGGGTGTATTTTTTTATGTTTAAAAGCTATTTGTGTTTTCTGTTTTGTATCCTTTGCCCATTTTTCTTTAGGCTCTTGGTGTTCTATTTATACATAGGAGTTTTCATAGGCAAGAAATAAACTCTTTTTCTGTAATGTGAATTGCAGATACTGTTTCCCAATTTATTTTTCTTATGACTTGCATTGTGGTCTTTTCTTTCTTTTTTCTTCTTCTTCATCTTTTTTTTTTTGTCCTTTTAGGGCCCCACCCGCGGCATATGGAGGTTCCCAGGCTAGGGGTCAAATCAGAGCTACAGCTGCCGGCCTACGCCACAGCCTCAGCAACATCAGATCCATGTCTGCAACCTACACCACAGCTCACAGCAAGGCCAGGGATCTAACCCACAACCTCATGGTTCCTAGTCAGATTTGTTTTCACTGTACCATGACAGGAACTCCGTGGTGTTTTCTTTAATTTTTAAAAAAATGTGGTCATATTATTTTTTTCTTCCTTTAATGACTCCTTAGTTTGGGTTCATATTTTAGAAAATTTTTCCACAATAGAGATTTAAAAAAAAAATCTAACTCCCGTATTTTCTCCCAATACTGAAAAAATTGTGTTGAGTTTTTTTGATCCACCTGGAATTTATTTTGAATGAGGTACAAATTATGGCTCCAATTAATTTTTTTCAGACGATTACTCAGTTGTCACATACCTCATTGCTGTTTATTGAATAATCTACCTAAGCCAATTATAACTTACTGATTTGAAGTGTCAACTTTGATATATACTAAATGTCTTTGTGGATTTAGGGCTGTTCTTGCATTTGTTTTTCTGGTCCCTCAGCCTATAAGCTTTTTCATTTAAAATGTGTAATATTTTCTTTATTGTAACTTTATAACTTGTTTTAATAATATGGGGCTGGAGTTCCTGTCGTGGCACAGCAGAAACAAGTCTGACTAGGAACTGTGAGGTTGTGGGTTTGATCCCTGGCCTCGCTCAGTGGGTTAAGGATCCAGCGTTGCCGTGAGCTGTGGTGTAGGTTGCAGCCTTGGCTCAGATCTGGTGTTCCTGTGGCTGTGGCGTAGACCAGCAGCTGTAGCTGTGATTAGACCCCTAGGCTAGGAACATCTGTATGCTTTGGGTGAGGTCCTAAAAAGAAAAAAAAGAGTAATATGGGGCTAATCCTTATTCTGTGTTTTGCTTATTTTCCCATGTAAATTGTTTTGTTTTTGTTTTGCTTATCCCCTACTTTATTTTCTGTCCATTAAAGAAGTTTTTTTTTTAATTATCTAGCACAGTTTTCCATTGTATATCATCTGTTTTTCCCTCAACATTTTTTAGAAAGAGCATTTTTTGAATATGTGTATGCTGCTTTATCAGAAGTTTTATTGCAAGCAGCAAGTACTCATTCACACAACATAAGAACATTTGTTTTTTTCATTTATTTTAAAATTTATTTTTAAAGTTTTTGGCCACCCCATGGTATATGGAGTTCCCATGCCAGGGATCATATCTGTGCTGCAGCTGTAGCAACACTGGATCCTTTAACCCATAACCTATTGTGTCAGGCTGGGGATTGAACCTGTGTCCTGTTGCTTCAGAGCCATTGTGCCACAATGGGAACTGTAAGATTTTTTTTTTTCTTTTTAGGGTGGCACTTGCAGCGTATGGAGGTTCCCAGGCTAGGGGCTGAATTGTAGCTGCAACTGCTGACCTACACCACAGCCACAGCCACAGCAATGTGGGATCCGAGCCGCATCTGACCTACATCACAGCTCATGGCAACGCTGGATCCTTAACCCATTGTGCGAAGCCAGGGATTGAACTCTCATCCTCATGGATCCTAGTTAGGTTCATTAACCGCTGAGCCACGGAGGGAACTCCCAATAAATTTTATTGTGGCAAAATACACATAAAATTTACCACTTTAATAATTTTTAAGTATACAGTTCATATTGTACAACCAGCGGCACTCATAATTTTTTTATATTATAAAACTGAAGCTCTGTACACGTTAGTTAAATAGTCATTCCCCATTCCTGCCTCCTGTCCCCCAGCCCTTGACAGCCATCATTCTACTTTCTAACTCTATAATTTTGTCTAAGTACTTCTTATAGATAGAATCATGGAGTATTTGTCTTTTTGTGACTGGCTTATTTTGCTTAGTGTAATGTCTGCAGGGTTTATCTATGTTGTGGAATATGGCAAAATTTCCTTTTTTAAGATTGAATAATACTTCATTGTATGTATATATGTACCACATTTTGCTTATCCATTCATCTGTCAATGGACACAACCTTGTCCATGTTTTAGCTATTGTGGATAATGCTGTTATGAACATAATTGTACAGATATCTCTTTGAGACCCTACTTTCAGTTCTTTTGTGTTTGTCCCCAGAAGTGGAATTACTGAATCATATAGTAATTCTGTTTTTAATTTTTCTTCTTTTTTGGCTGCACCTGCAGCACGTAGAAGTTCCTGGGCCAGGGGCTGAACCCACGCCACAGCAGGAACCCAGCCATAGCAGTGACAATGCTGGGTCCTTAACCCACTGCACAACAAGAGAACTCCTTAATTTTTAATTTTTTGAGGAACTGCTGTACTATTTTCCACAGCAGATACACTATATTCCCACCAACTGTGTGCAAGGGTGCCAATTTTTCTTTTTCTTTTGTCTTTTTGCCTTTATGTAGAGCCACACCCGTGGCATATGGAGGTTCCCAGGCTAGGGGTCTAACAGGAGGTATAGCTGCTGCCCTTCACCACAGGCACAGCAACAAGGGATCCGAGCCGAGTCTGCAACCTACACCATAGCTCATGGCAACGCCGGATCGTTAACCCACTAAGCAAGGCCAGGGATCGAACCCACAACCTTATGGTTCCTAGTCGGATTCGTTAACCACTGAGCCATGATGGGAACTCCAAGGGTGATAATTTCTACACATCCTCACCAACACTTGTCTTCTATTTTTTAATAGTGGCCATCTAGGTAGGTGTGAGGTGGTATCTCATTGTAGTTTTTGATTTGCATTTCACTAGTGATTAGTGATATTGAGCATCTTTTCATGTACTTTTAGGTCATTTGTATATCTTTTTTGGAGTGATGTCCATTCAAGTCCTCTTCTCATTTTTGAATTGGGTTGTTGGTTTTTTTTGTCATTGAGTTTTAGTTCATTCTATATTTGGGATATTAACCCCTATCAGATTTTTGAATCCCTATCAGATTTTTGATTTGCAATTTTTTTTACTTTTCGTGGGATGCATACTTTTACTGTCTGGGTTATGGCTTTTTTTTCAGCCACACCTGTGGCATGTGGAAGTTCCTGGGCTAGGGATCGAACCCAAGCCATAGCAGTGACCAAAGCTGCTGCAGTGACATCACCAGATCCTTAACTCACTGCATCACAAGAGAACTCCAGGTTGTGTCTCTCTCTCTCTTTTTTTTTTTTTTTAGGGCTGCAGTGGTGGCATATGGAAGTTCCCAGGCTAGGTCAAGTCGGAGTTGTAGCTGTCGACCTATGCCACAGCCACAGCAATGAGGGATCCGAGCCACAGTTCATGGCAGTGCTGGATCCCCTACCCCCTGAGTGAAGCCAGGGATAGAACCTGTGTCCTCATGGATACTAGTCGGATTTGTTTCCCCTGTGCCACAACAGGAACTCCCCAGGTTGTGTCTTTTGATGCATAGAATTTAAAAGTTTTTATGAAGTCTCATTTGTTTTTCTTTTGTACCTTTGATGTCATATCCAAGAAATAATCGCCAAATACAATGTTATGCAACTTTGCCTTATTCTTTCTTTTGAGATTTTTGTAGTTTTAGGGCTTGCGTTGGCAGAGTCAGTTGATCTAATTAGAAAAAAGATATTATTAACTTTATTGTGATTCATTATGTGTGTTGGTTACTTTGGGAGAATTTGTTATGATTTTGTATCCTGTTATTCCAGAACTTTGCATTTTTTCCTTTTTTCAAATCCGTATTTTTCTTTTTTAAAAAAATGACTTCTATTTTTTCCATTATAGTTGATTTACAGTGTTCTGTCAATTTCTACTGTAGAGCAAAGTGACACAGTCATACATACATACATACGTATACACACACACACACACACACACACACACACACACGTTCTTTTTCTCACATCATCCTCCATCATGTTCCATCGCAGGTGACTGGATATAGTTCTCTGTGCTATATATCAGGTTCTCATTGCTTATCCATTCCAGATGCAGTAGTTTGCATCTATTCTATATTTTTCTTGAATTTTTTTCCTAATTTTTTTTGTCGTTTCTATTGTAAATGGGGAAAATGTCCCCATTATTTCTTCTAACTAGTTGTTATTAGAGGGCATATTTTTATGTGTAATAAAGTTGTTAATTTCTGAGTATGAATTTTGTAATCTGCTGTGACACTTGTTTGAAAGAACTTTCCAGTTGATTCTCTTCTCTATGAATAGTCAGTTCACCTGTAAATAATAATTTTACCTCTTCGATCCGTTTAATATACTTCTGTCATTCTTTTGTCTAATTGCATTGGCTGCTATCTGCTGTTTGGTATTAAATAATAGTAGTGAGTGGTAATAATGGATATTCTTTCTTATTATTCTTTAATTAGGCTCTTCCTTTAATGATACTTAATGAAAAACGCATCCATAGATGCTGAAAGGGCATTTGATAAAAATTCCACGTGCGTTCTTCATAAAAGATAACCTTATTAAGTTTTAGTCATTTTCTCTTTCATTAAGTATAACAAGGATTTAATAAGACTAATGAATGCATATTAAGTCTTATCAAAGTCCTTAAAAGCATATTTTAACATTTGCTTAAAAGGTATTAATAGTTAAGATTTAGTAATAATTATTAATAGGAGTTTCTGTCGTGGCTCAGTGGTTAACGAATCCGACTAGGAACCATGAGGTTGCGGGTTCGATCCCTGACCTTTCTTAGTGGGTTAAGGATCTGGCATTGCCGGGAGCTGTGGTGTAGGTCTCAGACGTGGCTCGGATCCCGCATTGCTGTGGCTGTGGCGAAGGCCGGCAGCTACAGCTCCTGTTAGACCCCTAGCCTGGGAACCTCCATATGCCGCGGGTGCAGCCCTAGATAAGGCAAAAAGACAAAAAAAAATTATTAATAAATACTTAAAATGTTTTCTTTTTGATAGAACTTATCTGTGAGAGTGTGGCTCAAGTCGCAGTGGGCAACCTTTTGACAACTTAATTTTTTTCTGTGGTAACTTATCAGCTTAGATTTTCTATCTCTTCTGAAGGTGGTTTTTGGTAACCTATAACTTCCTGGATAATCATTCATTTTATCCAGGATCTCAATTTATCTGCTCCCAAGCTGAAAAGTGGCTCTTATGATTGTTCAGTTTCTTCTGGTTTGGTTGTATTTTTCCCTTTTTGTCTTTTCATATGCTGTGTACTTGTGCTTTCTCCTTTTTTTAACCCCTAGTTAATTTGCTAGTGTGCTAGTGGTTTATCAGGTTATTTTGTTTGTTTTTGTCTTTTTAGGGCCGCACCCAAGGTATATGGAGGTTCCCAGGCTAGGGGTCTAATCAGAGCTGTTGCTGCTGGCCTACACCACAGCTCATGGCAACGCCAGATCCTTAACCCACTGAGCGAGGCCAGGGATCAAACCCGCCATCTCATGGTTCCTAGTCGAATTCCGCTGTGCCATAACGGGAACTCCATATCAGTTTTTCGTTTTAAAGGACATAGGTGTTGGGCTGTTGCTGTTTTTCTTTTGACTTAAATGTTTTCTATACATGAGATATATAAATAAGTATATGGAATAATATAATGAAGCCCCTTTGTAACCTGTAATTCTGCTTATACAATTCAACATATAGCTGAAGCCTTTGTCCTCAGCTTAAATGCGTTCTTTCTTTCTCATGGGAGGGGAAATTTCGTTTCTGTAATTCCTGTGTGCTTCTCTCTCTTTTTTTTTTTTTTTTGCCTTATCTGGGGCCACACCCGCGGCATGTGGAGGTTCCCAGGCTAGGGGTCTAACAGGAGCTGTAGCTGCCGGCCTTCGCTGCAGCCACCGCAATGCGGGACCCGAGCTGCGTCTGTGACCTACACCATAGCTCCCGGCAACGCCGGATCCTTAACCCACTGAGCAAGACCAGGGATTGAACCCGCAACCTCATGGTTCCTAGTCAGATTCGTTAACCACTGAGTCACGACGGGAACTCCCTGTGTGCTTCTCTTATATTTTACTCTTAAGTGTATGTCTCTAAGCGCTGTGTATTTTTTTGACATGCCTTAACTTACGTAAATGTAATCATGTTTTATATGTACTTTTGACCTGGTATTGCACTTATGAGGTTTATCTGTGTTGTGACATGTTACTCAGTGAATTAATTTTCATTGCTATATAATTGTAATGGATATTCCAGTACACTGCTTAGACCTTCTTTTCCTGAGTTACACCTTCTCCACCAACGCAGGCTGGTGGCTCACAGCTGTATCCTTTACTGGGAGTTGCCCTTGGCCAAGGTTATGCTCGCTCCCAGAGGCGTCCTGTGAGAGCTTACTGGGTGCTGCAGGATATAAGATCTGGCTAGATTCACCTCCTTTTGGGACAGCTCTGAATGGCATCCCAGTGCTAGAGCTCCATTAATATCAGCTGAGGCCCCAGCTGCCCCTCCATTGTGCCAGTTACTTCCCATTCCCACTCTGCCACCTTCACTTACTTACAGTAAGGGCCCTTACCAGAAAATATCCCTGCATCCTAGTGGCCCTCTCTCTTTTTCAAAGAAATGAATTTAAGACAAGTTGGTATTTTCTTTCAGATGGATAATGAATTGTGTAAGTAACCTTTTATTAAGTCAACTCTTAAGAGGCATAAATCTTAAGTACCTTATAATGCCACTTACTGTTTGTCATTACTGTGTGTATTATATTTACTGTGTTTCTCTCTATGTTCTCTTTGCTTTTTTAAAGCATCTCTTCTGGTATTTAGAGATATTTGTATTTTTATTCTGGTAGTCCTGTTAATAATTTTTATATTGCCCTTAATTTTTTTTTTTTTTGATGTTTTTGTCCTTTTATGGCCTCACCCACAGCATATGGAGGTTCCCAGGCTAGGGGTCTAATCGGAGCTGTAGCTGCCAGCCTACACCACAGCCACAGCAACGCGGGATCCAAGCCGTGTCTGCAACCTACACCACAGCTCATGGCAACGCCAGATCCTTAACCCACTGAGCAAGGCCAGGGATTGAACCCGCAACCTCATGGTTCCTAGTTGTATTCGTTAACCACTGAACCACAATGGGAACTCCCCCTTAATCTTTTTTTTTACTTTTTATTAGCAGTTTTAATTGGTGTCGTTTGACTCCCATCTGTTAACTATATAGCAGTAAGTGATCTTACTTTACTTTCCTCTCTCCTTCCCGTTTTTAGTTGCATCCTTTCTCCTTTTCAGAACATGTAATGTTTACGCATTGTTCTTCACTCCATAACCTCAATCTTGTTTTAGTGTTACCTTTACAGTTGAATATATAAATGGTCACTGCCAGTTTTTTTGCAGTATTTCCCAGACATATTTTGGTTGGTGAAGCTAATTCTCTTAACAGATTCCTCAGACGGGGCACATACTCATAGTATTGCCATTCAGACTTCTTTTTCCCCAGTTTTATTGATGTAACTGACATAACATTATATGAGTTTAAGGTGCATAATACACGTTTTTAAAAATTTTATTGAAGTGTAGCTGATAGTGTTGTGTTAATTTCTACTGTGTAGCAAAGTGATTCAGTCATACATATATATATATATATTTTTTTTCATATTCTTTTTTCTTTTAGGGCCACACATGAAGAATATGGAAGATTCCAGGCTAGGAGTTGAATCAGAGCTGCAGCTGCTGGCCTATACCACAGCCACAGCAATGCAAGACTCAAGCCACATTTGCAACCTGTACCGCAGCTTACAGCAATGCTAGATCCTTAACCCACCAAGCGAGACCAGGGATTGAACCCACATCCTCATGGACACTAGTTGGTTTCTGAACCCTCTGAGCCACAATGGGAACTCCGTGTTTTTTCATATTCTATTCCATTTTCCATGGTTTGTCACAGGATATTAAATACAGTTCCTTGTGCTACATAGTGGAACCTTGTTATTTATCCATTCTATATGTAGTAGTTTGCGTCTGCTAATCCCAAATTCCCAATCCATTTCTCCCTCACCTCCTCTCCCTTTTGGCAACCACAGGTCTGTTCCACGTCTGTGAATCTATTTCTGTTTTGTAGTTAGATTGATTTGTGTCATATTTTAGATTCCACTGTAAGTGATCTCATATGGTATTTGTCTTTCTCTTTCAGACTTACTTCACTTAGTATGAGAATCTCTGCTTGCATCTATGTTGCTGCAAATGATGTTATTTTGTTCTTTTTTAGGGCTTAGTATTCCATGTGTACCACATCTTCTTAATCCATCCATCTGTTGATGGACATTTAGGTAGTTGCTGTGTCTTGACTCCAATATACATGTTTTTATTGTAACATGATAACCCCAGTAAGTTTATTTATTTAAAAAAATTTTTTTTGGATCTTTTTGTCTTTTCAGGGCTGCACCTGTGGCATATGGAGGTTCCCAGGCTAGGGGTCTAATCGGAGATGTAGCCATTGGCTGACGCCATAGCCACAGCAACGCGGGATCCGAGCTGCGTCTGCGACCTACAGCAAGCTCGCAGCAATGCCGGATCCTTAACCCACTGAGCAATGCCAAGGATCAAACCAGCAACCTCATGGTTCCTAGTTGGATTCGTTAACCACTGAGCCACGACGGGAACTCCCCCCAGTAAGTTTATTAATTCACATTGTTAAATTTTTTTTTTTCTTGTGATGAGGACTTTTAAGATTTACTCTGAGGAGGATTCAGATATGCAGTATAGTATTGTTTGTTGTAGCCACTATGCAGTACACTACAGCCCCCCCAAACTTATTTATCTTATTTAAAACTTACTTATTCCAAATGTAGGTGAGATCATACAGTATTTACCTTTTTCTGTTTGATTTATTTTGCTTAGGGTATCACTCTCAAGGTGCATCCATGTTATTGCAAATGGCAGGATTTCTTTCTTTTTATGGCTGAATAATATTCTGTTGTACACATAGCTTATTTTCTTTATCCATTCACCCATCAGTGGACACTTAGGTTGTTTTTATGTCTTGATTATTGTAAATAATGCTGCGATGAACATGGGAGGCAGGTATCTCTTTGAGATAGTAGTTTTATTTCCTTCAGGCCTATACCCAGAAGTGGAATTGCTGAATCACATGGTAGTTTTAGTTTTAATTTTTTGAGGAGTTTTCCTGCTGTTTCTAGCAGGGACTGCACCAGTTTACATTCCCACCAAAAGTACATGAGGGTCCTTTTTACTCCACATCCTTGCAAACACATTCTTTTGTTCTGTTTTTGTGTTTTTGTTTGTTTGTTTGTTTTTTTGATGATATCCATGCTAACAGGGATGAAGTGGTATCTCATTGTGGTTTTAATTTGCATTTCCCTGATGCCTAGTGATGTTAAGTTCCTTTTCATGTACCTCTTGATTTTCATGTATCTCTTGATCAAAGTATGCCTTCTTTGGAAGAAATGTTTATTCAGATCCTCTACCCATT
>PVHT021183693.1:334812-391734 GCA_004024745.2 Catagonus wagneri | reverse complement strand
GGTCTAATCGGAGCTGTGGCCACCGGCCTTCGCCGCAGCCACAGCAACGCAGGATCCGAGCCGCGTCTGCAACCTACACCACAGCTCACGGCAACGCCGGATCGTTAACCCACTGAGCAAGGGCAGGGATCGAACCCGCAACCTCATGGTTCCTAGTCGGATTCGTTAACCACTGCGCCACGACGGGAACTCCCCTCTACCCATTTTTAAATCTGGGTATTTGTTTTTGTGCTATTGAATTTTATGAGTTCTTGATGTATTTTTTTTTTTGATATTAGTCATCAGATATATGATTTACAAATATTTTCTCCCATTTGGTAGGTTGCTTTTTTATTTTATTGATGATTTCCTCTACTGTACAGAAAGCTTTTTAGTTCAGTATAGTCCCATTTGTTTATTTTTGCTTTTGTTGCCTTTGCTTTTAGTGTCAAATCCAAAAAAATCATTGCCAAGACTGATAGCAAGTCTTGTTTTTGAAGCTTGCAGAACAGCTTGGCAGGATATAATATCCTTGGTTTACACTTTCTTTCCTTAAGTTGCTTAAAAATGCTGCTCTACTGTTTCCTTGATTTGTATGTTATTTTTGAGTAATTTATTGCTGGCCTAGCTTCCTTGCCATTGTAAATTATTTTATCTCTTTGCCTGAATGCCCTGAAGTTTTTTTTTTTTTTTCCTTTAAACAATTTTTCAAGGATGTGGGTTACAGTTGCTCATTTTGGGTCAGGTTTTCCAGGTTACCTCTTAGGCCTTTCAAACATGTAGATTCAGGTATTTTATTTCTGGAAAGTTTTTATATCTTATAGTTTAATGCTGACCTGTTTTGACTCTCTTCCCTTTTTTCCCCCATTTTTATTTATTTATTTATTTTTTCTTAATGAATTCTATTTCAATTATAGGTGTACAAAAATCATCACAAGTCAGTTTGATAGCATTTGCGTCCCAAACCCTCAGTGCATCCTCCCACCCCCAGGTTGTCTTATTTGGAAACCAAAGGTTTTCCAAAGTCTGTGAGTCATTGTCTGTTCTGCAAAGAAGTTCATTGTGTCTCTTTAGTTTCCACATGTAAGTAGTAGCATTGGATGTTGTTGTCTTAATTGTCTGACTGGTTTCACTTCGCATGATAATTTCTAGGTCCATCCACATTGCTATAAATGTTATTATTTCATTCCTTTTAATGGCTGAGTAATATTCCATTGTGTGTATGTACCATATCTTCCCTATCCACTCCTCTGTCGATGGGCATTTAGGTTGTTTCTATGACCTGGCTATTGCATAGAGTGCTGCAATGAACACTGGAGTACATGTGTCTTTTCGAGTCATAGTTTCCTCTGGATAGGTGCCCAGGAGCGGGATGGCTGGATCAAATTGTAATTCTATTTTGAGTTTTCTGAGGAATCTCCATACTGTTTTCCACAGTGGTTGCACCAATTTGCATTCCCACCAGCAGTGTAATAGGGATCCTTTTTCTCCACACCCTCTCCAGCACTTATTGTTTGTAGACTTTTTGATGATGGCCATTTTGGCTGGTGTAAGATGGTACCTCATAGTGCTTTTGATTTACATTTCTCTAATAAGGAGCAATGTTGAGCATCATTTCATGTGTTTATTTGCCATCTGCATGTCTTCTTTGGAGAACTGTCTGCCTAGGTCCTCCGCCCATTTTTTTGATGGGGTTGTTTGTTTCTTTGGTATTGAGCTGTAGGAGGTGTTTGTAAATTTTGGAGATGAATCCCTTGTCAGTGGATTCCTTTGCAAATATTTTCTCCCATTCTGTGGGTTGTCTTTTCATTTTGTTTAGGGTTTCCTTTGCTGTGCAGAAACTTTGAAGTTGAATTAAGTCCCATTTGTTTATTTCTCTTTTTATTGTCCTTACTCTGACAGATGGATCTGAGAAGATGTTGCTATCATTTATGTCAGAGAGTGTTTGGCCTATGTTTTCCTCTAAGAGTTTTCTAGTATCTGGTCTTATATCTAGGTTTTTAATCCATTTTGAGTTTATTTTTGTGCATGGTGTTAGGAAGTGTTCTAGTTTCATTTTTTAACATGTAGCTGTCCAGTTTTCCCAGCACCACTTATTGAAGAGGCTGTCTTTTGTCCAATGTATATTCTTGCCTCCTTTGTCATAGATTGGTTGACTATAGATGCAAGGATTTAATTCTGGGCTTTCTATCCTGTTCCTCTGATCTATATTTCTGTCTCTGTGCCAGTACCATACGGTTTTGATGACTGTAGCTTTGTAGTATAGTCTGAAGTCAGGGAGCCTGATTCCTCCAGCTCCATTTTCCTTTTTCAGGATGTCTTTTGCTATTCTGGTTTTTTTGTGTTTCCAGACAAACTTTAAACTATTTTGTTCCAGTTCTTTGAAAAATGTCATTGGTAATTTGATAGGGATTGCATTGAATGTGTAGATTGCCTTGGGTAGTATAGTCATTTTGATAATATTGACTCTCCCAATCCAAGAGCATGGTATGTCTTTCCAGTTGTTTAAGTCATCCTTGATTTCTTTCATCAGCACCTTATAATTTTCAGAGTACAAGTTTTTTGTCTCTTTAGGCAGGTTTATTCCTAAGTATTTGATTCTTTTTGATGCGATGGTAAATGGGATTGCTTCTCTAATTTCTCTTTCGGATCTTTCATTGTTGGTATATAGAAATGCAGTTGATTTCTGTGTATTAATTTTGTATCCTGCAACTTTGTCAAATTCATTGATGAGCTCTAATAGTTTTCTGGTAGAGTCTTTAGGATTCTCTAGGTATGGTATCATGTCGTCTGCAAAAAGTGATAGTTTTACTTTCCCAGTTAGGATTCCTTTTATTTCTTTTTCTTCTCTGATTGCTGTAGCTAGGACTTCCAGAACTATGTTGAATAGTAGTGGCGAGAGTGGACATCCCTGTCTTGTTCCTGATCTCAGCAGGAATTCTTTCAGCTTTTCACCATTGAGAATGATGTGAGTTCTGGGTTTGTCATAGATGGCCTTGATTATGTTGAGGTAGGTTTCCCCTATGCCCACTTTCTGAAGGGTTTTTATCAGAAATGGGTGTTGGATTTTGTCAAAGGCTTTTTCTGCATCTAGGGAGAGGATCATATGGTTTTTATTCTTCAGTTTGTTAAACCATATGATCCTCTAGGGAGAGGATCATATGGTTTTTATTCTTCAGTTTGTTTGAAACCTACCTCAACATAATCAAGGCCATCTATGACAAACCCAGAGCTCACATCATTCTCAATGGTGAAAAGCTGATTGAATGCGGATATTGAAGAATCCTTATATCCCTGGGATAAATCCCACTTGATCATGATGTACAATCCTTTTAATGTATTGTTGAATTCGGTTGGCTAATATTTTGTTGAGAATTTTTGCGTCTATGTTCATCAGTGAGATTGGCCTGTAATTTTCTTTTTTTGTGATATCTTTGTCTGGTTTTGGTATCAGGGTACTGGTTGCCTCATTGAATGAGTTTGGGAGTGTCCCTTCCTCTGCAATTTTTTGGAAGAGTTTCAGAAAGATAGGCATTAGCTCTTCTCTAAATGTTTGATAGAATTCACCTGTGAAGCCATCTGGTCCTGGACTTTTGTTTTTTGGAAGTTTTTGAATCACAGTTTCAATTTCAGAACTTGTGATTCGTCTATTCGTATTTTCTATTTCATCTTGGTTTAGTCTTAGAAGATTGTAGTTTTCTAAGAATGTGTCCATTTCTTCTAGGTTTTCCATTTTATTGCCATATAGTTGCATATAGTAGTCTCTTTCGATCCTTTGTATTTCTGTGATGTCTGTTGTTACTTCTCCTTTTTCATTTCTAATTTTATTTATTTGTGTCCTCTTTTTTTTTTTTGATAAGTCTGGCTAAGGGTGTATCAATTTTGTTGATCTTTTCAAAGAACCAGCTTTTAGTTTTGTTGATCTTTTCTATGGCTTTCTTCATTTCTATTTCATTGATTTCTGCTCTGATCTTTATGATTTCTTTTCTTCTACTAACTTTAGGTCTTGTCTGTTCTTCCCTGTCTGGATGCTTTAGATGTAACGTTAGGTTGTTTATTTGAGCTTTTTCTTGTTTCCTGAGGTAGGCTTGTATTGCTCTAAACTTTCCTCTTAGAACTGCTTTTGCTTCATCCCAGAGATTTTGGAGTGTCATATCTTTGTTGTCATTTGCTTCTAGGTATTTTTTAATTTCCTCTTTGATTTCTTCAGTGATCCATTGGTTGTTTAGTAGCGTGTTGTTTAGTCTCCATGTGTTTGTGTTTTTTGCTATTTTTTTTTTTTTTTTGTTGTTGATTTCCAGTCGTATAGCATTGTGGTCAGAGAAGATGCTTGATATGATATCAGTTTTCTTAAAGTTACTGAGGCTTGATTTGTAGCCCAGGATGTGATCAGTCTTAGAGAGTGTTCCGTGCGCACTTGAGAAGAATGTGTATTCTGTTGCTTTTGGATGGAATGTTGTATAAATATCTATTAAGTCCATCTGATCTAATGCTTCGTTCAGGGCCTGTGTTTCCTTATTGATTTTCTGTCTGGATATCCTGTGCATTGCTGTAAGTGGGGTGTTAAAGTTCCCCACTATGATGGTGTTATTGTTGATTTCTCCTTTTAAAGGTCGTTAGCAATTGCCTTATATATTGTGGTGATCCTAATTTGGGTGCATAGATATTTAAAATTGTTATATCTTCTTCTTGGATTGATCCTTTGATCATTATGTAGTGCCCTTCCTTGTCTCTTAAAATGTTCTTCATCTTAAAGTCTATTTTGTCTGATAGGAGTATTGCTACTCCGGCTTTCTTTTGATTCCCGTTTGCATGGAATATTTTCTTCCATCCTCTCACTTTCAATTTGTATGTGTCCCTAGAAGTGAAGTGGGTCTCTTGAAGACAGCATATATGTGGGTCTTGTTTTGTATCCATTCGGCTAGTCTATGTCTTTTGGTTGGGGCATTCAGTCCACTGACATTTAAGGTAATTATTGATATGTATGTCCTTATTGCCATTGTATTAACTGTTTGGGGTTTTTGTTGCTCTTTTTTCCTTCCCTTATTCTCTTGTTGCCTCCTCTCACAAGATGACTATCTTTAATGTTGTATTTGAGTTGATTTTTCTTATTCGTTTGTGTATCAATTTAGATTTTTGGCTTGCAGTTACCATGAAGTTTTCATATGAGTCTACATATAAATGAGATTAAGTTGTTGGTTTCTTAATTGCACTTGCATCTCTAGTGATTTGCATTTGTGCTCTCTTCTCATGATTTCTGACTTTGGTAGCATAATTGTTCATGGATGATTAAGTATCTTTACTGTATATATGACTTTACTGGTGAACCTTTTCATTTGTAGTGTTTTTGTTTCTGGTTGTGGCCTTTTCTTTTCTGCCTGGAGAAGTTCCTTTAGGCTTTGTTTTAAAGCTGGTTTAGGGTTGCAGAAATCTCTTAGCTTCTGCTATCTGTAAAGGTTTGATCTCTCCTACAAATCTGAGTGACAGCCTTGCTGGGTAAAGCAATCTTGGTTGGAAGTTTTTCCCTTTCAGCACATTAAGTATACCATGCCACTCCCTTCTGTCCTGCAGAGTTTCAGCTGAAAAATCTGCTGATAACCTTATCAGGGTTCCCTTGTATGTCATTTGTTTCTTTTCTCTAGCTGCTTTCAATATTTTCTCTTTGTCTTTAATTTTGGTCATTTTGATTAATATGTGTCTCATGGTGTTCCTCCTTGGATTTATTTTATATGGTACTCCTTGCGCTTCCTGGATTTGACTGAGTGGTTTCTTTCCCATATTAGGGAAGTTTTCGGTATTGTCTCTTCAAATATTTTTTCTGTCCTCTTCTCTTTTTCTTCTCCCTCTGGTACCCCTATAATATGGATATTGGTGTGTTTAACATTATCGCAGAGTTCTCTGAGACTCTGCTCATTTCCTTTCAATCTTTTATCTCTTTTCTCTTCTACATTAATTTCTACTAATCTGTCCTCTTCCTCACTGATTCATTTTTCTTCCTCCTGTATTCTACTGTTGTCTGCTTCTAATGAATTTTTTATTTCAGTTATTGTATTTTGCATCTCTTCTTGTTTAATTTTTAAATCTTATATTCCTTTGCTCAGTGTTTCCTGTAAATTATCAATGTTTATTTCCAATGCCTTGCATCATCTTCAGCATCAACAGTCTAAAGTCTCTTTCTGGGAGGCTGATAATCTCCTCAACACTGAGCTGTTTTTCTGGGCCTTTTTCTTTCTCCCTTATCTGAGTTATAGTTTTATGTCTTTTTGTTTTTATACGTTTTTGGTGTGGTGATCTTTTTGCAGACAATGGAGTTGCAGCCTCTCTTAGTTCTGGTGTTTGCCTCCCCTGTGGCTAAAGTTGGTTTTGGGGAGGGGAGGGGGTGGCTTGCTCTAGGCTTCCCAATGGGAGGGAGTGATGCTTGCCCACTGGTAGGTGGGGTTGATTCCTCTCCCTCTGATGGGTGGGGCTTTGTCTCTGGATGAAATTAGAGGCTGACTGTGTGCCTGAGGGTTCTTTAGGCAGCCTGTTTCCTGAAGGGTGGGGTTGTGATCCCACCTGGATTATTGTTTGGTCTGGGACTTCTCTGCGCTGATGGGAGGTACCATATTTTCCCAGAAATGGCCACCTCTAGGAGTTCCTGTCGTGGCGCAGTGGTTAACGAATCCAACTAGGAACCATGAGGTTGTGGTTTCGATCCCTGCCCTTGCTCAGTGGGTTAACGATCCGGCATTGCCGTGAGCTGTGGTGTAGGTTGCATATGCGGCTCGGATCCTGTGTTGCTGTGGCTGCGGCGCAGGCCAGTGGCTACAGCTCCGATTAGACCCCTAGCCTGGGAACCTCCACATGCCGCGGGTGCGGCCCTAAAATGACAAAAAGGCAAAAAAAAAAAAAAAAGAAATGGCCACCTCTAGAGAAATGCAGGCTGAAGAATGTTCCTGAGAGCTTTACCTCCAGTGCCCTTCCCCAACGGAAGCCATAGTCACCCCTGTTTTCCCAGGAGATCCTCCAAGAGTTGCAGTCAGGTTCCACCCAGATTCCTATGGAAACTCTGCTTTGCCCTGGGATCCAGTGCACTTGAAAGTCTTTGTGTGCCTTTCAAGAATGGGGTCTCCTCTTTCTCCCAGTCCTGTGGAGCTCCTGCACACAAGCGCCGCTGGCCTTCAATGCCAGATGCTCCAGGGGCTCTTTCTCCCTGTGCCAGATCCCCAGGCGTAGGGATTTGACGTGGGGCTCAGAACTCTCAGTCCTGTAGGTGAGCCTCTGTGATACAGTTACTTTTCAGTCTGTGGGGCTTCTCACCCGGAGGTATGGGGTTGCTTCTATCATGTAATCGCCCCTCCTACCTCTTGATGTGGTCTCATCTTTGTCTTCTGGAGTAGAATATCTTTTTTGGAAGTTTACGGTCCATTTGGTTGAAGGTTGCTTGGCATTTGGTTGTAGTTTTGTTGTTTTTTGGGAGAGAAGTTGAACTCCAGTCCTTCTATTCCGCCATCTTAATCCAGTCTCTTAACTCTGTTCCTTAAGGACTTCGATAATACTACTAATGTTCTCCCTTCTTCTCCTGTCATCTGCATCAGCCACTTTCTTTCTGACCCGTTTTCTTCCTTCTTTTTCTTTTTCTTTTTTTTTGGCCTCACCCTCAGCAGGTGAAAGTTCTTGGGCCAGGGATCAATCCCATACACAGCAGCAACCCAAGTCACTGAAGTGACAATGCCGGATCCTTCACCCACTGCCCCACAGTGGAACTCCACTTCTTTCTTTATTTCACTTTCATTTTCTTTATTGTTTTTTGCTTTTGTTAAACACTCTTTATTACGTCTTCATTAAAATCTGTTCTCCCTTATGTGCCTTATATTAATTTTCATGTTTTGTATGATTTTAACTTTTCTTTCTTTCTGGACTTAAGTAAACTATATTTAATTTCTTTTTTTGTCTTCCAGTTTTGTTGAGATATAATTGACATACTGCACTGTACAAGTTTAAGGTGCATAGCAAAATGATTTGACTTTATATACATCATGAAATGATGACCACAATAAGTATAGTGAACATCCATCATCTTGTATAGAAACAACACTGAAGAAATAGAAAAAACTTTTTTCCTTGTGATGAGAACTCTTAGGATTCACTGTCTTGACAATGTTCATATGTAATGTACGATAGTGGTAAGTATATTTATCGTGTTATATGTTATATCCCTGTCTTGCTGGTTTTGTCCATTTTGGTTCTTAGGTTTTTTTTTTTTTTTCTTAAGGTTTTCTTTCATACCCATAAAATCTTTTTTGAGGAGATGTAATTCAATATTGGGTGTGTTACAATTTTTCCAGCTTCATAGTTGGTTTATGGGGGGGAAATCATCAACAGAAAAGCTTTCATTTGTGTTTTTCTGACTTTCTGTGGCATTTTTGTTGTTTTGTCTGTTCATTTTGTGGTTAGAGTTCCTAGTTTGAGAGTTGTGATTTTGTCAGTTTTCCCTCTCCTGTTCAGTATCGTTTATGAATTTGTGGTGTTGATGGTGAGGAAGAAGTTTAGGGGAAGAGTTGGTATGTTTTGTTTTTATTTCCTTTTTGGATGATCCTTAATTTCCCACCTCTTACGGCCTTCCTTCCATTCATTGCCTTGTCTCCAAGAGGTACCATCTCCTCTTCCATCTATGTACCTGATTCTCCTCCGGAAGTAATTCTCAGAGGCTGTCACTACTGTTCCAGCAGTTTCTAGACACTTTTCACATTACCAGAACTTTCAATTATCGGCCTAATTTGTGTTCACTATTCGCTTTCATTGTTTTACTTTTTCTGGAGGTGATTTTGTCTGTGCTATCTGATCCTCCCTGCTTTTTCAAGAAAAAATTTTGTTTTTTGAATGTATCCGTGGCACAAGGAAATTCCTGGGTCTGGGATTGAACCCGAACCCACACCACAGGACCATGCTGAATCCTTAACCACTAGACCCTAGGGAACTCCCCTCTCTGCTCTTTGCATGGAGTCATTTTAGCTTCCTCTCACTCTCTGCATCCACCACCTTGCAAAAGGTAGGCAACTGGACTTCTTATGGAATTTATTTCTTTTCTCCCTTACTTATAGGTAATTTGAATGTTGCCGTGATCTGTGTCTTCTGGTAATAACAGTGTTGAAGGCATGGGTTCTGTGTGGTTTTATTTATTCTCTTTGTTTATTTTATATCTGCTAGGGGAAGATGAGGGAAAGATTTGTACCTTGAGGGAAAGATGACTAACAGAATTATTCTGCATACTTGAAAGTTCCAACAATCCCTATTTTCATATAATTTTATACCTGAAAAACCCAAAAGAGTCAGCTGAAGAACCACTACAGACAATAAGAGAATTTAGTTATGTATAAAATTGGTCAATAGAGGGAGTTCCCACTGTGGTGCAGCAGGTTAAGGATCCAGGGTTCTGCATCTGTGGCATGGATTGCAGCTGTTGCTCGTATTTGGTTGCTGGCCATATGTGTGTAATAAAAAATAGAAATCTATAGAAATTCATAACTTTTATGTACAAAAGTTTGGAAGATATGATGGAGAATTCTATGTGTAATAGGAAAACAACCAGCTAAAAAATCCTCAAAAAACAGAAAGTAAAATACCTAGAATAACTGTAACAGGAAATCCCTAAATCCCATTGCATTAGTTTGCTAAGGTTGCCATAACAAAGTACTACACACTGGGTATCTTAAAACAAATGTATTCTTTCTCTGTTCTATAGACATCTGAAATCCAGGTGTCTGCAGGACCATCTTCTCTCCAAAGCTTTTAGAGAAGGAGCCTCCTCTTCCTTTTTCAACTCCTTGTAGTGCAAGGCATTTCTTGATTCTGGAAGCATAACTCGAGTCTTTGCCTCCATCTTCACCTGACCACTTCCTGATGTGTTTTTGTATCTCTTCTCTCTCTCTCTTTTTTTTTTTTTTTTTTGAAAAGGGCTGCACCCATGGCATATGGAGGTTCCCAGGCTAGAGGATGAATCAGAGCTGTAGCTGTGGGCCTACACCACAGCAATACAGGATCCAAAGCACATTTGTGACCTTCACCACAGCTCACAACAACACCAGGTCCCTAACCCACTGAGCAAGGCCAGGGATCGAACCTGCAGCCTCATGGATACTAGTCAGATTGGTTTCCACTGAGCCTCTACGGGGACTCCGTTATCTCTTCTCTTCTAATAAGAACACAGGTCACATTGGATTAGGGCTCACCCTAGGTCCAGTATGACCTCATCTTAACCTAATTACATCTGCAAGGACCCTTTTTCTGAATAAGGTCACCTTCGCAAGTACCAGGGGTTAGGACTTGAACATATCTTTTGGGGGGATACAGTTCAACCCATAAAGCTTATAAAAGGAAAAATTTTAAATGCCCCGAAGGGCACAAAAATAAATTTAAATAAATGGAAATATATACTATGTTTTCAGGTAAGAAGAATGAACATTTTGAAGATGTGAAACTTACAGGTTAAATTAATTTAGGGAGAATTGACATCCAAAAAAAACACTGACAGGTTCCCCACCCCTGGAACTGAACATGCACATTGCAAAGTTCAAATGGAAAAGTAGACAAGTAGTGAGGGCCAAACTCTAGAAAAGAACAAAACAAAATTGCAAGCATGGAGTTACCATTGTGGCTCAGTGGAAATGAATCTGACTAGTATCCATGGGGACGCAGGTTCCATCCCTGGCCTCGTTCGGTGGGTTAAGGACCTGACATTGCTGTGAGCTGTGATGTAGGTTGCAGACTTGGCTCAGATCCTGCATTGCTATGGCTGTGGCATAGGTTGGCAGCCATAGCTCCGATTGGACCCCTAGCCTGGGAACCTCCATATGCCGAGGGTGCAGCCCTAAAAAGCAAACAGCAGCAACAAACAAACAAAAAAAAACTACTGAGGAAATAAACACACTAATAAATACTCTGCTGATGAGGCTATGGAGAATTGAGTACTTTTATATACTACTGGTTAGAGTGCAGATTTGTACCCCTATGGCAGACAGTTTTGCAATATTTCTGAAAATGCGCATATCGTTAGATCAAAAAATTCCACATGTGGCATTACATAAAGTTACTCACTGACTCATTGTTTATAATAGCAAAAGATTGGAAACCCAGATTCCAACAAGAGGAACTGGTTAAATAATGTCATAGTCGTATAACAGCCTCCTAGGCAGTTGTAAAAGGGAATTTTAAAGATACCTTCTTTGAACTGATTTGGCAGGATCTCAGTGCAATTGTTAAGTGTAGAAAAGGCAAGATACACAACTAAATACTCAACTTTTTTTTATTTTAATGGAAAAACTAGAATGTTTTGTATTCATTGCCTATGCTTAAAGAAACAAGTACTTGGAGTTCCTGTTGTGTCGCAGCGGTTAACAAATCCGACTAGGAACCATGAGGTTGTGGGTTCAATCCCTGGCCTTGCTCAGTGGGTTGAGGATTCAGCGTTGCCATGAGCTGTGGTGTAGGTCGCAGACATGGCTCAGATCCTGCATTACTGTGGCTGTGGCGTGGGCCGGTGGCTACAGCTCTGATTAGACCCCTAGCCTGGGAACCTCCACATGCCACAGGTGTGGCCGTAAAATGACAAAAGGCAAAAAAAAAAAAAAGGAAACAAGTACTTGGAGTTCCCATTGTGGCGCAGCAGAAACAATCTGACTAGGAACCATGAGGTTTTGAGTTCGATCCCTGGCCTTGCTCAGTGGGTTGAGGATTTGGCATTACCGTGGCTTGGCGTAGGCCAGCGGCTCCAGCTCCAATTAGACCCCTAGCCTGGGAACCTTCACGTGCCATGGGTGTGGCCCTAAAAAGACAAAATAAAAATAATAAAAATTAAAAAAAAGAGAAAGGAACAAGTGCTTTGTCCATGCACAGTTATAAATGGGGCAGGTGGGGCAACATTGGAATGACATTTCAGTGTACATTTTTGGACTTTCTGACTATCCTGTCTTTTTGAAAAATAGTTAATTTTTTTTTTTTTTTGGTCTTTTTAGGGCCACACCCACAGCATATGGAAGTTCCCAGGCTAGCAGTTGAATTGGAGCTGCAGCTGCCGGCCTATACCACAGCCACAGCAATGCCAGATCTGAGCCGCGTCTGCAACCTACACCACAGCTAACGGCAACGCTGAATCCTTAACCCATTGAGCAAGGCCAGGGATCGAACCTGCAACCTCATGGATACTAGTCGGGTTCATTATTGCTGAGCCACAAGAACTGCCAATTAGTTAATTTTTAAACCAATGCTAAATAAATCAAATTGGAAATACATCATGTGATAGTCCTTTTTAAGTGGATAGAGGGTTCATACAAAGAAGACAAATTTTCTAATACTCTGTCATCTTTCCAGAAATCTCTTTCAGATCATTTTAAGCTATATAATGCTGGTGTTTTTCAACATTTCCAAATTACACAAACTTCCTTATCTTAAACTACTTTAAAATGAAAACTGCTTGGGACTTATCTTTTTGTGATCTCTTGGAACGTAATATATACTTATATCCCTCTTACCTAAACTTTATTATAAATTTTGGTTGTACGTGACCTTGCCCAAATTATTTGTGCTGACTCAGTTTTCGCACCTGTAAAAATGAGATAATAACTATTCATAGGTTTATTTTGGGGTAATTATGTAGTAAATAACTCCTGTGATGATGCTGATTATAAAATTTTTCATTTTCATTGAATATAGGTTAAGTATAAAGTGCTATTCTAAATGAGGATTATAAAATGCTCTTTCTTCAGAGATTACTTCCTTTTGATTGCTCCCATTTTTCTTTTCTTCTTGGACTCTTAGGTAAATTGAACATTTTACACTTGCATAGTTTTGTACAACACTTTGGTCTATAAGTTATATTAATACACAAATGAGATTTTAAAAACTCATCTAGCCTTATCAAGTAAGGATGAGTCTTGACATGTGTACTACTAATCTAAAGATAACATTTATCTGGAATTGAGACTTTGCTGGAGAGCATATGGGCAACAGGTGACCTAATCCATGTAGTCATTGTGCATAAATTGATTAATGGTTTAAAAATTGGCTTGTACCATTTAATAAAGGAAACTTTCTTTGGTTTCTTTGCAGGATCTCAAAATGTGATTTTGTTCTAAATTTGAGTAATCTCCTGTGATGATGCTTCTTTGGACAGGGCAGAAATAAATTTTCTCTCTTTTGTTTTCAGTAATTAAGAACAAATAATAAATGTTATGAGTTATGAAAATGTTTGAAACAGAAGTATCCCTTAGGTTTCGTTGTGTGTATAAGAATATATCATTTATCCAGCTTTGCCAAGGAATGAGGGCGGAATTCTATTTCAGTAAATTTACCTAGTAAAATACAATAATGTGTATATATTTCTTTAGTGCTAAGCTGCCAGTTGTCAGCTTGTCAGTGTGTGCATCTGTAGCTGTGCTTTAGCTGTGTGCCCCCATCCTTTCTCCTGAGTATAATTGGCTTCAAGCCTGAAAACCAAGATAAGCAAATTTACTAAGAATTTTATGTTAAATTAAGTCAGTAGGGTGAAGAAAGGCCTAAGTGCTTGAGTTACAGATCATTGCGTAGGTTTTGTGGAAGCTAATTTAAGAGCTGAGAAAACGCACCCCCCCTCCCCCGCCGTGCTTATTTCTGAGCTTTGAGTTTTGTGCCAGTTGGTTAAGGTGTTCGTTAGATGAATGAATTGTAGATGGTGGATATACATTTACGTGGTACAGTCAAGAAATGGAGGAGTTGCCCTTGTGGCTGAGCGGTAATAAACCCGACTAGTCTCCTTGAGGATGCGGGTTCAATCCCTGGCCTCGCTCAGTGGGTTGAGGATCTGGTGTTGCCAAGAGCTGTGGTGGAGGTCGCAGGTGTGGCTTAGATCTGGCGTTGCTGTGGCTGTGGTGTAGGCTGGCAGCTGCAGTTCTGATTCAGCCCCTGGCCTGGGAACTTCCATATGCTGCAGGTATGGCCCTATAAATACCAAAAAAAGAGATAAAAAAGAAAAAAAACTTTAAAAAGAGGAAAAGCCTGACCCAGTGATATATGATTTGTCCTATATGAAAGGAATTCTTTGGTTAAATAAGTTCTCCTTTTATATGTGGATTTATTATCACAGTAATTACATATTTTGTTATATTTTGGGAATATATTATATCTCAAGGCAAATATATTTTATAAATTAGCATCGCAGTTAACATGTGTGCTGGTCTCAGTTCCTGGACTGATATTCTAGTAGTGCCTTTTACACAGTTGCTTAACTGGGCAAATTCAACTTTCTAAAGCTCAGTCTTGTCATCTGTAAAATGTGAATAGTAATAAGGTTTACCCTGATGGACTTGTGGTATGAGTTGAATGAGGTTATGTATGTGAAGTACTTAGATAGATATGCTCATCACCTAAGAAAAAGCTACATACTATCACTTTCTGTGAAAATATCTTCTAATTACTACCATTTATCAAATTTAGAGTGCAGAAAGTGACTACTGAAGGAAGTTAACGTCAAAAACTTACTGTAGTTGCCTTTCAGAGGTAGGATTATGGCTGCTGTTTGTTACCTGCTTTATTGTTTTGTATATTTTTCCAAACTTTGAGACATGAGCAGACATTTAAAATTCCTATTGCCTTCCATTTAAATATGCTGGCTATGCTGAAATTTAATTTTTAGGAATGTCCTTTTCAGCAGTGTTAGAAAGTCTGCAAACCCCAGTTCAAGTAATGTTAGTTCTACAAATAAATCCATAATTATTTTTTGCTTTCATCCCTATGTTCTGATTAATGTTGTACCAATTTAAAAGGCTTTGTGCCCGCAGCTGCTAAATTGTGATTGGAAGGGAAAGGGGTTTGAATTTTGAGACCATCTGTGGGAGTCGCATTGTCTGAGTCTGACAAGAGATCATGGCAGATGGTGAGGTCACTAAGACTGACTTTTTGAGCTTGACATAATGTGTTCATGAAGCTGGAAGAAGAAATCCGACTTATTTTTTTTAATCAACAGAAGAGCATGGTGTCAGGAAGAAGTGTACAATTGTTAAGTCTGGATGAAACATAATGCATCAGTGCACATGACTGGTTTATCTTGGAGACTCACCAGTACTGCCAAAGATGGCAGTTTCTTGAAACATTCAGTGCCTTGTTTATTTACTTTCTAGGCACTTGGTTTAAGTCATATATGGCAAATGATTTTTAGATTAAAGACGATGTAAAAGACAAAAGCTTTACAAATACTTAGAAATGTATACTTTTAAATTAAAAGGTTATCAGCTGTCACTCAAAGCCAGTACATCATACTTCTTCATTTTTAATTGAATGAAGATCTCTATCACAATCCCATTTTTTATTTACATTTATCTTAATGTAATTTTATTTAAGTTAAATTACCCTTGAAGGTTTATGCTTACTGATTCTCTCATCTACTAGGAGGTCTCCAGTGCCTGGATTAGTGTTTTGCCCGTAGTGGGTATTCAGTAAATGTGGGTTGGATAGATAAAGTAATGAATGAAGTTATTGCCTACTCCTGTTAATTTTAGAAGAGTTTTTCGTGACCACAATTAATCACTTTTTTTTCTGCTTTAAAATTGTATTTATGTTTTGGTGTTTATCACTTCCACTCTATGTGAATTATGTATTTATTTTGGAGGAAGAAACTTTAATTTGTCACAAGTCAATAAACCACTTTTTCCCTTAGCATTGACTGAGTACTTTACCTCTTGCTAGGCAGTGCCGTAATTATTTTCCTTGACTTGACTCATTTAATTAAGTAGAAGTACGATGGCTATTTTGCAGATGAAGAAATTGAGGCCCAGCAATGTTAATGTAAATTAGCTCAAGTTATTCATGCACTTTCACTCTATTTCAAGAATTTGTTGTTTATGTAACATTTAGAGGTTGCAGTTTGTGCTTAGCTCTGGTGAGAATATGTAAGGGAATACTAAACAAAATTACCTTTTGTCTTATCAAGCTCAATTAATGTGGCTAAGACGTATTTTCTATTGATCGCCTCTTAACGGTGTGTTGAAATAGTAGCACTCTGTTAATTTCTCTTTGTTTGCATGAGTAACATAGTGCTGCTCAGTAGCCCAGCCCTTAGGAAATATAATCCCTTGTTGAACCCTGAGTATAATGATGAAGCAGATGCATGGAGACAAGGAGCTCTAGCCATGACAACCATACTCTGGAAGTGAAGAAGTGAGGAGATGTGGGAAAATGAGATTCACTAGCTGAATCTGGTAGCCCAGCCCAACAATGTCTGCTTATATTTCATTGGTCAGAATTATGTCATAGTCAACCCCATCTGAGAGGGAGACCAAGAATACAGTATTTTTAGTTGGGCAAGTTGCCACCTTCAACTTCTCCTGAGGAAGAAGAGGCATGTGATAGGTAACAGAATCTGCCTTAGGCGGATATAGAGGCTTTCTAAAATTTAGCAAGCATTTTAGATAGAAAAGACTTCGATTTTTTTGTTATATTTTAATGTCATAAGGAATCTGGACAATATTTAATAATGAATTTTTTCCCTGGCTGGGAGTGTTTGGTGGAGGGCGTTTGTTACATTGACTTGGTGGATCTGATGCTTTTCACTTTGATATAATGTGTCTAATTTAATCCTAACATAATCCTGAAAAATTCTGCATACCTACTTTTCAAATGAGGACACTGAGGCTCAAAAAGATTAAATCACTTGTTCAAGGTCACACAAGTAGTAAATATCAGAGCTGAGACTGAGCCTGCATTTAAAAAAAAAAAAAAATCTGTGCTCTTTCTACTCTGCCACACTGATGCTTTACATTAGACGTCTACATTAAGTAGACATCTATTTAGTAATAATAAAATCAAAATAATGGCTTAGAAACAGTTGTTATTTTGATTTTTTTGCCATTAATTCTTGCTCCTTTATTTTCTTCTTTCTTTGGTTCCCACTGATCTTATTAAACTTTTAAGTTGGTCACTTGATAATAAAAAAATGTAAATTTACTTCTGTTACTGTTTCATTGGTACTTAACAATTATTATTATCACTGTTATTCATTTCTAAATATTTCAAATCTCCTTTAATTCATGGTTTGTTTGAACGGTAATATAGTTTTTTTTTTCTAAATACGTGACTATTTAAGAAATGACTGATTCCTAATTTAATTGCATTGTGATCTGAGATCATAATCCATATAATATTGTCTCTTTGAGATTTATTACTACTACATTAGTGATTTTGTATGTGGACAAATTTTGTAAATATGTACTTTAAGAAATTTTTCATATCCACTAAGTACAGAGTTTGATGTAGATCTATTAAATCAAGCTTGCTTAAAATATTAATCTTCGAAGTGAAATACTTATGTGTTAGCCTTAAATTCTTATTTTGAATATGTCAGGTGGTTTGGGCAATGGGCTATCAGGAACTTGTGCTTTATTATTTATCTTATATTTGTAACACTGAAGAGGACATAACAAATAATTGATAAATGTGAGACAGTTCCAGTATAGGAACTTGATTCTTATATTAGATCATAATAGACGTGAACAAATCCATAGCTACAATGGGAAAGCAAAAATCACAGTCATGGTTCAGGTCTTACTTGGATTTTTTAAATATATATTTTCTTTATCATTGAAAAATTATCTTGTGTTGAAAAGTAAAATCCTCATTTCCACCCCCCCCAAGAGTTTTACTTGTAGATTCAAATTCTAGCATATAAGGCAAACATTTGAAGCCTCCCTTTCTTCAAGCCCCTATTATTTATGATCTTTTCACATTTTTTATTTTCTCCTTCCTCTTGAATGTCTAATTCAAGAAGTTTAATTTTTTGGAGTTCCTGTCGTGGCACAGCAGAAATGAATCCGACTAGGAACCATGAGGTGGTGGGTTCTATCCCTGGCCTCGCTCAGTGGGTTAAGGATCCAGTGTTGCCAAGAGCTGTGGTGTAGGTCGCAGACATGGCTCAGATCTGACGTTGCTGTGGCTGTGGCATAGGCCAGTGGCTACAGCTCCAATTGGACCGCTAGTGTGGGAACCTCCATATGCCACGGGTGCAGCCCTAAGAAGACAAAGAAAAAAAATGTTTAATTTTGAAATAATTTTAAAATAAGAAAAAAGTGGCAGAAATAGGGCAAAGACCTCCTGAATACCCTTGACCTAGATTCACCAACTTTAAACATTTTGCCCTATATGCTTTATTGCTCTCACTTTCTCTCTCTGTGTAGATTATGTATTTTTTTTCATCATTTGAAAGTAAGTTGCTGCTGTCATACCCTTTAACTCCTAAATATTTTAGTGTATTTTTTTCTAAGAACAAGGATAATCACTTAAAAAAAATAACCACATACACAAAATCCTCTGATCAAAAAGCAGGAAACATTAATAGACTCTGTCACTTCTTAGCTGAATTGATTTGGTCAAATTATTTAACATCTCTAAATCATAATTTTTATCTGGAAAATGACAATTAGAATGGTGTAGATCTCATTGTGTTGTAAAGATTAATTTAGATAATTCACTTAAAGAACAATGTATGTCATAGTAAATATGACAGATGTTGCTTATTATTATATTATTAGTATTACATTGCTATTCCCTTTTTTTTTCCCTTTAACAGGATGTTCTTTTAAAGAATTATTGAAGACGAAGTTTTTTTATTTTTGTTTTTTGTTTATTTTTTAATGGCTTTACAGAATTTTAAATTGAATACAGTTTGACATGACGGCAAAAAATGTAAGTACTTGTAAATTTTTAAATGTAAGTATTTTAAAAATGAGTGATTGTACTTTTTCCTATGCATATTTTTTCACTGTCCTTGATTAATCAAATTCAGTTTACCAGCATTAATTTATCGCTCTTTTTGTTTCTGCAAAGAGAGACAGTAAACTTTAACACTATTGAGTATCATGCTCTCGTGGGTATGGTAGCAATCTTGTAAATCCGTGCCAGGTCGCTTCATGAACAGCTGCAAAATTGCTCTCTCCAGAAAGTTTCCCACCCCCTCCTGTTTTGGGTACTGCAATACATTTGTTTTGGTCCCTGCTAGTCAGTTAGCTCCTTGGCCTAATTGAGAAAAACCACTGTTTTCTTCAGCTCGACATTTTTTTTTCCTTTGGGATTTACTCTTGGAAATGTGTACAGTCAGATGTTGTTCAGAAGCAGCTTGCTATCCTCCATGAGGTGATTCCCGAGGGAACAGTAGACTTTGGATATTGTAGAGAAATTAGTTGTTTTCTTCTGCTTCAGACAGACTGTCATTTCTGAATCTTCTTCCTTTCAAGTTACATTCTTACAGTCACCCAGTATTAATGGATTTGTATGGTGAAAGATTATGCCGGAAAGTAAGTACAACAGATAGGAAAATAACTGATTATAATTGCTTTACTGGTCGCAGATTATTGTGTTGGAAACTTTGATCACAGGTAACAGAAGACAGCTTGGGCTACCTTCAACAGAAAGGGAATTTATTATAAAGATGCAGGAATGTCTCAGGGGATTCAGGAAGAGGAATTTAGCAGGCCCTCAGAAAGATCTGGTTTCAGAACCTTGAAAGCTACCAGGTATCAAAACAGGATTTGGTTTCCGTTTGTCATCTCTATTTGTTTCTGTGAATCTGCTTCGTTACTCTCTCTGCAAATCTTACTCAGTTCTCCAGTCAGCATCTCCATCTACATGTTAGAGTACCTGTCTGTTCAGGGAGAGAGAGAGGTGAAGGAAGGAGGGGGGCAGCCTGACAAATCCTGTCTGCCTGATTGCAGACTTCTTGGGAAGGACGGACCTCTGGCACTGCTCCAGTCTGACATCCACCGGTGGTGTGGCTAGTTGTGACCAGAGACAAGTGTTATCTTGTGTAAAAAGATCTTGTGAGCCAGACAGATAGTTCCAGATGCTACCCATCATGCATCTAAAGAAGAGCATCAAAACCCCCCCACTGTTTTTACTTATCTCTATTTTCCTGTTATTGACCCTGCTTTTAACATGCACTTGTAGCTATAAGCAGGTACAGATTTTGCTTCATTATCATCTAATTAATCTTGTTCAGATAAATTATCTGGAGTAGCTTGCTTCAATTTATGTCTCTTGTGCGTGTTCATTAGACTGCTGCTTGGGGAAAAGAAGAAGCAAAGTTTTGGTCTGTGTATTGGGAATTTTCTTGCAGGATATTTTCTTGATTTTTTTTCTCTCCACTAGAAAAAAGAGAATGTAAAGTTATCCTGAACAGTAAGGTGGTTCACATTCAAATAGCAAGTATATTTTGGCTTAAAATATACCTTGAGTCAAATATAATCTTCCCAGCCATATATATTACTGTCTGCTTTATTAAAAGTTGTTTCCCGGAGTTCCCTCCATGGCTTAGTGGTTAACCAACCTAACTAGGATCCATAAGGATGAGGGCTCAATCCCTGCTCTCGGTCATTGGTTAAGGATCTGGCATTGCCATGAGCTGTGGTGTAGGTCGCAGACACAGCTCAGATCCCAAGTTGCTGTGGCTGTGGCATAGGCTGGCAGCTGCAGCTTCGATTCCACCCTAGCCTGGGAACTTCCATATGCCATAGGTGTGGCCCTAAAAAGCAAAAAAAAAAAAAAAAACAAAACAGTTGTTTTCCTAAGGTAACATAAAATCTTTGAGCCACTGGTAACCATGCTCCTGTTATCTTTTTGGGTCTTTGGAAGAACTCAAACAGTACGCAGTTCGTTTCTCCTTCTGCTAGAGCAGCTTAGGGGCAGAGGGGTAGTGAGCTGACCCTCTCCCGATACCCTGGAATAGGGGACGTGGAGGGTTGAGGCTTAGGACTGAGCTGAAGTACGTGGGAAAGAATTGAAATAGGCTGTCTGAATATCCAGTCAAATTCACAGCCATTCTGCAATAGATAAGAACTTTTTTGTGGCTTTTAATGTAGTCAAGATACTTACTGGAAGGATTATATCAGTGCCATGAGCAATTCCCTCTCCTCTCTCCCCTCCCTGTCTTTCTCCAACAAATAAATGTATCCAACACCGTTCCAGGCTCCTGTATTTTTTAAATTTATAGCGTAGTGGGGGAAGGTGATAAATAATGTCTCATAATGATAAATGTTATGAAGAAAAACGGGATAAGAGAGAAGGCGATGGCAGTAGGGAAATCTCTTTTAACCAGGTGTTCAGTAGAGTCCTCTTGAAGGCAGTGACGTTTAGGCAGAGGAAGGCTCTTAATTCTCAAAGAAGGCTCCAGCCACGTGAATGTCTGGGGAAAGAGCATTCCAGGTAGAGGCAGGAGAAGAAATGGTTGTTCAAGAACAGCAAGATGGGGAGTTCCCGTCGTGGCTCAGTGATGAGGAACCACACTAGTATTCATGAGGGCGCAGGTTAGATCCCCGGCCTCACTCAACAGGTTAAGGATCCAGTGTTTCCGTGAGCTGTGGTGTAGGTTGCAGATGTGGCTTAGATCCCACATTGTTGTGGCTGTGGCGTTGGCTGGTGGCTCTAGCTCTGATTCGACCTCTAGTCTGGGAACCTCCATATGCTGTGGGTGCGGCTCTAAAAAGACAAAAAAAAAAAGAAAAGAAAGACAAAAGAACAGCAAGCTGTCCAGTTGATAAATGGAACAGTCCTAACTAAGCAAGGGAGCATGGGAGGAGATGGAGTCAGGGAGAAAGCAGGAGCCAGGTCACAGGGAGCCTTAACCTTGAAGACCAGGGTGACTGGTATATATTTTAAACGTCAGTGGGGACCTACTGGAGGTTTTGAGGCTGGTTGCATGATCTCACTTAGCATGTTGAAGAGTTTGTTCTGGCTGCTGAGTGAATAGCCTGAAGAGGGGCATAGTAGAAGGGGGGACTCATTTGGTACTTAGCCCAGTAGTTAGACAACATAGTATGGTCACTGGGGCTGGGGTCGTGATACTGGAGATGGGGAAAAGCGGCTGGACCTAGGATGTATTTGAAAGGACCACCTTTAGGACTTATTGAGTAATTAGGGTATGGGGACAGGGAAGGAGTTAGAGATTTCTCAGCATTTGGCTTGTGTAATTGGGCAAGTGGCTTTGCGGTTTAATAAGAGGAACTCTCGGATGAGTGCAGGATTTTGTGGCAACCTTAAAAATTGTTTAGAACATATTAAAGTTAGGGACCTGAAAACAGGAGATATCGGCCAGGCAGTTAATTAAATGAGAAATAAATGACTCTGGTGCTCAGGAGAAAGTATGGGGCTGGATATAGAAATTTTGGAATCATTGCATATTAAATTAGTTTAAAGCAGTGGGACTCCATGCATGGCCATGGAATACATAAGGATCAAGGTCTGAACACAGAGTTCTTCAACAACTGGGGAGGAGGAGAGGCAGTAGAGGAGACGATGGAATGAACATAAAGGAAGGAAACGGTAGTACCCTGATGATGTAGAAGCCAAGTGAAGAAAGTGTTTCAAGAAAGAGGGTGATAATTGTGTCACACCATTGAATAGTGACTCTTAGACCTGGAAGAGATTGCCCAGGTCTTACAGAGGCAATATTAAACACATCCAAATATTTATGTCTTTATTTTGTGTTTCTCATTTTGCATTTCTCTTAAGAGAACCGGTTTGTATGATTTTTTTTTTTTTGTGAAGAGTTACTTTTGCCTTCTTCATGCCATTCTAGGTCTCTTATGGTTACAGGTGTTAGAAACCCTATTCAGAATAGCTCAAGACAAAAAGTAGAATGGTTTGATTGGCGTAACTGGAAAATCTGGAGTACTTTGGCTTCAAATACAAATGTAGTCAGAGGATCAAATGCTGGGCGGGCGTTGGGGCTCTTTCTCCGTTTTTCCATCCCTTGGCTTTATGTAATGGCATAACAGCCCACATTGGCTTCATAATGATATCTCAGAAGAAAAGAGGGAACTTTTTTTTTTTTTTGGCCACGTCCATGGCACATGGAGGTTCCCGGGCCAAGGACTGAACCTGCACCACAGCAGTGACTTGAGCCACAGCAGTGACAGCAGATCCTTAACCTACTGAGCCACCTGGGAGCTCCAAGAGGGAACTTTTCTTTTCTAGCATTTACATTTCAAATTCCATGTAGGAGCTTTGGTTGATGTTTCTTGGCCCACATGCTTAGACAAGTCATTGTAGAGAAGGAAGTGGGGTACTGCAAACGGCCTGCTGCTTCCCTCTGAATCATGAGTCCACTTCTGCTGCTGTAGCACAGTTGTGGCTCTAAGATTAACAGTCCTGCCAGAACTTGCATGGATTGTGGGATGGATCATTTTGCAAAAGGATGTTCTGCAGATCTGGCCATATATTCATTGTATCTGGGATAAAGTTGTTATTAAGTAATATCTAGTATCCACTGATAATCTTCTAGAACAAAAATTCAGGTGTGGAAGGACCTGTTGGGCTCAGTGGAAACGAATCTGACTAGCATCCATGAGAACACAGGTTCGATCCCTGGCCTTGCTCTGTAGGTTAAAGGATCTGATGTTGCCGTGAGTAGTGGTGTAGGGCGCATACGCAGCTTGGATCCCACGTTGCTGTGGCTGTGGTGTAGGCTGTCGGCTACAGCTCTGATTCGACCCCTAGCCCGGGAACCTCCATATGCCATGAGTGTGGTCCCCCCTCCCCCAAAAAAAGGGCCAAAAAAGATGCAGGTGTGTTCTCAGTATACAGTAAAGAATTTGAAAGGTAATTTGAGGTATAATTTTTTGCCTTGTCAAAAATTTTTTAAAATTTGTAAGCCATAATATTTATTATAAAAAATTAGAAAATACAGATAAAGAAAAACTAGCATAGAGATTATCAGCAAAATTCTGCTATGAATACATCTGGTATATATATAAATGTGTATGTATATGTCACATATGTAAAATTATGTATTACACATCAGTTATGTATATTATGCATCTATGTATATTATATATCAGATAAATTATAATCTATGTATATTATATATCAGATAGTTTTGGGTTTTTTTGGCTGTCCCCGGAGCATGCAGAAGTTCCTGGGTCAGGGATTAAACCCACACTACAGCAGTGACCTGAGCCCAACAGTGACAGCGCTAGATCCTTAACCTACTGCCCCAGCCCAGAATTCCTTTTTTTTTTTTTGTCTTTTGTCTTTTGTCATTTTTAGGGCTGCACCCTCAGCATGTGGAGGTTCCCAGGCTAGCGGTCTAATCGGAGCTGTAGCCTCCGGCTGACGCCACAGCAACACGGGATGCGAGCCGGGTCTGCAACCTACACCACAGCTCACGGCAACACCAGATCCTTAACCCACTGAGTGAGGCCAGGGATTGAACCCTCAACTTCATGGTTCCTAGTTGGATTCGTTTCCGCTGAGCCTCGATGGGGACTCCCCGGAATTCCTTTTTTAACTTTTTATTTTTGTTTACTCCTTGGATTACTTCTAAGAAGAAAGTCTTATGAAATTACTGATCCAGAGGGTGTGTACCTTTCAGGGGACTTTTGATTCATATTGCTAAATTGCATTGCATATCAGAAAGATTGCACAGTTTATGTATTCACCAGTGGTGTATGAGATTGCCATTTCCCTTTATTTGCTTTTTAATCTTTGTCAATATAAACAAAAACGGCATGTAATTTACTACATTTCTCTGAATGCTAGTGAGGTCAAGCTGGCATTCTCTATTTTTATTGGTCAATAAATATATAGAATGTGTCTCTTTTACGAAATGTCTAGGTCCGTGTTAAAGTAGTAGAACCGTTGCCATTTGAATAAAACCCACATTTGAATATTGCTCTGCCGTTAACGAACACGGTCACATAATTGTCTAAAGAGCTCTGAGTTTGTCGTACACATATGTATTTTCATCCCCATTTTGCAGTGACTGTTCTAAGGTCACCTTGCTTGTGAGTGAACAGTAGAGCTAAAATTGGAGTGACTCACTCTGAATCCTGTTTTCTTGCAGTTATATCAATCTGAAATGTTAACTATCAAAGAAATTATAATGCTGTTATTGGGCAGTATCATTTGACTCTTAACATTTGGGCTTTGGATGTTTTATTCCATAGACGTTTAGTGACTGCTTACAGCATGTAATGCGGTGTTTGAATATCCAGGTAGAAAACTTTTCTCAGGAGCTTATTAGATGAAAAATGTCACATAAAATGAATTTACTTTTTTCTCTTGTTCTGTGAAACGCTGTAGAAGGAGCCTTTTTTAAAATAGATCAGACAAGGAAAGAAAGCAAATATTTTTAAATGCCTCTCCTAGTCAGCTTTTTCTACGCTCAAGTAATCTACTTTTTCTTTAAATCTTTAAACTGTACAGTATTTGTGAAAGAAATGAGTACATTTTGAAATTTTAATTAAGTTTTAGTAGTAGTTAAATATTTAAGTTGTAAGTATAGACACCATCCTTCCATCTATGAGACCAAATTGACTCACAATTGGCCTTTACCTTTTTGGAGTGTAGTCTGTTGGTTACTGAGGTGCAGGTGTACAGCTGCTTAAAAAGTTTCCAAATTTGTTTGGTGCTTCACTCTGCAGAAGTTAGACGGTAGAGCAGGTGTTTAAACGTAGCTGTAATCCAGTAACCGTGAACTCTCGACTGTGAATATGTGGTTTTAGTTGAGGTTTTGCCGTTATCTTTATATAATAACAAAAAGGTATAAACTGATTATTTTTGAAGTGACTGTAATACATGTTAAACAGTCACATTGAATTAAGCATGAGCTATATTAAAGGCTGTCTTTGCCTTCTTTGCTTTCTCTTTACAGTAGAACACCAAGAAAAGTTTTGCCTTTCTCTTCTTTTTAGAGGAGAAGAGCTTAGAAAGAGGAGGCTGTTAGTGATGCCACAGTAAACTCTTGACATTTACAAATTGAACACTTAACCTTAGTATTTGTGAGCAGCTCTGGAGATCCATGCAGTGGTAATTTGTTGGAAATTTTGTTGCAAAAGGTTTACTTCTGTTAGAATACTTATAAGAAGCTGGACAACATTAAAGATCTGCACCATTATCTATAGATTTAAGAACCTATGTCTTAGATGTCTTTGTCTCAGCCACTGCCATGAAAATTTAATGTTAGATGCTGGAGATAGGTTATCATCAGAATTACTTTTCTGTGATTTGAACAATGTGCAGAAATCCTTGTGGCAGCATTTCTTGACAAAAAGAAATACCTCTTAGTAGAATATTTGAATTACCAAAAGACGAAATAATTAGCTATTACATTATGAAATTATTAAAGTGTCAAAAGAGTAGTTTTGAAGGATATGTAGTGTTAAAGTAGTAGATTGCTTACAAACATAAAGCAGGTACATAGATATGAACTTCAAGAGCTTTTTGTGCCTGTGAATGCTTTCAGTGTGTTAGTACTTTGAAATGATATTTGGGGTACCAAATTAGCATTGATATTTTAAGATTATATATCTACAGGGATTAAAACAATAATATCATAGTCATAGTAGAAGCATTTATTGCATACTTGCTTTGTGACAAGTTTTCAAAAATGGAGGGTTTTTCCTGCCGGCTCTATAATAAAATTTTAAAATTCCATTTGATGGTACTACCATAGTGGGGTCTATGATTCCATGTAGTCCAGTGGACATCACATTGAAAGAAATAAATTGTCTAAGGGTGAATTTATAAACACGCTTGCTGTAGGTAGCCCTTCAAGTTATCATGCAGACACTTATGAGCATTAAGATGGTTTAAGCACTGTGCTTTATGTGAATTCTCTTTCTTAATCTTTCTAACAACCTGAGTTGGTAAGCACCTCTAGCATCCCCTAATTGACAGATGAGGAGACCGAGGTATAGAGAGAGCTTATGTGACTCGATAAGCTGGGAGATGAACCCAAGCAGTTAGAGTTGAGGCCTGTGGGCCTTACTTCTGTATTGTGGTAGTACTGGTCTTGAATGTATTACTTACTTCTGTATTGTGGTAGTACTGGTCTTGAATGCATGTCACAATGGTGACAAGCATTATAGGCAGTGACTATGAAGAATAACAATTAAGGGCAGCACTGAGGGTGGAATTTTTGTATATCTATTAGAAACATCATGGCTGCACAGTACTTGCTTTCAAAAAACCATCAGTAAAACCTGCCGATCTCACTTCTGCTCATAAGTAACATTATTTTATTAATTTCTCTTCATCTGGACAATTCATATTTTTCCTAGTTCAAGCAATATGGCAAGATTTTTTTTTTAATCCTGCTCCTGTAATTGATATAATGAACTCGTCTTTATGTGACTATGTATAATATTTGATATGGGATTCTGGTGGAAGGTTATTAATAATGGTTTTTTAGATGATCACATAATATTTAAGAACCTATTTTTAATTTTTAAAACTATTTTATTCAGGTTGGTTTGACTTCCACAAATGCAGAACTAAGAGGATTTATAGATCAGAATCTCAGTCCAACAAAAGGTAAGGACAGTTGAATAAAAATTTTCTGCATTGAGCTAGGTTTTTTGGTTTTTGTTTTTTTTGCATTTGTTTTATAAAATAAGCAGCCACTTAAATTATATGGATAGTAACAATTATGTAATATTACTTTGTGTATAGTAACAATTATGTAATATTACTGTGTTGCATTATAGCAAATAATTTGTATCATAAAAATCATTTACTCTGAAAGGTGGAAAGAGTATGTGTGTGTGCACGCCGTGCGTGCCTTTGAGAGCCATACTTCCTAGTGGTTTGACTTGTAAGGCAGTGCAATAGAATGAATGCATATATATGTAGTTCTTTGGTCTAATATATGATTTACTGAGGGAATGCTTATATTAGAAATCTAACCAATCAGTGCAAGAACTTATGTAGGACCCTGGTTAGTATCTATCACTATGTACCTTTCAACAGTATCTTTTGGAATGTAGCAATAATGTACTGATACCTTTTTTTTTCTTTTTTGGATGTGAAAAGTCATTTTTGGCTATATAGAAAGATGTTCCTTTTTTTTTTTTTTTTTTTTTTTTTGCTTTTTAGGGCTGCACCTGCGGCAAATGGAGGTTCCTAGGCTAGGGGTCTAATCGGACCTACACCACAGCCACAGCAACACCAGATCCGAGCCACGTCTGCGCAGCCCACGGCAACGCCAGATCCTTAACCCAGATCCCACTGAGATCCCACTGAGCAAGGCCAGGGATCTAACCTGCAACCTCATGGTTCCTAGTTGGATTTGTTTCTGCTGTGCCACAACGGGAACTCCTGTACTGATATCTTTATGGTTGAAATAATAATGACGTTTGGGATTGGCTTCCAGATAATCCACTGGGGGAAAAAGAATAAAGTGAGTGAAGTTATAGATAAAAGAGAATTGTCTATGAGTTGGTTGTTTGAGCTAGGTGATAGCTTCATAGGGTTTCATTATTATTTTCTCTCTTCCTTTGTATATGTTTGAATTTTTCTATTATACATGTACAAAGGTAGAAACAAAATGTATGCTGTTACAATACAGATAGCTAAGAGAGAATCATCAGCTTCCTCAAAATCTTTATGTTTAAGGGCTATATACTCTGGGGAGAGGGCTAGAGAAATCTGTATTTTAGTATAAAAATGTCTAGGTTATTAGTAGTAATCGTCTTAGAAGTTGGAGTTCCCTTCGTGGCTCAGTGGTTAACAAATCCGACTAAGAACCATGAGGTTGCGGGTTCGATCCCTGGCCTTGCTCAGTGGGTTAAGGATCCGGCGTTGCTGTGAGCTGTGGTGCAGGTTGCAGACGCGGCTCGGATCCCGTGTTGCTGTGGCTGTGGCGAAGGCCGGCAGCCACAGCTCCTGTTAGACCCCTAGCCTGGGAACCTCCATATGCCGTGGGTGCGGCTCTATATAAAGGCAAAAAGACAAAAAAAGAAGTAGTCTAAGACTTATATGCTTCATTAGTGTATTATGAAGCAGTGAAACAGATGCTTGAAACCTTGATGGTTCTCATTTTCCCTCTTTTTTTTATTGTGGTCAAATACAGGTAACTTAAAATTTACTCTTCAAATATTTTTAGGAGTATAATTCGGTGGCATTGAGTATATTTGTAATATTTTGCAGCTGTCACCATCGTCCACATCCATAACACTCCTCATTTTGCGAAACTAAAATTCCAAAACCATTAAACCACACGTCCCCAATTCCTCCTCCTCTAAGCCTCTGGCAAGAACCATTCCACTTTCTCTGTCTATGATTTTGACTACTCTTTGTACCTCATATAAGTAGAATCATATGGTATATGTCTTTTTGTGATCGGCTTACTTTGCTTAGAGTGATGTTCATTTCATGATCATGGTCCTTGGCCTCTTTTGGCTCTGACAGTGTCCCATACTTTCCATGGTTTGGTAACTTGACAGTTTTGAGCTTTACTGGTTAGATATTTTGTGGAATGGCCCTCAACTGGGATTTTTCTGATTGTTTTTCTCATACTTAGCTTGGGGCTATAGGTTTTTGAGGGAAAGACCATAGAGATAAAGTGACATTTTCATCACATCAAGAGTGTCGACATGATTTATCATTATTTTACATTAAAAAAATCTTTTTTGTGGTGGTATAGTTGACTTACAATGTTGTGTTAGGCCCAGGTGTACAGAAAAATGAGTCAGTTACATATATGCATACATCCATTCATTTTTCCCATAGAGGTTATTACAGAATATTGAATAGATTTCCCAAGCTATACAATAGGGCCTTGTTAATTACTTATTTTATATACTGTAGTGTGTATCTGTTAATCCCATCCCCCCCAATTTATCCCTCCCCCCACGATTCCCCCTGTGGTAAAAAAAAAAGTTTGATTTCAAAATCTGTGAGTTTGTTTCTATTTTATTTTTTGTCCTTTTTTTTTTTTAAGGGCCGCACACCCGGGGCATATGGAGGTTCCCAGGTTAGGGGTTGAATCAGAGCTGTAGCTGCCAGCCTACACCACAGCCGCAGCAACGCGGGATCCAAGCTGTGTCTGCGACCTACACCACAGCTCATGGCAACGCCCAATGTTTAACCCACTGAGCGAGGCCAGGTATTGAATCTGCAACCTCATGGATGCTAGTCAGGTTCATTAACCACTGAGCCACAACAGGAGCTTCTGTTTCTATTTTATAAATAATTTCTTTTGTGTCATTTTTATTAGATTCCATGTGTAAGTGATACCGTATGATAGTTATCTTTCTTTGCCTGACTTCACTTAGTATGTTAATCTCTAGGTCCTTCCACATTGCTGCAAATGGCATTATTTCATTCTTTTTTGTGACTGAGTAGTATTTTGCTCTATGTATCACATCTGTATTCATTCCACTGTCAGTGGACATTTAGATTGCGTCTGTGTCTTAGCTGTTGTAAATAGTGCTGCAGTGAACATCAGAGTGCGTGAATCTTTTTGAATTATGGTTTGCTCTGGATAGAGGCCCAGGATTGGGATTGCAGGATCATATGGTAGTTCTATATTTAGTATTTTAAGGAAGCTCCATAACGTTCTTCATAGGGGTTGCACTAGTTTACGTTCCCACCAACGGTATGGGAGTGGTCCTTTTTCTCCACACCATCTCCAGCATTTATTGTTTGTAGACTTTTTTTTTTAACTTTTTTTCGGGTTGTACCTGCAGTATATGGAAGTTCCCAGGTTAGGTTTTGAATTGGAGCTAAGCTGCAGGCCTACACCACAGCCACAGCAACGTCGGATACGAGCCATGTCTGTGACCTACACCACAGCTCACGGCAACGTCGGATCCTTAACCTACTGAGCGAGGCCAGGGATCGAACCCACAACCTCATGGTTCCTAGTTGGATTCATTTCCGCTGCTCCACAATGGGAACTCCATACCTGATTATAGTTCTGATTTGCATTTCTCTAGTAATTAGTGATGTGTCGAGCATCTTTTCATGTACTTTTTGGCTATTTGCATGACTTATCATTACTGCTGTGAACATCGATCACTTGGCTGACATAGTGTTTCTCATATGTCTCTTCTATAAAGTGACTCTCTATCCCCCCACCCCCACCCCTCTTTCTATACCATAGGCTTTGGAAGGAAGCAATTATGTGGAGCCCACACTTGAGAAGTGGAAAGTTTGCTCTTCTTCTTTGAGGTGCGAGTATCTACATAATTTTTTCTCTTTCTTTTTCTTTTTGGCCACACCCATGGCATGTGGGAGTTCCTGCACCTGGGATTGAACTCACGTCACGGTGGTGACCTGAGCCACAGCAGTGATGACAGGATCCTTAACCTGCTGCACCACCAGTGAACTCCTCTACATGATTTGTTTGGAATTCTTCTACCCTAGATTTGTCTTTTCCTCTACTATTTATTTAGTTAGCTAGTTAATTCTTTATTTATACCAGAATGGACTTGTGGATATTTAATTTATACTTTGGATCATTGTCCAAAGTGATCCAAAGTACTTTATTTTTTTGTTCAGATTGTTAGAACTGTGGGGAATCGGTGGCTTCTCTGGAGTGCTGGATTGCAGGTTCGATCTCCGGCATGGCACACTGGGCTAAGTAAGGATCCACCATTGCTGCAGCAGCATAGGTCACAACTATGGCTCAGATTTAATCCCTGGCCCAGGAACTCCATATGCCCGCAGGGCAGCCAAAAAAAGAGAAAAAACTGAAACCTATTTCCCTTTTTTTTAATCATACTGAATAGTACTACTTTCCACCCTTTTGCCCACAACCAGAAACTGAAATATCCATCACCTTTGACTTCTTTTTCTTTCTATCTTTTTTTAAATTTTTAATTTTATTATTATTTTTATTTTCTTTTCAGAGCCGCAACTGTGGCATATGGAGGTTCCCAGGCTAGGGGTCTAATCGGAGCTACAATTGCCGGCCGACGCCACAGCCACAGCAATAGCAATGCCAGATCTGAGCTGTGTCTGTGACCTACACCACAGCTCATGGCAATGGCAGATTCTTAACCCACTGAGCGAGGCCAGGGATCGAACCCACAACCTCATTGTTCCTAGTCAGATTTATTTCCACTGCCCCATGACGGGAACTCCTTAATTTTTAATTTTTAAATAATTTTAATTTTATTTATTTATTTGTTTAGGCCACACAGGTAGCATGCAAACTTCTGTAGCCGGAGATCAAGTTTGTGCTACAGCAGTGGCCCCAGCCACAACAGTGACAATGCTGGATCCTTAACCCACTGAGTCAGCAGGGAACTCCTATTTTTCTTGCTCTTTACTCCCAGTCAAATCACTTACAAGACTTGTTGATTCCACCTAAATCTCTCAGTCCTCCCCACCGGTTTCCTCTATTCCATTGCTGTTATCTTAGTTCAGACTACTGTAAACCATTTCCTGGATACTATATCTGTTTTACTTCCAGATTTTCTTTCTTTCTGTTTCATTCACTTTACTATAGCTACATACTTTTTCTCAAACACAAATCTGAACAAGACTTTCCATGTTAAAAAAATTTTTTTGTTGTTTGTTATTACCCTCAAGATAAAGTTCAAACTCCAGTTTTCATGATCCTTCAAGATACGGTTCTTGCTTTCACCTTTAGTCTTATCTCAGACCCTTAGTCATCTGCCACATTGAACTGTATTCTGTCTCTCCCCCACCTCTTTCTCCTCCTCTCCTCTCCTCCCTTCTCCTTCTCTCTCTTTTTGTCTTTCTGTATGTTCTCATCTGTGCCTATAATATTATGACTCTGTGACACCGTCTTCTACTTTGCTCCCTATGTATATATAGATAGATTTTACCTGGCTGACTTCTGTTCATTCCTAGCATCTAAGTTTAGGTCTTATTTCCTCTTGGCCCATAAGCCTGAGTTACTGTCTACTTATCCCTGTTACAGTATTTATCACAGTGGACTTTAATTACTGATTTACTTACTGGCCCCCACCTAACTCCATGAAGTCAGAGACTTTTTATCTTATTTATCATTGTATGTCTAGGATAGATATTTCGAAGTATCTCTTCCATAATATCTTTCCCAAACTAGGGACTTTGTTGAAAGAATGTATGTCTTTCCTTCTATTTCCGTTGGCCACTGGGCAAATTCCTGTATACTCTTTAAAATCTCGCTGACCATGAATTCCTCTGTACCTCCATATTATCGTGCCTCCTTTGTGTTAACCTTTGGACCCTATACATACTTTATTATTGTCTTTATCGCATTATATTATATTTCTTTATGCAGTTGTCCTTTTCTTTTACTAGACTCTGAGCTCTTTAAGGGCAGGGCCTTCTTTCGTATTTTCGTCCTCAGAATCTAGCCTAGAGTTTGGTGCAGTTAAACATACTCAGTACTTAGTAAATTTTTTAACTAATTAATTTGTAAAATTGAAGTAAAGTTACTTTAAAAGTTGTGTTAGTTTCTGTTGTACAGCAAAGTGATTCAGTTATATATACATGTGTATATGTGTATATATACACACAACACACACACACACATACTTTTTCATGTTCTTTTCCATTATAGTTTATTTCAATGTATTGTATATAGGAGTTCCTGTTGTGGCTCAGTAGGTTACAAACCCAACTAGTATCCATGAGGGTGTGGGTTCGATACCCGGCCTTGCTCAGTGGGTTAAGGATCCGTCATTGCCATGAGCTGTGGTCAAAGAAGTGGCTCAGATCCTATGTGCCTGTGGCTGTGAGTAGGCTGGCAGCTTCATCTCTGATTTGACCCGTAGCCTGGAAACTTCCATATGCCGCAAGTTTGGCCCTAAAAAGAAAAAAAAAATTAAAAACATATTGAATATAGTACCTTGTGCTATACAGCAGGACCTTGTTGTTTATCTATTTTATATAGCTTGTATCTTCTAAACCTGAACACCTGATTTATCCCTCCCCCATTCCCCTTTGGATGCTCAGTAAATATTGAGTTGTAAGAGCTTGATTTGCCAGTCTTTTGACTTTTGATGAAAATGTTTATCTAAACTTTGAGAAGTGTATGAAGAAGGAACTTATCTTAAATACTTATGGAAACAAAGCATTAAGGCCTTCAGTGAGGAAGATTTTCTGAGCTTTTTGTCTTAGGGCATCTGAGAGTTGGAGGTCTCAAAGTTAAATAATTCATTAAAATAAGAATAAACCCGAAAGTGATTATATTTGGTCATAATGAGAGGAGTAGCAGAGGTTTTAAAGCAGTTGAGTATTTGTATATCCTTGTCATAATCATGGAATTGTGTGTTATTTTAAAAACTGAAAGGAAAAAAGTACTGTAACCCTGGGTTTCAGTATTTGTGTTTTTGAAAGCCCAGCGGAACCTTTGTTGAAGATCAGGGATTTCTCAGTTATCTGATAGGCACTTGCTGTTTTGTGGGCTGTACCTTTGGGTGGTTCTGGCATGTCAAAGAGGCAACATTTGCCTGTAAGCTATATGTAGTTCTTTGGGAAGCTGCCCTATCATCAGTGGCTGTCATTGAATTCTCATGTCCCTGCAGGTAGATGAAGTCTATTGGTATCCTCCTCTTGTTCCTTTATGTCCTCAGCAGAGCAGTGCTACCTTGCCAGCTCATGCATTCCTTGCCCATCAGATTTGAAATAGGTGTATCTTTTATTTACTGCCAGTTCTGCACCAGCCAAGAGATTGCAGTAGCCTGCAGCTATTAAAATGACAATCTATTGAAAAGAATGCAACAACTCAAGAGGGAATATCACTGAATAATCAGTTTCCTCCTGTGGAGGCAGGACTAACAGACAAGGTGAGAGAAAGCATGACGGGAAGAAAGGGGAATGGAAACTCAGAGGGTGTACAGTTGCAACAGAGAAAGTTGTTTTGGAACTGAAAATATATTAAAATTCTTAAACTAAGAAAGACTGAAAGTAAAAAATTGCCAGAGATGTACCATGAGCAAAACAATATTGATATCAAATAAAATGTACTAACAGACTCAAGCTATTAAAGGGACGAAGAGGAATATTGAATAGTGATGAACAATGAAACCAACAATCCAGTTTTTAGGGAATGGGCAAAACTTATTAGTTCACAGAAAATATTAAAGGTTGTTATACAGATGAAAGTGTATTCTGCCTCATTCATAAAACCTATGTAGTTTAAATACTGAATACCATTTTTCACTGTATAAGATTGGTGAATATTAAGTTTGTTAAAGCGCTGTTGTCAAGGATGTAGAATATTTCTGCTGCTGATGGGAACATAACCTTTATGGGAAGCAATTTCACAATACTTATGTATTTAACATTCACATTTCCTATGAACGGTTCCAGTTTTAGGAATGTATTCTACTGATATGCTTGTAAGTTTGAGGGATAACTCTTAATCTTTGCAGTATTGTATGTAATAGCAAAATATTGGCAGTAGTGTAAATACATCAGTAAGACCTCGTTAAAGAGTTTTGTTTAATACATGTGCAGATGTTAAATTGGGAGTGAAAAAGGTATGTACAAATGTAGAGTGATCCACAAAGACATATTAAGTCAACAAAAGTGCAGAACAATGTGCTGAATAATCATTTGTTTAAAAAGAAGTGACACACAAACACACGTGTAACATTTCTTGTAAGGAAGCACACCAACCTGACTTTCCTTATCTGGTAGTAGAGAAACAGTATCTTTCACAGAGAAGTTTTAATTTGAATAAAGTCCAACATTAAAGTCTAACATGCTTTTTGGTGTTGTATCTATAAAGTCATTACTACACTGAAAGTCAGATTTTCTCCTGTTTTTCTTCTGAGATTCTTTCAGTTTACATTTAAGTCTGGGATCCATTCTGAGTTAATTTTATGACAAGTCCAAGGTCTGTGTCTATTTTTTTTTTTTTGCATGTGGATAGACTCATTTGTTGAAAAGACTTTGCCTTTGCCATTGAATTCCCTTTGCTTCTTTGTCAAAGTTGAGTGAATATATTTGTGTAGGTCTGTTCCTAGGCTCTCAATTCCACTGATCTGTTTTCATATTCTTTTGCTAATATCACCCTGTCCTCATTACTCTGAGTTTATAATAAGTCCTGAGACTGAGTGGTGTCAGTCTAGTCCTCTAGCTTTTCTTTTTCAATATTGTGTTGACTATTCTTTTTTTTTTTAAAGGGCTGCACCCATGGCATATGGAAGTTCTCAGGCTAGGGATCGAATCGGAGCTATAGAGGCCAGCCTACACCACAGCCACAGTGACACCAGATCCAGGCCACATCTGCGACCTACACCACAGCTCACAGCAACTCCGGATCCTTATACCACTGAGCAAGGCTAGGGATCAAACCTGCCTCCTCTTGGATACTAGTCAGATTCATTTCCGCTGAGCCACGATGAGGACTCCTGTGTTGGCTATTCTGTCTTCTGCCTTTTCATATAAATTTTAGAATCAGTTTGTTGATATCCACAAAATAACTTACCAGGGTTTTGATTGAGATTGCATTAGATCTGTACATCAAGTTGGAACCAACATCTTTTTTTTCCAAGATATGCAATACTTTTTTATTTTGAAATAGTTTTAGACTAACAGAAGAGTTGTAGAGTTACTACAGAGAATTTCCCTACACCCTTTACCCAGCTTCCCTCATGTTCATATTGTCCATAACTAGGGTACATTTATCAAAACTGACGGGTTGATATTGGTATACACTGTTAACTAAATTATGGCTTTATTTGGATTTTAATAATGTCCTTTTCTTGTTCCAGTGTCCAACCCAGGAGACCACACCATTATTTCTCTCAATGTCCTATTGTCTGTGACAGTTTTCCAGAGTCTGCTGCTAAATCAGGGGTTCTCAGCCTTGGCTATCCACTAGAATCACCTAGGAAGCCTTTGAAAAGCACAGAGTCTAGATCCATCCACCAGTTATACCAGAGTTGCTGGGTGCGGGCCGGACTAACATTTTGTCCTAAAGCTCCGGGTGATTGTGATGTGCAGCCAGTCAAAACTGACATCTTAACTAGCCCGTGACACGCACTCTCTCTCTATTAATTAGGTCTCTGATTTCTTTCACCACAATTATGTGGTTTTCCACGTATAAATCTTAAACACATTTATTAGATATATCCTTAAGTATTTCATTTTTTGGTGGTAATGTAAATGGCCTTGTGTTTTTAGTTTCAAACTCCAATTCATTACTGGTATATAAGAAAGCAGTTGACTTAACCTCGTATCTGAAACCTTGCTATGATCATATAGTAGTTCTGGGATCTATTTTTGTTTTGTAGGCGGTATTTTTAATTTCAGTTTCCATTTTCTTTGCTACTATGTAGGCATAGTTGGTTTTTGGATTTTTTTGTAGCCTATCACCTTGTGAAACTTATTTCTAGTAACTTTTCTATAGGTTTTTTAGGGTTTTCCCCATATGCTCTCATGAAATCTGTAAAGACACTTAACTTTTCTATTCCGATATGTATTTCTTTTTCTTTTCCTAATGTCTCTGATTAGGACTTCCAGTTCAAGGTTGACTAGAAATGGTGAGAACAGAAATCCTTGCCTTGTTCCTCATCTTAGCAGGAAAGCATTAAATTTTTATTATTAGGTATGACGTTAGCTGTAGAGTTTTCATAGTCACCCTCTATCTGGTTGAATAAGTTTCCCTTGTACATTTTCTGAGTGTTTTGATGATGAATGGTTGTTGGATTTTGCTAAATGTTTTTTTCTGCATCTATTGCAGTGATTATATGGTGGGATATTTTAGTCCATGAATTACATTGGTTGATCTTTCCACATCATGAAAACTTTGAATTCCCCTGGAAAGACATTACTGAATTAGGAGAGAAGTTTGTGAAATCTCCACTTAGAATTGTTGATTAGAACCTGTTTTGTACAATTTTTATCCCTTATAATGTAGATGATTCTGGGATCCCGGAGTAGAAGCGGGGAACCAGTTGAGGTTGGAGTACATATAAATTTATAGTGGAACCAATTGTTCAGGTTTTGTAACATTTTTTGAAAAGACCTTCACAGCCTGGAAACAGGAATAAAAGGAAGCATTTTGTGGGCAAGGTAGTAGGAACAGAAGGAATTCAGAATTTCCCCCAAACTGTTGCTGGAATGGCTCCTTAGAGGGACCATATGAATGCATGTCTGCCAAGATGGGAATGTGAGAACTTCACTTTCTTGATGAGAAAAAGTTTACAAGGAACTGGAAAGGTGAAAGGGTAGGGAATTGATGTTAGAGATTAAAAATTTCAGTGCTCAAAATCTTAAAAATAGACAATAGTTTGTACATTTTGGAGTTATATGTTTAGGTTGCTGACATTTGCCCCTGTTCTTTTTTTTTATTTGTAACTTCACAAATTTAAGTCCTCAAATTTAAGTTTAGTAAACTTTTGTTTTACTTTGAACAGGAGGTGTAAGTGACATTTGGTTGTTATTTCTATAAAAATTCTTTGGCAGGCTTCTAAATCTGAGGTCACGTTAGGGTAACTTGGGCTTCTCTTACTTTGTGAGGCTTAGCGAGAGATTGTATTTTAATAAACACAGTTAATGGTTCTGGCTTTGCCTTTTTGAATCTGGGTTTAGTTTCGGGATATTCAAAAATATAATGATCTGAAAATAAGACAACTAACCCATTGTACGAGTAGTTTTATTGACCTATTCAATCCAGTAGCTTGCTTTTCTTGTAGGACCTGTGCCATCTGATCTTTTTCTTTCTTGTACTTTTCCTCTTATTTATCTACAGTATAAGTTTTACTTAAATAATCACGTTTAGTTTGCCATATTACATAATTGAATATTACAATTCAAATTAAATAAGAACTATCTTTTAGAAATAATATTTTGAGTTCCTGATTTAAAACAAAAGATAAGAAAATTAGAGTGTTTTAAAATAGACTGGTTACTACATCTTTTGTCTTCCTCTTAGCTGCTTTCATAATATGTATTGTGGTAAGATAGAATTACACAACTTTCCTCTGTGTTTTGATTGCATGTTGTATACTTACAAATAATTTTTATAGCATAGTATGTTATACCTGAGCCCCAATAAATGGCTTTCTTCATTTTTAATGTGAAGTTTTGTTCTCTATTCTAATAGTTTATGTAAATTGCTTTATTATACAGCTTGACATGAGGCTCTTTTTTTATAGTTCTTGAAATAATCAGTTACTTTTTTTTGTGAAAGGATAATAAACAGATGTTCTTTTTGGCAGAAAGGATATCTGTAGTCTTGTTTCGGTAGTATTTCAAAATTCATTTTCAGTGAATCAGCTTGTAACTGAGTTGGCAGAGTAGAATACTGTTAGCATTAAAAGGTCTTTCTTTGTATGATTCCTTATTTGCTTAGCAGTTGGAAAATGGAGTTGATCTAATTGTCTGTTTTCATTTCTTATCCCACATGACTCATTATCTTCTGGAAGAAAACTTCCATATCTTTAACTTAGCTTTAACCATTTTGCTTAAGGTTGGTAGCACCTATTGGTACTTGTTAATTTCAGACCTACAACATGAAGGGAAGAAGATAATTTTGATTGCCATTGGAATTCAGTTCTAAAATCAACCTCATATATTTTTCTTTTTAAAAAAATATTGTTTTTTTTGGTCTCCTGTCTTTTTAGAGCCTCACCCACAGCATATGGAGGTTCCCAGGCTAGGGGCTGAATCGGAGCTGTAGCCGCCGGCCTACACGACAGCCACAGCAACACCAGATCTGAGCCGTGTCTGTTACCTACACCACAGCTCATGGCAACACCGGACCCTTAACCCACTGAGCGTGGTCAGAGATACAACCTGCGTCCTCATGGATGCTAGTCAGATTCGTTTCCACTGAGCCATGATGGGAACCTTTGTTTAAATTTAATTTTATCTTGGGAGTTCCCTTCCTGGTTCAGTGGTTAATGAATCCGACTAAGAACCATGAGGTTGCGGGTTTGATCCCTGGCCTTGCTCAGTGGGTTAAGGATCTGGCGTTGCCTTGAGCTGTGGTGTAGGTCGCAGACGCGGCTCGGATCCCGCGTTGCTGTGGCTGTGGCAAAGGCTGGTGGCTACAGCTCCTGTTAGACCCCTAGCCTGGGAACCTCCATATGCCGCGGGTGCGGCTCCACATAAAGGCAAAAAGACAAAAAAAATATATATATATATATAAATTTATCTTGTTTGTGCCCAACTAGACTTTGTATGAGTTGCCAAAAGCATGCATAAAGCTATTTAACAGCTATATTGTCAACACGGTGTTTTTAAAATTGAATATTGCAATTTAAATCACAAATGTGTATTATTTAGGAAAGACTAAAGTGCCTTTCCTGACATTTAACCTGGTTTTTCCTCTTCCTTATAAATTACATAATAAAAATGGTAGCAAAAATATTCTTTTTAAAGCTACATATGCTTTAAAAAATACTAAGTAGGAAAACTTAAAAATTGCCAAAATGTTACTAACTGTATCTGTTGCTTGAGAAATTTTTATTCACTCTAATGAAAATACCTTATGTTTTGTTTTGTGTTGTAAAGTTTGGTATATTTGAAAAGGTACATGTTTTGGAACCACTGAAGCAAAGCTTCACATTTCAGCTTTGCTATTTACAAGGTCTACAGTTGATAACAGAAATTTGACTAAATCTCTGTCACCGTTGTTTTGGTGATAGTAATGCCAACCTCAGAGGGATTTTTTTTAACTCTCATCTATAAAGCTTTATCTTAGCATTGTAGTGTGTGCTCGGTAAAATATTAATTCTCTTCTCCTTTACTTCCTTCACTGATATTTGAGCCTTTATCGCTATATTAAATAGGCAGAAAATATCTGCAAGTTGCTGGTCAAATTATTGAAAAAAACTAGCCTGAATACAGGCTGTATTTTGAAGTGAAAGGAAATTGTTACCAGGATTTACTGGTAGTACAAATTACTTATTTCACTTTCTGCCTGTGAAACTAAGTAATAATTTTTGCATATCACAGAATAAGCTTGGAACTCTTTCATCATCCCTTCTTCAGGGACATGTGACATCCTGTACATTCTCTTTAGCATGTGTGTCCTTTTGGGACCCATTAAAGTATGAAAGGTGGTGCGCCTGACCTTGCAGACATGTAAATCACTAATCTAAAGGCAGTGGAACAGAAGATGAAACTATGTATCCAACAGGAAGGTCCTCAGCCTCCCAGATGAGCAAAGTAGCAATAAGAATAATAGTTTCAAAAAATTATTTATCTTTTTCCAATTCCTAATTAATAAAGGTGAGGTTTCCTTAGTATCTATGGAGGTTATGAATACTTTAGTCCAGTTTTCTTAAATTTTAGCAAACAACATGATCACCTGGAAGGCATCTTGTAAAGATTGCTTCCAGAGTTTCTGAGGTGGGGTGTCTTCCAAGTGTCTGAGGTGGGGTCTGAGAATTCATATTTCTAGCAAGTTCCTAGGTGAAGCTGATATAGCTCGCCCTGGACCACACTTTGAGAACTACTGCTCTGAGGGTGTAGAGAAGAAGTGGGGATTAAGCAAAAGGTAGAATCAAACTCATTTTCCTGCCTAAAACTTTTCCTGCCACTCGATTCAGAAAACTTTTTTTCCCCCTAGTACTTTCTGTGGGTGCAATACTGAGGTATCATCAAGCTTCATGTGTCTTAGACTTTTAGACCATGGATTTTTCCTTTACCACTCTGCGGGCTAGGGAATGTTTTCCAAAAGGAAAGACTCATGACAAAAGGAGGAAAGGTTATAGTTTTGGAGTTCCCGTCATGGCACAGCAGAAACGAATCCGACTAGGAGCCATGAGGTCACGGGTTTGATCCCTGGCCTTGCTCAGTGTGTTGAGGATCCGGCGTTGCTGTGACCTGTGGTGTAGGTTGCAGATGCGGCTCGGATCTGGCATTGCTGTGGCTGTGGTTTAGGCCGGCAGCTGTAGCTCTGATTAGACCCCTAAAAAGACAAAAGACCCCTAAAAAGACAAAAGACAAAAAAAAAAGTTAGCAATTTTGTTGCTTTTTCAAGTATCTGTCATGTTATAGGAATTTTATCTTTTGCTAATTTTAATACAAGAGCATTGGCTCAATTCTATCTCTAAGTATTCTAAGGAAGTAATTTTTGACTTATGATTAATATACACAAAGACAGATAATTATCATAGCATTATTTATAGCAAAAAAGTAACCCCCACACAAAGATATTTTACTAGGTGATTTTAAAGTAAATTGTGTATGTATGTATGTATATGAGAGCTGATTTGGTAGTCAGACCTTGCTTATGAAGAGAAATATTTTAAAGATAAAAAATGCTTAATACACATGATTATTTTATGTAGAGTTATTTTGATATAATTTAACCACTCACATTCAAGTAAAATTGTATGTATTATATTTAACTACATGACATTTATAGAGAAAATAAGGAAATATGTCAGATTACTATAAGTATCTTTTAGAAGATGAGATTATGATTAATTGCTCTTATGTATTCTTTTCTTCATTCTGTAATGTATCCGTAATGGGGTTTTTACTTTATAATGAGAATATTCTATTTCAAATTTTTGTTGAAATATATAAAGAAAAGTACACACGTAGGTGTACAGCTGAGTGAAATTTTATAAACGAGCACTTGAAACTGGAAGCAGAGTACTAGCACCTCACACCTCAGAAGTCTGCTTTGTGCTCCCTTTCAAGGCTGACTGCTATCTTGACTTCTAACAAGAGACTATTTTTGTCTGTTTTTTTTTTTTATTTTTTTTTCATGTGTATGTGTGTGCTTTACATATGGAATCATACAGTATTTATCTCTGTGGCTAGTTTTTCTTGCTCAGCATGTTTGGAAGATTCATTCATATTGCTTGTAGTTGTAGTTGACCCTTTCTCATTGCTATGCAGTGTTTCATTGTGTGAATAAACCGTAATTTATATATTCCTTCTAATGTAATTGGGCATTTGGGTAGTTTTTCATTTGGGGCTATTACAGTTAGTGGTCTCATGAACGTTCCAGTTGATGTCCTTTGGTGCATTTCTGCAGGACATATACCTAATTTATAATCATATGGTTGGAATAGATAGATAGATGCTCAGCTTTAGTAGACACCTCCAGAAGACTTTTTCCAAGTGATAATACCAGTTTACTCTGCCAACAGCAGTAGAAGAAGATTCCCTGTGCCGCATACATTTGCCAGTACTTGGTGTTTTTCATCTTTCTTTTTATGCTCACTTTGGTGGGTGTGTAGTAGTAATTAATGTATTGTGGTTTCAGTTTGCAGTTCTCTGATGATTAATGAAGTCCTGAATCTTTTCTGTATTTTTGGTTGTAAGTTATGATAAAATCATGTTGTGATGTGCAGTTTTGTATGAGATGTATTTTAGCTTCATTCCAGAGAGGTGAATTACAAGAAATATTTTACTAGTATTTTAGGCATTAAAGCTATAACCCAAACAATCCAATCAAAAAATGGGCAGAAGACCTAAATAGACATTTTTTCAAAGAAGACACACAAGTAGCCGAGGGCACATAAAAAAAAACGCTCAGCATTGCTAATTATTAAAGAAATGCAAATCAAAACTACAACGAGGTATCACCTCACACCAGTCAGAATGGCCATCAAAAAGTCTACAAATAATAAATGCTTGGAGAAGGTGTGGAAGAAAGGGAACCCCTGTGCACTATTGATGGGAATGTGAATTGGTGCAGCCACTACGGAAAACAATAGGGAGTTTCCTTAAAAAATAGTTACCATATATGGGATTCAGCAATCCAGCTCCTGGGTATATATCCAGAAAAAATGAAAACTCTGTAATTTGAAAATATGCATGCATGCCCTGAAAAGTTCATAGCAATAGTATTTACAATAGCCAAGACATGGGAACAACCCAAGTGCCTGTTAATGGACAATTGGCTTAAAAAGGTGTGGTATGTATATTACAGTGGAATATTACTCAGTCGTAAAAAAGAATGAAATATTGCCATTTGCAGCAACATGTGTGGACCTAGAGAATATTATGTCTGTGATACAAGTCAGAGAAAGACAAATAACTGTTTATCACTTCTATGTGGAATCTAAAAAAATGATATAAACGAATCCATATCAAAATAGAAACAGACTCATAGACATAGAAAACCAAATTTATGATTACCAAAGGGGAAAGGGAGAACAGGAGGGACAGAATGGGAGTATGGGATTAGTAGATACAAACTACTGTACATAAAATAGATAAGCAACAAAGATTTACTGTATAGCATAGAAAATATTATACAATGTCTTATAATAAACTAGAATGGAAAATAATCTTTAAAAAGTTAAATCACTATGTTATTCATCTGAAACTAATGTTATATTGTAAATCAGCTATACTTCAGTTTTAAAGGGGGGAGCATATAACTGAGGAAAGGTTATGGGTATGGATCTTAAAAATACCACACATTTAATACTTGAACTGTTAAATATAATGACTCTTAGTATAATGTCATATCCTATAACATGATATCTAATGAGATTTGTTCTGAGTCTGTCGAGTATGTTTTTTGTAATTGAATTTTATTTTCCTATTCAGTTATATAATTGAAGATATGTTCTGATATGAAAATTCTTCAATAAAATGAGTTTAAATTTTTTAGCAAAGAGATAAGTAAGCTGATAGACCATGTTGGCAGTTGTAATCAGGAACATTGCTAGACTTGAATAAAATAACATTTATGAAGCACTACACAGATTTTTGTATTGCTTTTAGAGCTTTGATAACATTGAAATGTTCTTATCATCTTGATTTTCTTTCTGTTTTTATCCACTGATACACTTATTCCTCATTGTACATGTGTAGTTCTCAGAATTTATTCCTCTCTTCTTATTGGCTGAACCTTTAGAACAAGGTGGAAAGCACGAAATAATTTAAAAACTTTCCCTCCAAACCCAGTTTATGTATATATTAATTATGTGTATATAATTTTTTTACCCTCATTGGTATTTTAAGATTACATTGTAATGGCAGACTCTTCAGACAAAGTAGAATTGTACCTAGTACCTGACTCATAGAGGCATAATATCTATTTTTAGAGTGGATGAAACCATGACAAAAATTCCATGGTCAGGTTTTTCTGTTTTTGGGTTTCATTGGAGTTTCCACTTATTCCCTCCTGTCCAATTTTGGATCTTGAGTTTAAAAATAGGTATTTGAGAGTTCCCTGGTGGCCTAGTGGGTTAAGCATTCTACATTGTCACTGCTGTGTCTCAGGTCACTGCTGTGGTTGTGTGGGTTTGACTCCTGGCCCAGGATCTGCCTTATGCCATGGCCATGGCCAACAAAACAAAACAAAACAGGTACAACAGGTACTTGAGATAATAGGAGAAAATTGTTACTAGTGGAATTTTTTTTTTTTTTTTTTTGCCTTTTGTCATTTTATGGCCGTGGGTTTATGGCCGCACCCGCGGCATGTGGAGGTTCCCAGGCTAGGGGTCTCATCGGAGCGGTGGCCACAGGCCTGCGCCGCAGCCACAGCAACGCAGGATCCGAGCCGCGTCTGCAACCTACACCACAGCTCTCGGCAACGCCGGATCGTTAACCCACTGAGCAAGGGCAGGGATCGAACCCGCAACCTCATGGTTCCTAGTCGGATTCGTTAACCACTGCGCCACAACGGGAACTCCCTCTAGTGGAATTTTTTGAAGTGGGACTTTCTCTCAAGATAACCCTATAGACAGGTCAGAAAAGAGAAAGATGAAATCATGAAACCACTGGAGATATGCTTTTAGTGGTTTGTGGTTTTTTTTTTTAAATACAGTTCTAATTTTGGGAGACTATTCAAATTCTCATTAAGATAAAAAGCAGTATTTTATCTTAAGATATATCAGTGAAATAAATTCATATATATATGCATATATGTGTGTATATATAGAGAGAATTAATTATGAACTAGGGAAAAATGATGCTTTAAGAGGAGTGAAATATAAGAAGTTCCAAATATGAGGACAGAAAGCTGGAGGTAGAGCGATCAGAAACAATGAAACACTGTTTAACCAGCATCTGTTGTCCTAGATGATATAAAGAGTTTTGTTGAATGTTTTTTTCTCAACTCTCTTCTACTTTAGATCACAAAATTTTGTAGTGTATTGTTAGAAAAGACAGCTAATCCTCTAGAAATTGTTGATTATTGGTTGCCAGTTTTTAAAGATTTCTTTGGTTTTTGGTTCCAGATCTTTAAACCTCACTGTGAACCAGCCCAGTTATTGAGAAACATTGGATACAGTCATTGGAAAATCGTAACCGTATGTGTTAGAGTGGCTACAAAGAAAAGGCATAGGGCTTAGGTGTGACACTTCAGAGCTTCGTTTAAGATGTGTATCAATTTTATATAATCAATCAAAGCAAAAATATAAAACTGCTATTAATTCTATATAAAAATATCTAAACAACTCTTGTATTATTCTGTAGTATCAGATACTCCAATTCAGAGATATTGTAGATTTTATTTATTTTTGGAGTTCACTGGTGGCTTAGTGGTTAAGGATTTGGCATTATCACTGCTGTGGCTAGGGTTTGTTCCCAGGCACTGCAAAATTCTGCATGCTGTGGGTGTAGCCAAAAATTTCGTTAAATAAAAAATAATATATATAATTTTTTGGCTCTTTAAGGCCGTGCTTGCAGCATATGGAAGTTCCCAGGCTAGGGGTCAAATCAGAGCTACAGCTGCGGGCTTACACCACAGCCGCAGCAACGCAAGATCCGAGCCTTGTCTGTAGCCTACAGCACAACTCACAGCAATACTGCATCCTTAAGCCACTTAGCAGAGCCGGGGATGGAACTCGCATCCTCATAGATACTAGTCACAGCTGAGTCACAACAAGAACTCCAAAAATTAGATTTTATTTATTTTGATTGTTCTGTTCTCTCTTTAAATATCTAGGATTAGTATACTAAGGTAATTTTAAAATGAATTTAGTATTTAAAAAATATACTCCAAGAGTTCCTGTCGTGGCTCAGTGGTTAACGAATACGACTGAGAACCATGAGTTTGTGGGTTTGGTCCCTGGCCTTGCTCAGTGGGTAAAGGATCCGGCGTTGCCGTGAGCTGTGGTGTAGGTTGCAGACGTGGCTCGGATCCCGCATTGCTGTGGCTGTGGCGAAGGCCGGCAGCTACAGCTCCTGTTAGACCCCTAGCCTGGGAACCTCCATATGCTGCAGGTGCGGCTCTAGGTAAAGGCAGAAAGACAAATATAAATATAAATATAAGTACTCCTAACATCTGAAACTAATATTCTGTCAACTAACTTTACTATTGAATAAATTTGAATAAAATAGTGAATATAATTTTAAAAGCCTACTTTAACATATTAATTTACATAGAAATTTCTAGACAACATAGGTTAGGTTAGGCTTTATTTACATCAGTGAGTTATATTCTGAAAATATAAGCTTTTCAAGGTAATGGTGACTATTCTACAAGCCGTGTACAGAAAAGTAACGTCTGATAAATCTGGAACTCAGACCTTAAAGATTCCAATGGTTAATACATCCTAAGTTCAGTTGGCATTGAGCTGGCCTGGGGAGTAAATAGCATATGAACTCTGAGGTAGATTGGATAGAAAACCTTACTGTTAAGCTCAGGGCACTGAGTCTGGGGGCTATGGTCAAAGATGACTTCTAGCATCTCCCTGCAGCCATGTTTAGTTTTAGTTCTACAGCTATTTCCCCGCTCCCTCCCACTCATCCTGTATTTTTGGGAGAGGAGGGAAATGTCGTTCTCTGAGATTTTTCTATTCCTATTAGATAATTTGAATGCAGTCGCGTACATTCAGTCTATTGGAATAAAGTAATTCACAGAATTCACAACATTCAAATTGTTTCAGCAAAGTACTCTTGGAAACTCTGGGTTAGTTGATTAATCACAGTGCACAGCTCTTGAGTTGCACATTATCCTTAAGTTTCAGAAATTCCTTTCTGGATGGGAGAGTCAAACAACCCAGCCGGGAACAAATTATTTTCTTGGTTGGCAAAGCAACCTCAATTCTTAACATACATGAAATCAAGCTGAGAACCAAAGTCCAGAGTCTTCTTAGTTAGCTCTGCCAATTTTTTGTCTCATTTTGCTCGTGTTTCTGTTTCCACACAGTTCCCTCCAATGGTTAAGCTCATCTCAGGGAAATGTTTTTTATTTTATGAATCAAAAAAAGACCTTCTGAATTATTTTGTTTCAGAAAGGATAAGCTGTCATTAATAAGCTTTTCATTATCCCAGGGAGGCCCTGCAAATGCACCATTCAGATCTCCTGCCGGAGGGAGCCATGACTGACTGACGGTGGCAGCTGTGGGCCCTTTGGATGCACCACCTCATTCTCGCTGAGGCCACCCACACCAGTTGTGGCTGCTCACAGCCTTGAATGAGCATGGGTACCAGCACAGGTCCCTTCTTAGAGGATTCAGAACTCCTCTCATGGGCAGGGCATTTCTCTTGCTGTATAGCAAATTACCCTGAAGCCCAACACCTTAAAATAACAATATTTATTGCCGCACAGAGTTTCTGAGGGCCAGTATTCAGGGGCTCTCATGTATTGTAAGCAGGCCATAGGTCAGGGCTGTAGTCATCTGAGGGCTGGACTATGGCTGGAAGATCTGCCCCCAAGATGACTCACTTAGGTGGCTCTTGACAAGGGTCCTCCATTCCTCCCTGGCTGTTGTCATGAGGTTTCAGATCCTTGCCACACAGGTGTCTCCATAGGCCAGCAACAAATAACATATTTTCAGGGTCCAGATTTGTTGCGGATAAGTAATGATTCAGTTTTCATCTTAGGTCTTATTACCTCTTGTTTATTTGAAATTCAGATTTAACTGGATGTCATGGAGCCCTGCTGTTACCCTCTCTGGGTTTAGTGTGTCTTGTCTGTGCTCCTGTGACACGCTGTGCTGTCCTATCTCTGTATCTGCACTATTTTAATTATCTATTTAGTTGTCACTATCTTTCTACTAGGGTAAAACTACCCTGTGGGTAGGAACTATGTCTTGTTTATCGTGTTTACTGATCTCTCCCCAGTGCCAAGCACTGTGCACTGTGCTTGATCAATAAATGCACGTGGGCACTTCAAAGAAGGAAAACAGTCTTTTTTTTGTCTTTTTGCCTTATCTAGGGCCACACCCGCGGCATATGGAGGTTCCCAGGCTAGGGGTCTAACAGGAGCTGTAGCTGCCGGCCTTCGCCACAGCCACAGCAACGCGGGATCCGAGCCGCGTCTGCAAACTACACCACAGCTCACGGCAACGCCGGATCCTTAACCCACTGAGCAAGGCCAGGGATCGAACCCGCAACCTCATGGTTCCTAGTCGGATTCGTTAACCACTGAGCCATGACGGGAACTCCAACACTTAGTCTTATAATTGCATGTTTTTTTATCCTCCTCCATCTTTTTTTCTTCTTCACGGTCTTCATTTTCATGATGAATGTCTAGAGAATTTTCATGAAGAATGTCTAGACAAAGGGCTAGGAACTCCAGGATTCAAACCCTTGCTTTATCACTTTATGTATAAGATTTAGTTTCCTTTTTTTTTCTTTTTTCTTTTCTTTTTAGGGCCACAGTCGTGGCATGTGGAGCTTCTCAGACTAGGAGTCCAATTGGAGCTACAGCTGCCGGCCTACACTGGGATCCGAGCTGTGTCTTCAACTTACACCACAGCTTATGGCAACGCCAGATCCTTAACCCACTGAGCGAGGCCAGGGATCGAACCCGCAAGCTCATGGTTCCTAGTCAGATTTGTTTCCGCTGAGCCACGATGGGATCCCCTAAGCTTTAGTTTCTTTTTCTGATAGGTGGAGGTAATACCTGTTCTCCACCTACCTTAGATCATATGTACCTCCTGTCTGTCTTAGAAGAAAAGAAGAGTTCCCGTCGTGGCGCAGCGGAAACGAATCCGACTAGGAACCATGAGGTTATGGGTTCAATCCCTGCCCTCGCTCAGTGGGTTAAGGATCTGGCGTTTCCGTGAGCGGTGCTGTAGGTTGCAGACATGGCTCGGATCTGGCGTTGCTATGGCTCTGACGTAAGCCGGCAGCAACAGCTCCGATTGGACCCCTAGCCTGGGAACCTCCACATGCCGCAGTTGCAGCCCTAAAAAGACAAAAAGACAAAAAAAAAGAAGAAGAAAAGAAATCATTAAGCCAACTGTTTTCTAGTAACTGCGCTAGTTGCATTAATTGGAAGCTGGGCTTTTTCTATAGCGGTAATAGGTTTTAAGTCATGGTAAGGGCATGGAATCAAAAACTCTGAGTCTCACTTGGCCTTGCCACTCTAATGTCACTTACTAATGGACAAATTACTAAATTGTGTTTGAGTCAGAATGTCAAATTTCTCATCTCTAATAAAGGAATATTGATCTCATCTCTAAAGCAGCTACCCAGTAGCTGATAAGGGCAGTTGTGAAGATTAACTGGCAAAACATGTGACCTTGTACATGTTTTTGGCTCATGACAGGTACACAGCAGATCCCTCATGAAGCTTCTAGGCCCCACCATATTATCGTTCTTTGAGTGACTTTGGCTTTTGATTTATAGGCATTCATCATTCCACCAATTGTAAATCCTTAGCCAAGCGCATAATACAAAATATCTGATCCTGTGATTACTCTTAAGGAGATGGATTACTATGGCAACAACACATCAGTAGAGTGAAACTACCTTGTTTTCTATCAATCTAAATAGCTTATTTTCCCTGTATGTATGGCGCTTGTTGAATCCTGTTCCCAGCGATGGAAGGAAACTACATTGAAGGATCAAAAATGGTTGCTTCTGTGATTGGTTGTCTGCTCTGTGGTGACTTTTCTTTTATCTCCTGTTTAAATCCCAGGTGATAAGTTGCTGGTCTCATGCATTAGGATTGCTGGTTGTACTACCCCAATGCTGCACCACTGTCTTTCCCTACCTTACCCCAGTACTTTTCAGTTTAATGAGTAAGGAAACTGGGTCTTATAAAGATTAAATGACTCACCACAGGTCACCCATGTGGTCAACTGGGATTTGAATCCAGGTATCCTTTTGGCACTGCAGTTAGCATAGTACATTCCATTTGTTTTATGGAATGAGAATAATGGAGCCTGTGGTTTGATAGGCAAATGTTATTATTAGTATGGCAAAGTATATACAATAACCCCATGGCAGAAATCAGTTTGTAGCTGATTTAAGCGGACAAGACACATAATATAAGGAACAAAAGATAATAAGTGCCAATGATTCATATAAGCAAAAAAAAAAAAAAAACCTGAAAATTAGAATCATTTTTAGTTATATAGAATATTTTATGTATTTTATTAATATCATTTGTGTCTAGATCCTTACACTTAGGATACTGCTTTTGAAATTTATTCATGTTGTCATGTGTATCAGTTCTCTTTGTATTCCATAGTACGGATACATCACAATTTGTTTATCCATTCATGAGCTGGTGAACATGTGTATTGTTTCCAGTTGTGGACTGTTGTGAGTAAAGCTGTTATGATTAACGTTCAAACACAAACTCATGTGTTGACATAAGTTTTTGTTATGAATGGAATTGCCGAGTCTATGGTACGTGTATGATTAACTTTAAAAGAAATCACCAAACACGTTTCCCAAAGTATCTGTACAGATTAGGCCTCTCATCAGCAATGAGTTCTAGTTCCCTTGCATCCTTGTCAGCACTTGATGTGTTCATTTTTTTTTTTTAAATTTTAACTGTTCAAGTGGGTTTATAAATAGTGCCTCAGTGTGGTTTTAATTTGTATTTCCCCAGTGAGTAATGGTGTTGTGCATCTTTTCATGTGTTTGCGATTAGCATATCTTCTTTGAAGTAGCAGTTCAAATTTTTTGTACATTTTTTAATCGGGTTGTTTGTCTTATCTTATTCTGGATACAAGCCCTTTATCAGATATGTATATTTGCCACTATTTTCTCCCAGCCTGTAGCTTGCCTTTTAATTTTCTTAACATCAGATTTTGAAGAACAAGCACCTTTTCTATTTTAATGTGCAATTGTTAATTTAAAAATTAGTTTGTTTTAAACTTATGGACTTGGAGAACAGACTTGTGGTTGCCGAGGGAGAGGGGGAGGGATTGGGATGGACTGGGAGTTTGGGGTTCGTAGATGCAAACTATTGCATTTGGAGTGGTTAAGCAATGATATGCTGCTGTATAGCACTGGGAAACTATATAGTCACTTGTATGGAACATGATGAAGGATAATATGAGAAAAAGAATGTATATATACACACGCACTTATCTATATCTGTGTAGGTATGTATGAATGACTGGATCCCTTTGCTATACAGCAGAAATTGACACAACAGTGTCAGTCAAGTATAATAGAAAAAATAAAAATCTAAAAAAAATTAGTTTGTTTTTCTGTGTGTCCAGTTTAAGAAATCTTTGCCTAAGCCAAAATTGCTAAGGTTTTCACTTATTTTTTTTCTTGGAGTTTAAGGGTTTTTGCTCTTAAATGTAAGCCTAGGGTAAGTTTTGAGTTAAATTTTTGTGTATGGAGTCACGTGAGGGATGAGGAACCAATCATTACAATCTCTTATTTCACTTTCAAATTTAGTGTTGTTATAAATTTGGTCTATTATTTCAATCTCTGATTTCTCAATTGTGAGAATAATAGAAATACAGTTGATTTTTTTTTTTGGTCAGGCCCACAGCATGTCCCGGGCCAGGGACTGAACCAGCACTGAAGTTACGGCCTGTGCCACAGCGGCAGCAGTGCCAGATCCTTAACCTGCTATGACACAGGGAACTTCCACAGTTTATTTTTTTACATTGACCTTGTTGCCTGTGACTTTGCTAACAGACTCACTCACTCGTTTACTAACAAGTAAATTTTTATAGATTTCATTGGATTTTCCACATAGACCAACGTTTTGTCTCTTTTACTTGTTCTTTTCTTGTTTTTATTACTTTTTTCCATTTTCTTGATTTATTGCACTTGCCAAAACACTGTTGTTTGAAATAGTAAAAATGGATGTCATTCTCTTATTCCTGATCTTAGGGGGAAAGGATTCATTTTTTTACCGCTGAGTGTAATTTTTAGCTACAGGTTTTCTGCAGTTGCCTTTTAGCATATTGAGGAGGTTTCCATTTGTTCCTTATCTGTTGGAAGCTATTGTCATGAATGATTGTTGAACTTTGTCAAATACCTTATTTGATGATAGTGTATCTTTCTTTTTTATTGTTGATACGTGGTGAATTACATTGATTTTTTTTGATATTAAATCAACATTTCATTCCTGGGATAAACTCCTCTTAGTCATGATATATTATCCTTTTTATATACTCTTGGATTCAATTTCCTGAAATTTTATTTAGAATTTTTGAGGGATGTTGGTCTATAATTTACTTTTAATTTTTTATATGTTTTCTTTTGTTTATCTTGGTTCTTTTTCTGAAGTACCATTTGACTTTAGTTGCCACTGTTTTGTTTTTTTTTTTCAGGGCCACACCCATGGCATATGGAAATTCCCAGGCTAGAGGCTGAATTGGAGCTGTGACTGCCGGCCTACACCACAGCAACAGCAATGCCAAATCTGAGCCACATCTGTGACTTACACCGCAGCTCACAGCAATGCCAGATCCTTAACCCACTAAGCAAGGCCAGGGATTGAACCTGCGTCCTCATGGATACTAGTCAGGTTCATTACCGCTGGACCACAATGGGAACTCCTAGTTGACACCTTTTTTAATCTCAGCATTTTCAAGGGATTAACACTTTGAAAGAAGAGGTCAGTTTACTTAAAAGTCTATTGTGTTTTGAATACTGTCTTGTCAAGGACCGTGCTAATAAGGTCTTGGTGTTCAGTATTTCATATAAACTTCACAACCTCCTTGTAAGGTAAGTACCATTGTTGTACTCATTTTAGAAATGAGAAAATTGAGGCTTTGAATAGCTAGTAAACTTTCCCAAATGGTAGAGGCAATTCAAATCATGTCTTTCAGATTAGAGGTAAATCTTCTGAAAACATTGCTCCAGGAGTTCCTGTCGTGGCTCAGTGGTTAGCGAATCCGACTAGGAACTATCAGGTTGCGGGTTCGATCCCTGCCTTGCTCAGTGGGTTAAGGGTCCGGCGTTACCGTGAGCTGTGGTGTAGGTTGCAGACGCGGCTCGGATCCCACGTGGCTGTGGCTGTGGTGATGGCCGGCAGCTACAGCTCCTGTTAGACCCCTAGCCTGGAAACCTCCATATGCTGCGGGTGCGGCTCAAATAAGGCAAAAAAGAGCAAAAAAAAAAATTGCTCCAAATTCCTATCTTTCTTAGGAAATTTTTGATTAACGTAGGACATTATTAACAAGACCAGATAGAATTTAAAGACATGTACCTATAATCTCAGTCTCCTTTGTTATGCTAATTGATCTTAGTATTATTTGTGTGCTAACTTATTTTTCAGTTTATTTTGAAAGTGTCTCTGATAATTGGCCTATTATCTCACTGGTTTATAAGTTTTATCATGTATGCTTTGTTGTGGAGGAACTTGTAAATTTCTAGTTGGTTGCTACAGTGCTTAGGTTTAAACCTTACTTCTTGACATTTTAATCTGGATTAGAGCTTCCTTGAGACAAAAATAACACTCCCCTTTTTACTATGTTCTATTCTATTTGCTCAGTAATAGCAATAGACATATTTCTGTTTATGTAAATTTTGTCGTGTGGTTGAAAGTTAAGGGAGGCAAGAGTAGATAAGAAGCTATTTCTTCCACTTATCTGCTATTCCCAGGTTGAACACATGCCAGAGAAGGGTAGGACCTTTTAGCTTCAAGATTTCAACTGTGGGAAGCCTGAGTTTAGCTGGCAGCCAGCTAGTGGACCCAAATGGATCTCCTCTGTTATCCCCATAGTCAAATAGGTGAAAATAACTCAGTGAGGCAGAGTTGCAAACAGAATCAGAAACTAGAAATACAAATTGAAATATGCCAGGCATAAGGAGGATTTTCTGTCAGTAAAAGTAAAGACAGATCCCCAAGACAAAATAGCAGGGACAGGCAGGAAAAACGTCATTTTCTACCCATCTCTCTTGCATACCTGCAATTTAAGGAAGTGGGGTCTTTGCCAACCAGAAGCTTGGCAACTGCCCGCTGTGGTGTTGCAACTGCTATCTGCAGCATCCAGGACTCCTTTTCTCCCTCTCATTTCTCTTATCATTGCCTCTCTACTTCCCTTCGTGACCACAGTTCTGTGAAGGCGGGGGCAGAGGTGGACCGCTTATGGTGCATGTTCAGATGTGAAGTGGGAAGGGGCAGAAGGAAGAAAATCCGTGGAGTGGTTTGCATTTTTTTCAGGTCCTACTTCAAATAAAACTTTTTATTTTCAAATCTTCATATATTTACAAAGACTATAAAGGACAGTTTAATGAACTTCCTTATACCACTCACCAGCTTAAACTAGTCTTGGTTAGGCCCTCCTTTTGACTAGGGAAGAACTACATTCTGTTTTAAAGTAAGTAGGATTATTTTACTAGTTACATGCATCAAATAATGAGGCAGCAGGATCAGGAGAGTCTTCCTTAGCTCATCAAAGCCATGGTAAATCAAGGATCCTTAACCTCCAATCCATGAGTTGACTTCAAGGCATGACAGACTGAATAAGTGAGCAAAATTCTGCATTCTGGGACACTATATAATTTTAATGGGATCCTCAAAGAGATCCTTAACTCCAAAATAGATGAGAGCCATAATATTATGTGACTACTTAATATACTAGAAACTTGGCTAGGAGTTGTGTGAGTCAATCGTTTCCTCAACTTAAGCGTTAAAATTCAAGTAATACCCAGATAGACAGTAAAGAGGAGAGAGTAGAATTTTCCTAATATTTCTCTTGGCAAACACCTCACCTAGATAGTTTTCTCAATGTTTAAATAATTGACAGCATTTTTAAAAAAGGCTTTATGGGCTTATTCAAACATTCTGCAAAATAAAAGAAGGATATTTTATGTATAAGGCACAGGAAAATCATATTTGAAAAAATTGATAAAGGAAATAAGTAATGTCATATGATATTTGCTTTCTTCTCACAATTATTCAGTGAATCTGAAATAGTATGTAAAAGATAGTGAATCGACATAGACGGGAGCCAGCTAAGATATCAGCAGAGATTACAGCAATAATAGCTAAATATTTATTGAGTGCCAAAACTCTTCACGAACTAACAGATTAAATAATTAAATGATTATTCCCAATAAAATTGGAGCAAATAGGTTAAATTACTTTCCCTAAGATTATACAAATAATCAGAAGGAGGTCTCAGATTTGAATCCAGATACACTGACTGCAAGGCCCTGGCACTAGAGGAAATAAGGATGATTAGAAAGGATCTCGAACCATTCTTTGTACTTTTATTTTTTATTTCCTTTTTTTTTCTTGGCTGCACCTGTGGCATGTGGAAGTTCCAGGATTCAAACCTATACCACAGCAGCCACCCAAGCTGCTGCAGTGATGATGCTGGATCTTTAACCCACTGTATCACAGCAGAACTCCTCTTTGTACCTTTATGCATTTTCAATTTTCCTCAAAATGCCTCAGAACTCATAAAGATAGTGAAATTCAATATACTATTAAAATCCACAATGAGGAAGTCAAAAGATAGCCCATGGTGAAAATCGAGTAATGATGTAGATCAGAAGCTGGAGAAGGTCTTCCAGAATGCAGCAGTGGAAAAGGGTAAAAAAGATGAAAATGATTAGGTACAGAGGCTAAAGATTCACTATGTAGATAAGTAGTGTTCCTGAATAAAGGAGACTATAGATAGAAAACAAGCAATAATCACAGGTAAGCTGGAAGAGAACATCTTTGAGCTCAAGAAGGACCAAAGTTGTAAACCGAAGTTTAAAGGATTTCACTGATAATATGGAAAACACTAGATGTATCAGGCTGAAAAATTTGAGGAGGATTAAAAAATATTTTGTAAGCATCCAGGCAGGGGGTGAAAGGAAACTTCTACAAAAAGCAGTCTGTTCACTACTAAATAGTGAAAGACAGTGGAACAATATTTATAGTATTATTAAGAAAAAGAAAATGTCTACAATATGATTAGCCAAGGACAGAAACTAAAAGAAGTAATGTTAAAGAACAGCAAGAATAATAAAGAGTACTTTTTGCAGACAACATGATACTATACCTAGAGAATCCTAAAGACTCTACCAGAAAACTATTAGAGCTCATCCATGAATTTGGCAAAGTCGCAGGATACAAAATTAATACACAGAAATCAACTGCATTTCTATATACCAACAATGAAAGATCAGAAAGAGAAATTAGAGAAGCAATCCCATTTACCATCGCATCAAAAAGAA
>PVHT021183693.1:270808-333812 GCA_004024745.2 Catagonus wagneri | reverse complement strand
AGACTACAAACAATAAGTGCTGGAGAGGGTGTGGAGAAAAAGGAACCCTATTACACTGTTGGTGGGAATGCAAATTGGTGCAGCCACTGTGGAAAACAGTATGGAGATTCCTCAGAAAACTCAAAATAGAATTACCATTTGATCCAGCAATCCCACTCCTGGGCATCTATCCAGCAGACACCATGACCCGAAAAGACACGTGTACTCCAGTGTTCATTGCAGCACTCTATGCAATAGCCAGGTCATGGAAACAACCTAAATGCCCATCCACAGAAGAGTGGATAGGGAAGATATGGTACATACACACAATGGAATATTACTCAGCCATTAAAAGGAACGGATGACCAACATTTATAGCAACATGGATGGACTTAGAAATTATCATGCAAAGTGAAACCAGTCAGACAATTAGACAGCAACACCCAATGATACCGCTTACATGTGGAAACTAAAAAGACACAATGAACCTTCTTACAGAACAGACAATGACTCACAGACTTTGGAAAACCTTGGTTTTTCAAATAAGACAATCTGGAGGGGTGGGGGGATGCACTGGGGGTTTGGGATACAAAATCTGTAAAATTGACTTGTGATGATATATGCACACCTATAATTGAAATAAAATCCGTTAAGAGTTAAAAAAAAAAAAGAATAATAAAGAGCGACAGAATGTTTAAGACCACCTCATTAGTAAGTAGAGTAAAAGTGAATGTGTTAATAAGTATGTTCAAAAGATAGAGACACAGGTTGGGTCAAAAACACAATATCCAAGACTCCCAGTACCTGATTTTGAGGCTTACTTTAAAGCTACAGTAAACAAGACAGCGTAGTATTAGGGAAATAATAGAAATGGATAAATGGAGCAGAATAGAGATCCCAGAAACAGATTTATTTATATACACGAATACAGTCAACTGGTCTTTGACAAAGGTGGAAAGGCAATTCAGTGATGAAAGGAAAGTCTTGTCAACAATTGAGGTTGAAATAATTGAAACCCCCCCCAAAAAAATGAAGCTTGACACAGACTCTACACTTTTCACAAAAATTAACTCAAAATGGATCGTAGATCTAAATGTAAACATAAAAAGAGAAACTTCCAGAAGAAAAATAAGAGAAAATCTAGGTGATCTTGTGTGTGGCTATGATCTTTTTAGCTACAACAGCAAAACACATATCTGGCAAAGGGCTTTGCAAAGGTAGCCAAGTGCAAAGTTTTGGTGTAGTGCACAGAAGGCTGCCCTTGCTTCTAACACCAGCTGCAAATTCAGGGTTCTCCAAAACCCCCTTCAGGTTTGCTGATTCTCTGGAAAGACTCACTGAATTCGCTGAAAGCTGTTATACTCTTGGCTATGATTTATTGTAGCTGAAGGATACCATGTAAAATCAATCCGTAAAAAGGCACTTAGGGCAGAGTCCAGAAAAGTAGTACATATGGAGCTTCCAGTTGCCTTCCCCATGGAGTCACGACCCGTGTTGCTTTCCCAATATTGATGTTGGACAACTCACATGGAGTATTGTCAACCAGAGGAGCTCATAGGAGCTTTGGTGTCCAGAGTCTTTTTTGGGGGTTGATCATGTCAACCTGACCAACTACTCATATGGCTGATTTAAGTCTCTAGTCCCTCAGAGGGGTGTGGGGAGTGTCAAGCTGCTACCGTATAGTCCAGATACCCCCAGACTAAATCTCATTGTTTGTGACTTAAAGCCACCACCCCAAATGACATTGTTACTATGTGACTGTTCAGATGCCCCCCGTGAAACCAAGACACTTTTATCAGAGGAGACTTTCCAAGAGTTTAGAGATTACCTCCCAGAAATTAAGGGCAAAAGCCAGACCTCTCTTTGGGTAAGATTAAATTCCTTCCTACCTAGATATATCCAAAGTATAAAAAGAATGTAACAACAAGAATTAAACAACCACCCAATTAAAAAGTGGGCAAAAGACCTGGACAGACACTTCACCAAGGAATGTATACAGAGAGCATATAAGCATAACATACTTGATATCTTTTATAATTAAAGGATTGCAAATTAAGACAATAGTAATTTGTGCTACACACTTTTGGAATTACCAAAATTCAAAAAGCTGACAATACCAAATTGTTGAAAAGAGTGCAGAGCAACAGGGACTCTCATTCATTGTTGGTGGGAATGCAAAATGGTACAGGTGCTTTCGAAGGCAGTTTGATAGTTCCTTACAAAGCTAAATGGCTTTCTAGAAGTACTCTGGCTCCCATTATCCTTTATGTGTCTGTTTATGTGCTTAGTCTCCCGTATAATTTCTCATCTCTGCTACTCCCTCCACCAAGTGAACTCCTTGCTCACATTATTTTTTATCTGGCCACAGTACAATGAAATTTGGAATTAATGAAAGAAGTCCACTTGTCATTTCTTTCCCCCAAATGCCGTTAAATCAAGGCAGCAACCTAAACTGAGATGACTATTAAAAGTAACAATAAATGATAATTTTATATAAATATACACATGTACATGGGATACAGCCAAAGTTGTATATGGGCTTTTTCAATTTTTTTTTTTCAGCCACCTTCAGCTTTGGGATTCCCGGGCCAGGGATTAGATCCAAGCCACAATTACAACCTGTGCCACAGGTGTGGCAATGCTGGATCCTTAAGCCATTGTGCTGGACTGGGGATGGAACCTGTGTCCGAGCGCTCCAGAGATGCTGCCAATCCCGCTGCCCCACAGCTGGAACTCCTTATTGGTGCTTTTTAAAAGTGAAATGAAACAAGGCATTCACCTCCCAGAGTTAGCCAAAGCTTAGCAAAAAAGAGGCTTATAATAAAAATAAAAGCAAAATTGAACAAAATTAGAAGATTGAAAAGTGGTAAAACTGGGTGTCCCCTTGTGGTGCAGCAGGATAAGGATCCGGTGTTGCCGCAGCAGGTAGAAAAGTGGTGAAACTGAAAGATCCGGGTAGATGGACTGTAAGAAATTCTGGGAAGTCATTTAGCAAAACGTAATATTAGGAACTTTAGAGGAGAATTAGAAATATTAGAGGATTTTAAAACAGATATTGTAATAAATGTTCAGATTACCATATAATAGTTGAAGAATTTGAAAGTACTGATAAAAAAATTATTTGAAGGAAAATATAAATTACCAAGACTGATTATTTTTTAAAGAGTAGAAAACTTCAAAAGTCTAGTATGATGGTAGAAATAGAAAATCTTGTCCAAAAAATTACTTTAAAAGAGAGTCTGTTCCTGACAGTTTTAGGGGCAAACTTTTTCCTGTTTCTATGAATAGATAATCCAGGCAATAAAACATGCAAAGTATAAAAGCAAAGACTTCTCAGTACACAGAACAAAACTGATTTAACTCATCAATAAAACTTAACAGTACAGAAAGTTTTAAGCCAATCACATAGCTATTGAAGCAAAAAAACTTAAATATTAGCAAATAAAATTAACCTTATGTATACCATGGACCAGGTAGGATTTACCTCAGGAAAGTAAGGATGGTCAATTTAATATTAAGGAATTACCAATAATGTATTTACATAGGTAGATTAAAGAGGAATGATATTTTTGTCTGAAATACTTTCTTTTTTTTTTTTTGTCTTTTTAGGGCCGTACCTGTGGCATATGGAGTTTCCTAGAGCAGGGGCTGAATCAGAGCCATAGCCACTGGCCTACACCAGAGCAATGCCAGATCCAAGCCGCATCTGAGGCCTATGCTGCATCTTGCGGCAACGCCAGATCCTTAGCCCACTGAGCAAGGCCAGGGATCAAACCATTATCCTCATGAATACTAGTCAGGTTCTTAACCTGTTGAGCCACAATGGGAACTCTTGAAGTACTTTTCAGGATCCATTTAAAAAATTTTGGCCACTTTAAAAACAAAAAACAAACAAAAAAAACAACTCCTTGTGAACTAGGGATTAAATATACTTTTAAATAAAATTTTTGAAACCTCTCATTTATCACTTTTGATACATTTTTTGCAGATTATTTTGCATTATCTATGCCAGCCAGCATTCTATGGATAAATACCACTTGCTTATAATGTATTATCCTTTTTTTTCTGGCCACATCTGAGGCACGTGGAAGTTCCTGGGCCAGGGATTGAACCTGTGCCATAGCTGTAGCAGCACTCGATCCTTAACTTGCTCTACCGCACAGGAGCTTCCTGTATTGCCATTTTTATCTATTATTGGATTAAGTTTGCTAACATTTTGGTAAGGTTTCTTTATTATGGTAAAATATATATAACAAAATTTACTCTTTTAACTATTTTTCAAGTTTATAATTTGGTGGCTTTAAGTACAGTCATATTGTGCAATAATCACCACTATCCATCTCCAGAATTTTTTAATCATCTCAAAAGAAACTCCGTGTACATTAAATAATAATTCCCTATTCTGCTCTCTCTAGCCACTGGTAACCGTTGTTCTAATTTCTGTCTTAGAATTTGACGTTTCTGGGTACCTTATATAAGTGGAAACATACAATGTTTTTCTTTTTGGATCCGACTTATTGCACTTAGTATATTGTTTTCAAGGTTTATCAATGTTGTAGCTTGTATCAGAATTTCATTCCTTTTTAAGGCTTGTGAAGGTTTTTTGTGACTGTGTTCATGAAGGATGTTGATTTGGAATTTTCTTATAATTCCTTTGTTTTGTTTCAGTATCGGGGTGGTGTTAGCCTTACCAAAGCTGGGAAGTATTTTTCTACTCTTCTATTTTATGGAAGAGTTTGTGTAGTATTAGATTGTTTTATTATAAATATTTAGTAGAAATTGCCAGTGAAGCCTTGTAGGCTTGGAGTTTTCCTTGTGAAGAGGTTTTAAACTGGGCAGTTTCTATAATAGGGAATTCAGTGTCCATAGTAGGTATAATAGGTATTGTCTCTTTTTCCTTGAGGGAGCTCTGGTAGTTTGTATCTGTCAGTGAATTTGAAAATGTGTTGTTCAGTTGCTAAATATTTGTAGGTTTTCCAGAAATATTTCTGTTACTGATTTCTAATTCAGTTCTGCTGTGATTAGAGAACACCTTTGGGGGATTATTTTAATTGTTTCACAGCTTTGAAGTTTGCTTCAAGATCTGTTGTGTGATCTATCTTAGTAAATGTTCCAAGTGCTCTGAAAAGAACATAGATTTTGCTGATGCTGACTGGAATGTTCTATAAATATCAATGATGTCAAGTTGATTGCTGGTGTTGATCATGTTTTCTATATCCTTTCTATCTCCTTGTTCTGTTGATTGCTAAGAAAGGAATGTTGGTCTCCAGTTATAATGTTTTTTCCTATTTCTCTGTCAGTTTTTCCTGCATATATTTTGAAACTCTTGTTGGACACATGCACATTTAGGGTTGTTTTATGTTATTTTGTTCATTTTTTTGTGGTGTTTTCTTTTATCGTTATGCAATATCTACCTATATCCCTGATTACGTTCCTTGTTCTGGGAATCTCAGGACTTTAAGGGCCTTAGATAATTAAATTTAATATGATTTTGATGTAGTTAAATTTAAATCTGCCATATTGCTAATTTTTTTCTTCAATGTCCCAGCTATTTCCAGTTCTATTTCTTTCTTTTTCTTGACTTATTTTGGATAAAATGAATGTTTTTTGTGATTCCATTTTATTTATATTCTTTTTTTTTTTTTGTCTTTTAGGCCACACCTGCTGGCACATGGAGTTTTCCAGGCTAGGGATCCAGTCGGAGCTGCAGCTGCCGGCCTCTACCAGAGCCACAGCAACGCGGAATCCAAGCCGCATCTGCGACCTACACCACAGCTCACGGCAACGCCGGATCCTTAACCCACTGAGGGAGGCCAGGTATCAAACCTGCATCCTCATGGATACTAGTCAGGTTCATTTCCACTGAACCACGATGGGAACTCCCATTTTATTTATATTCTATCTTTGCTTATTTGTTATACCTGTTTATAAGTTTTAGTTTTGTTGTAATCATTTTATTTTTTAAATTCCCCAAATAAGTGATAACACAGTATTTGTCTGATTAATTTCACAAATGGTAATATGCTCCTGGTCCATCCATGTTGTTGCAGATAGCAGACTTTCATTCTTTTTTATGGCTGAGTAGTATTCCCGTGTGTGTGTGTCTCACACATTTATCCATTCATCTGTTGATGAACACTTAGGTTGCTTCCATTGTCTTGCCTATTATAAGTAATGCTGAGGTGTATGTATCTTTCTGAATTGCTGTTTTCAGTTTCTTTGGATATATACCCAGGAGTGGAATTGCTGAATTGTAGGATAGTTCTACGTTTAGTGCTTTTTTTTTTTTTTTAGCGTTATGGCTGCACCTACATCATATGGATGTTCCTGGGCCAGCGACTGAATCCAAGCTATAGCTGCAACCTGTGCCACACCTTTGGCAACACTGGATCCTTTAACCTACTCCTCTGGGCCAGGGAACAAACCCTGGCCTCTGCAGTGACCTGAGCCATCGCAGTCATATTCTTAACCCACTGGTCATAGCAGGAACTCCTATTTTTAGTGTTTCGAAGAAACTTCATGCTGTTTTCCATAGTGGCAGTGCCAATTTACATTCCCACTAGCAGTGCATAAGGGTTCCCTTTTTTCCAGTCCTCATCATCATTTGTTATTGTGGTCTTTTTGATTATAGCCCTTCTGACAGGTGTGAATTGATATCTGACTATGATTTCGATTGCATTTTCTGATGATTAGCAATGTTGAGTATCTTTTCATGTGCCTATTGGCCCTTTGTATGTCTTCTTTGGGAAAATATTCAAGTTTTGTACCCATTTTTTGATTGGGTGTTTTACTTTTTTGATATTGAGTTGTATGAACTGCCTTTAATTTTAGATACTAAGCCCTTCTTGGTCATATCATTTGCAGATATTTTCTCTTATTCAGTAGGTTGTCTTTGTGTTTTGTCAATGGTTTTCTTTGCTGTGCAAAACCTTTTAAGTTTAATTAGGTCCCACTTGTTTATCTTTACTTTTGTTTCGTTTGCTTAGGAGACAGATCCCAAAAATATCACTGCCATTTATGTCTAAGAGAGTTCTACCAATGTTTTCTTCTAGGAGTTTTATGATTTCCAGTTTTTTGTTTTTTTTTTTTTTGTCTTTTTGTCTTTTAGGGCTGCACTGGCGGCATATGGAGGTTCCCAGGCTAGGGGTCGAGTCGGAGCTGTAGCCGCCAGCCTACACCAGAGCCACAGCAACGCAGGATCTGAGCTGTGTCCGTGACCTACACTACAGCTCACGGCAGCACCAGATCCTGAACCCACTGAGCAAGGCTAGGGTTCAAACCCGCATCCTCATGGATGCTATTTGGTTTCGTTGACCACTGGGCCATGATGGGAATTCCTGATTTCCAATCTTACATTTAGGTTGTTAATCCATTTTGAGTTTATTTTTTGTTTGTGGTATAAGAAAATGTTCTAATTTCATTCTTTTACATATAGTGGTCCAGTTATCCCAGCACCACTTATTGAAGAAATTATCTTTTTCCCATTGTATATTCTTGCTGCCTTTGTTGTATATTTTAGACCATAAGTGCATTAATGAGTTTATTTCTGGGCTCTCAGTTCTGTTTCACTGATATATGTCTGTTTTTATGTCAGCAAAATACTGTTTTGATTACTCTAGCTTTGTAGTATAGTCTGAAATGAAGGAACATGATGCCTTCGTCTCTTTTTTTTCAAAATTGTTTGGACTCTTTGGGGTCTTTTAGGATTTTTTGTTGTTGTTTTGTGAAAAATGCCATGAGTATTTTGATTGGAATTGCATTGAATATGTAGATTTCCTTGGGTAGTACGATCATTTTGACAATATTAATTCTTCCAGTCCATGGTCACAGTATATCTTTTCATCTGTTTGTGTTGTTTTCAGTTTCTTTCATCAGTGTCTTATAGTTTACCAAGCGCAAGAAAGTCTTTTACCTTCTTATTTAAGTTTGTTCCTAGGCATTTTATTCTATTTGATGCAATGGCAAATTAGATTGTTTTCTTAATTTTTCTCTCTGATAGTTGTTAGTATAGAGAAATGCAACAGATTTCTGTATGTTAATTTTTTAGCTGTATCCATAGCATGAAGAAGTTCCTGGGCCAGGGATCAAACCCATGCCACAGCTGTAGCCAGAGCCACGGCAGTGACAATGCTGGATCCTTAACCCACTGAGCCACAAGGGAACACCTATGTATAGTGTATATGCAAGTGTCACTTCTATGTACAGTGTCAAGACATCTGCAAACAGTACCAGAATTTTACTTCTTCCTTTCTAATTTGGCTTCCTTTTATTTTTTTCTTGTCCGATTGCTCTGGCTATGACTTCTAATACTATGTTAAGTAGAAGTGGTGAAAGTGAGCAGCTTGTCTTACTCCTGATCTTGGAGAAAAGGCTTTCAGCTTTTTACCTTTGAATGTGATGTTATGTGTGGGTTTGTAATGAATGAGCTTTATTACGTTGAGGTATGTTCCCTTCATACCCATTTTGATGAGAGTTTTTATTTTGAATGGATGTTGAGCCTTGTCAGATGCTTTTGTTGATGCTTTTTTCTACATCTGTTGAGATGATCATATGATTTTTATTCTTCAGTTTATTAACGTGGTTTACTTTAGGTTAACTTATCACAGTCTACTTTCAAAGAATGTTACACCATACTATGTATATTCCCTTTTCCTCTCTCCTCTTTTGTCCTATAGTTAGCATACATTTTCTTTCCACATAGTTATAAAGCCCATAATACATCATTAGTGTCTTAGCTTAGACTCTCAATTATCTTTTCAAGTGATTAAGATTAAAGATAGGAAAAAAATTTCTTCCAGTCTAATAATGAGAAAGTTGAAATACTTATTTTAAAGCCCATGTCTGATATTTCAATATCCAGGTCATATATGAGTCTGTTTCTATTGACCGCTTTATTTCTTGCAGTGTGGGTTTTTTTTTTTTTTTCCTGGTTTTCTTTTTTGGGTGCATTATACAATTTTAATTTAATGCCAGACATCTTGTATAGGAGAACAGCAGAGACTGAAGTAAACAGTACTTATAGTGGGCAATGGGCACACTTCTGCTTCTTTTAGGCCATTTGTCTGTGGGATTAAGTCAGTCAGGAGTTAAGCTGGGTTTAGGCTTTGATGTTGCCATGATTATGTTCAGTGTACCTCAGAGGAAAAAAAGAGGTTGAACATTTAAGAAAAATCTGGTCTTTAGAAAGGGGAAAAGATTCTGAATATTTCATGGTGGTTGTTACTAGGGTTTGTTTTATGGCCAGATCTTTTCAAGTTACGTGTGAATCCTATGAGCAAAGGATGGTTATAAGTTTTTATGAAAACAGCAAAAAAATTATCTTTCAAAATATAATTTAATGAGAATCATGTTGTTAAGTCACAAACAGTGCTGCTTCTATCTGTCTTTTTTTTTTTTTTTTTTGCCTTTTCTAGGGCCACACCTGTGGCATATGGAGGTTCCCAGGCCAGGGGTCTAATCAGAGCTGTAGCTGCCGGCCTCTGCCACAGCCACAGCAATGCGGGATCTGAGGTGCGTCTGTAACCTACACCACAGCTCACGGCAATGCCAGATCCTTAACCTATTGAGTGAGGCCAGGGATCGAACCCACAACCTCATGGTTCCTAGTTGGATTCGTTAACCACTGAGCCACGACAGGAACTCCTTCTATCTGTCTTTTATAAGGTAATCTAGTAAGGGAGCAAAATATTCCTTATTTCAAAAAAGGCAGACTTGGAGTTCCCATCATGGCTCAGTGGTTAACCTGACTAGCATACGTGAAGATGCAGGTTCGATCCCTGGCCTCGCTCAGTGGGTTAAGGATCCGGCGTTGCCGTGAGCTTTGGTGTAGGTCATAGTTAGGTCTCAGATCCTATGTTGCTGTGGCTATGGCGTAAGCCTTCAGCTGTAACTATGATTCAACTCCTAGCCTGGGAACTTCCATATGCCGTGGGTACAGCACTAAAAAGCCAAAAAAAAAAAAAAAATAGAGGCAAACTTGAAGCTTTGGCATTTTATAGATGCTCAGTGCTTCTGCAAAGGAAGGGGGAGGTGATCTGTGCCTGGTGGAGGCAGCATTACTCAGCAGTACTTACTGTCAGTGAGCTGGTAATGAGGCCGTGTAACAGACTAAGGTGGCGTTTCTCTAGCTTAGGTACATTTTGTAATCACCTGAGACCTTTTAGAACAATACTTCCCACCCTCAGAGATTCCAGTGGAGTTGGTTTGGGATATGAACTGGACATAAGGTTTTTAAGTTTCCCAGTTGATTCTAATGTACAGCCAAGGCTGAGGTTCACGCCTCTAAAATCTCACAGAAATCCTGTGGGCTTCATACAGTCTGGAAGATTTGCATTAGCAGATGGAGGAAATATCAGTGATATTTAACTTACTATCACTGCTGTGATATACAGAAAAAGCAATTATTTTATTATTTACTAAGAAACATAAAAGACAAAAACAACTCAATAAATGAAAGTCATTCTGTATTCCTAGGAGAGAAAAATAAGTCTTTTAAAGTTGACAGTTCTTTCCAAAGCAAATAAAAATTATGTAATGCCATTTCAATCAAATATTATTAGAGTTTTTAAAAGCCAGTAATGTTACCCACCACCTAGATCTTGGTTTCTAATACTATTCTGTAATAAAAGAATCCAAGGCTATTTGGGAATACGGCTGATCTAGATTTGAACAGGGAATATACAAAAACAACCTGCAGTGTCTCGTTGTACCAGAAAGTAAGGAAATATTAAAAAAAAAAAAGTGAACCATGCCAGAGCAACACAGGAGCCAACCTGAAAAAGATCCAACACTGAAGCAGTTTGAGCAATAAAATAAATAACATAATGATGGGTTTTGACGTAAAATATAAAATAAAAATACACAAGAACATATTCATATAAATGACTGAATAAATAAGTGGGGAGCAAAGAGACAAGTTTCCCTGTACGGGATTCCAAAAAATTTGCATAGTTTTCTCCCTCCTTGAGGTAGAGCTTAAACCCTCCAACCCCTCCTTGAGTGTGAGCTACATTTATTGTAGTGCTTCCAAGAGAAATTTATGTAAATATGGGGTGAAGAAAAACCAGCTTGTCCAGGGGATCCTCAGAGTTAGCTTGAGTGGTCATGAGTCATTTTGAGAGCTTGTGCCCACAATATGATGTGATGAGATCTTCCTCTCAGGAACCTATAACTTTAGTTTAACAATGAGAAAAAAAAAAGTATTGAAAAAACCCGGACTGAGTGGCTTTCTATAAAATACCTGACCAGTACTCCTCAAAACTTGTCCACTTCTTCACAAACAAGGCACATCTGAGAAACTGCCACCGACCAGAGGAGGCTTAGTAAACACAATAACTCAGTGTAATAGAAATAAGTAAATGGGAGTTCCCTTTGTGGCGCAGCAGTTAACGAACCTGACTAGGATCCATGAGGGTGCAGGTCCAATCCCTGGCCTCATTCAGTGGGTTAAGGATCCGGCATTACTGTGAGCTGTGGTGTATGTAGGTTGCAGAGGTTGCAGACATGGCTCGGATCCCTCATTGCTGTGACTGTGCCATAGGCTGGAGGCTACAGCTTTGATTCGACTCCTAGCCTGGGAACCTCCATATGTCACGGATGCGGCCCTAAAATAGCAAAAAAAAAAAAAAAAAAGAAAAGAAATAAGTAAATGAAATATTGGCATTACAAGAAAAAACAGGGCAGCAGGATGGGAAATTCTCAGAAGAAATGCAAATTGCTAATAAAAATATAAATATATATACTCATTTAACCAGTAATAAACTTAAATGACAAAAGCCAATGTTTGCCAGTCTTATTAGCAAAGTAATTTTTTTTGTTAATAGTCACTTTAGGCAGAGGAAAGTATGGGGATTCATAAAATGATACAACCTCTTTGAAAGATAAATTGCTCAGTACCTGTCAAAAATCTTAAAAATATGCAACCCCTGACTCAGCATTTTCTCTTCTGTAGATTTATCCTAATTAAAGGAAGATCTAGGGGAAGTTTTGAGCAAAGAATGTTTATCACAATATTGTTGATAAAAATGGAAGCTGTGTGATAAATAAACTGAGTATATTGTGACACTTTTGTATAGTGGCCTTCTACAGATACTATAAATAATTTATTAAGTTTAGAAATTAAAGCAGCATGTAAAGCATGACTCCTGTTTCCCCTTCTTTTTTTTGGAAAGAGAAAAATGTAGCATAGGAAAGGACTTGATATGTAAATAAAACACTAACTATTTCTGGGTGTTTTTTTTTTTGCCTTTTTGCGTTTTTGTCGTTTTAGGGCTGCACCCTTGGCATGTGGAGGTTCCCGGGCTAGGGGTCTAATCACAGCTATAGTCGCCGGCCTACGCCGCAGCCAAAGCAACGCAGGATCTGAACTGCATCTGCGACCTACACCACAGCTCACGGCAATGCCAGATTAATAACCCACTGAGCAGGGCCAGGGATTGAACCCGCCACCTCATGGTTCCTAGTCGGATTCGTTAACCACTGTGTCACGACGGGAACTCCTCTAGGTGTTTGAATTGTAGATCATCTTTAATTTCTCCTGTGTGCTTTTCTATTTTTTTTTCTTTTAATTATGGCTGCATCTCAGGCCAGGAATTAAATTCTAGCGGCGGTTGTGACCTGCGCCACAGCTGTAACAGTACTGGGTCTTTTAACCCAATGTGCCTGGCTGGGGATTGAACCTGCTCCTTCACTGTGACCCAAGCTACTGCATTTGGATTCTTAACCCACTGCGCCACAGAAGGAATTCCTGTGCTTTTCTGTATTTTGTAATTTTTCTGAAGTGTGCATGTGCAGTGTTTTGGGCATCATGTTAAAGCTCTTGAAAAACAAAATCGTCTTCCTCTTTGAAATTAACAAAGACTGCATTAAAGTTGTGACCTCTGTCGGCAAAGGTAAGAAACATTGGTATCTTCATTTCATATCCACTTTTTCTTATTCTGTTTATTTTTATTTTCTTACCTACTTCAGTGAGGCGCATGAATCGGCACATGCACACAAGGCAGATCAGTAATACCTATCAAACTTCTTAAAGTAATTTGTATTTTTCCACCTAGTAGAAACCCTTCTGGGATTGTGTAATTAGAAAGGGATAAGAAATTTGAGTGTAGAAATGCTTATTACATAATTGTTTATAATGGCAGAATATGGAGGCTGTGTAAATATCCATTGATAGGGAAATAAAATATGATAATCCATACAGTGGAGCATTATGCATTCATGATTATGTTAGAGCATATTTATTGAGTTCTGATAACCCTCATGTTCCTTTTTAGTCCTCTGCTCACAATGGCATTCATGATCGTTATTCTTTTTTTTTTTTCTAAATATATATTAACGTAAAAAAGAATTATTGATAGTTTATCATGTTTTTGGCTACACCCATGGCATGCGAAAGTTCTGGGGCCAGAGATCAAATGTAATGTTTCATTTTATAGGTGAAGAAATAGGAGCTTGAAAATGTTAATAAATAAGATGCCCACCCGAAGGGGTTGGGAGAGGAATTGAGATGGACGGGGAGTCTGGGGTTGGTAGAGGCAAACTATTACATTAATTAATTAATTAACTTTTTGGTTTTCCCCAAAAGTATTATTTGGTCAGACCTGGGGATGGGGAGGGCCAGTATCTAAAGGAAGGTGTTGGACCTCTTGGTGGTAAAGTGTGGCTTGGGCTGGCTACAGAGGACCCGGGCGGCAGGAACTTGATCTTGGAGTCGTGGAACTGCTTGGTTGCTGGTCAGCAGCACTTGCTGGCTGGGATCTCCTCCATTCTCATGGTCTGGATGGAGTGGGCCCGGGCCCAGGGCCAGGTGCCCGTGTCTCGGTAGCACTGGGTGACGGTGCTGGCTGTGGTCAGGTCCCGGTACTCCTGGTACATATTGTGGGTGCAGCTGCAGGAACCATGGCGCAACCAGATGCCGAAATTCTTCCCCCGCAGGGCAGGCATCTCAAACACCTGTCCACAGCAGACTGTTTGCCCTGAAGACTTCTTCTTTTTCTTCAGCTGAGACACAAAGTACCAGAAGTGGGACTTGGCAACAACACAATTAGGCACAAAGATTTGCATGTGATAGGTGGCGTGCTGGCATTTGGGGTTGGGCAGGCAGTGCCCGACCACCTTGTATTCTCGCAGCATATCCTAGGCCTTATGGCACTCTGTCCGCATTCACCGCCACCCACGAAAAGGCCAAACTGTTACATTTAGAATGGATAAGCAAGGAGGTCCTACTGTACAGCACAGGGACTATATCCAGTCTCTTGGGTTAGACTGTGATGGAAGATAATATGAGAAAAAGAATGTATATATATGTATGGCTTGGTCACTATGCTGCACAGCAGAAATTGCCTCAACACTGTAAATCAATTATGTACCCTAATAAAAAACAAAATAAAAAAAATAATGTGCCCAAGTCACATGGCTAATAAATGGCTGAGGTGTAAGACTTTTGTTTAATTGAAGTGTAGTTGACGTACAATATTATGTTAATTTCAAGTGTACTGCATAATAATCTGACATTTGCATACATTATAAAATGATCATCATGGTACGTCTGATAACCATCTGTCTGCATACAAAGTTATTGCAGTATTTTGACATTTCTGTGCTCTAAATTATATACCTGTGGCTTGCTTATTTATTTCTTTAGTTGTTTTGGCTGCACCTTCAGCGTGTGGCAGTGCCTGTGCTGGGGCTGAACCTGCGCCACAGCAGTGACCAGAGCCACTGCGTTGACAATACCATCCTTACCTCGCTGTGCCACAAGGGAACTCTGGCTTATTTATTTTTATATAATTAGAGGTTTGTTTAGCTCTTATTCCTTTTCACATATTTCACCCCCTACTCCCCTCCTTCTGTATCTATGTTTGTTCTCTGTATTTATGAATCTGTTTTCATTTTGTTTCTCTGCTAGTTTTGTTTTTTAGATTCTACATGGTCCTGATTCTTTCTCCATGTTCTTTGCTTTAGCCCCAGATAAGAAAATAAGAAGTGGGTTGCTTGTACTATTTTTGTGTAATAAACCAAAATTAGTAAATTACTTTTTTCCCCAAAACCCTTCTTTACGTGTATTTTATTTGTCTTCCTCAGCTTCACTTTATTTGCTTTACTTTTAGTTGTGGGCGTTCTATGAGTATTTTCACAGTTCTGTTCTTACGTAGAATGCTCTTCTCTCTGCTTTTACCATAGCGAACACCTCCTCATCTTCCAGGTTTTAGCTTAAATATCATTCCTCACTTTATCTGAAAGACTACAAGTAATACCCCTTCCCACTCTCTAATGCCCACTAGTTTCTTTCATAGCAGTGAACACAATTGATATTTTCGTACATGTTTACTTGTTTATAGTGTTTCCTCCGTTAGACTCTGACTTCCTGAGGCTGTGATTATATCTTTTCCTTCACCAGTGTATTTTTAGGCCCCCTTCTTATGGTTGGCATGTTTTAAATAGTTAGTAAATATGAATAGATTGAATGAACAAACTTAATTTTTAGAGCTTTGACAGCAGCTCATTAAGAGTTTATCATGCTATTTAGTTGAGTTGTTTTAACTTAGATTGTACCGATGTTATTCTTGTAACACATATTTCATTTATCTTAGCTATACTAGTCTTGATATTAGTGTATTTTATTTTTAAAATTTTTTATTTTCCCATTATAACAGATTTACAGATTTCTGTCAGTTTTCCGACTGCACAGTGCAGTGACCCGGTTACATATACATATATAGATTTGTCACAACTGATTAGGCATAGTTCCCGGTGCTATACAGAAGGATCTCCTTGCTTTTCCAGATATTTTAGTGTATTTTATGTAGGAATTTAAAGGAAAGAAGTTAGGTTAGACTCGAGATAAGAGAAGCCCTTAGAGTAGAGGTGGAACTACGGCTGATGGTGAGAAATGGGTAGACTTTGAAGAGGCAAAGAAGAGGGAAAAATCAGTTTTTTTTTTTTTTTTCCTAGGGCCGCACCCACGGCGTATGTAGGTTCCCAGGCTAGGGGTCTAACAGGAGCTGTAGCTGCCGGCCTTCGCCACAGCCACAGCAACGCGGGGTCCGAGCCGCGTCTGTCCTACAGCAGAGCTCACAGCAATACTGAATCTTTAACCCACTGAGTAAGACCAGGGATTGAACCTGCATCCTTATGGATGCTAGTCAGATTTGTTTCCACTGAGCCACAACAGGAACTCCTAGACTTTTTTTAAGTAAAGTTTTATGTTCACAGCAAAATTAAGCAAAAGATACAGATATTTCCCATGTACCCTCTATCTACAATCCTACATGAATTTTTTTTCAGTTTTAAAACTGGTAAAATACACATAAAATTCACTGTCTTTGCCATTGTTAAGTATGCTGTTCAGTGGTATTGAATATATTCATAATGTTGTCCAATTCTCACACCATATATCCCTGTCTCTTTTTTCGTCTTGTAAAAATGAAACTCTGTGCCTGTTAAACAGTAACTCCCCATATGGTTCTCTCCGTAGACTCTGCTAACCACCATTTTATTTTCTTTCTCTAGGCTATTGATCACTCTAAGTATTTCATATAAGTATAATCATATAGTATTTGCCTTTTTCTAGGCTATTGTTCACTCTAAATACTTCATGTAAGTAGAATCATACAGTATTTGCCTTTTTGTGACTGGCTCATTTCACTCAGCGTAGTGTCCTCATGGTTCATCCATGTTGTAGTGTGTCAGAATTTCCTTCCTTTTTAAGGCTGAGTAATATTCCATTGTATGTATATGTCACATTTTTCTTATCAGTGCACAATGGGTTGCTTTCATTGGTAGCTACTGTGAATAATGCTGCTATGAATATGGGAGTACACATATCTCTAAGATTTTGCTTTTACTTCTTTGGGGTGTCTACCTAGAAGTGGAATTGATAATTGCAGGATCATATGATAATTCTATTTTTAATATTTTAAGCAAAGTCCCAATTTACACAGCAGCAGTACCATTTGGCATTCCTACCAGTAGGAAGGGTTCTGATATCTTTACAACGTCACTAACACTTGTTGCTTTCTGTTTTGGGGGTTTGTTTGTTTGTCTTTTTGTCTTTTCAGGGCCTCACCTGTGGCATATGGAGGTTCACAGGCTGGGGTTTGAATTGGAGCTGTAGCTGCGGGCCTACGCCACAGCAACGCCAGATCCAAGCTGCGTGTACCACCTACCACCACAGTTCACGGTAACGCCAGATCCTTAACCCATTGAGCAAGGCCAGGGATCGAACCCATGTCTTCATGGATACTAGTTGGGTTTGTTAACCATTGAGCCACGACAGGAACTCCATGTTTTTTTTGTTTTTTGTTTTTTAATAGTAACCATCCTAATCAGTGTGAGGTGATGTCTCAGTGTAATTTTGATTTACATTTCCTTAATGATTAGCAATGTTGAGCATCTTTTCATGTGCATATTGGACATCTGTATATCTTATTTTGAGAAATATCTATTCAAGTCTTTTGCCTACTTTTTAATCAGGTTATTTGGCTTTGTTGTTGTTGTTGAGTTTTAGATTTTTTTTTTTATATGTCCTGGATAGTAATCCCATATCAGATATATGATTTGTGTGTGACAATTCACTTTTTTCTTGATGCTTTCAAGATCCTCTCTGTCTTTGTCTTCTTCAGGTTTGATTATAATGCATCTCTTTGAGTTCATCTTACTCCAGGTTTGTTGAGCTTCTTGATGTTAATATTCATGTCATCTGTTAAATTTAGGAAGTTTTCAGTCATTTCTTCAAACATTCTTCGCTTTCTGTCTTCTCCTTCTGGGAGTCCCCCAGGTCCCTTAGTCCCTGTTCACGTTTTTCCTTCATCTTTTTTTTCTTTCTGTTCCACAAGCTTAATCATTTCCATGGTTCTGTGTTCAAGTTGCTGATTTCTTTTTTCATTTGTTATTTTACTTTTTAGCTCCAGATTTTTTTCTTGGTTCCTTTTTGGGTTCTCTCTGTCTTTATTGATATTTGCACTTTGTTCATATATCATTTTCTTGACTTTCTCCACATCGTCCTTTAGCTCTTTGAGCATCTTTAAGACAGAGTTGTTTTAAAGTCTTTGTCTAATATATCTGCCATCAGGACTTTCTCAGGGACAGTTTCTACTGCTTTATTTTTTCCCCTTGAATTGACCATAATTTCCTGTTCTTTGCATGTCTTGTGATAGTTTTTATTGTTGTTGAAAACTGGTTGTTTGAATTTAATAATGTAGTAACTGTGGAAATCAGAATTTCCCTCTTCCCCAAGGTTTACTCTTTTAATAGTTTTGTTCATTTTTAAAAAAATTGTTTGGGCTGTCTCTGTGTCAAGGAAAGCCCTAGTTGTAAACTTAAGGTCTTCTCATGTCTTTTCTGAGCCTTTCCCTGGATATGTGTAGTCACTTTCTAATTTTTCCCACATATGCAGTTGTTTTTAATGTCCTGGTCTTTAATGTCTGGTTCCCTAAAAGGTAAATGGAGAAGAATGAAGGAGGGTGGGAAGGACACTAGTCCTTTAAATCCCGTGAAAGTCACTTCAGCCAGAGTGGGGGTGGGGGATGGGGGAGCTAGAGCAACAATGGCTGCCCACTTTTTCTGCACTTCTGCAAGCAGAAGCAGCAGTCCCCAGTCAGAACACAGATGCCCGATATTTGGATGTTTTTGCACATCCTGGATCCCAAATCCTGTGTACAAACTGCTCCGGGAACATGTGCACAGCTGCCTGCCACATGGCTGGAGTTGGGGGAGGGGTAGCTGCTACTGCACCACCAGCTAGCTATAAGTTGACCAAAATTAGTTGTAATTTACCATCCAAGCCTTCCCCTGCAAGTTGCAGGACTTCATTAGACTCCAGAGATTCTAAATAGTTACATGAGACAGATTCTTCCAGTGCAGTTATTTCCCAGGTAAGGAGATAGATTCTTAGTGCCCCCTATTCTGCCATCTTTTTAGAATCCTCTTTCCTACAGGAGTTTTTAGGGCAGGACTGTAGGAATATCTTTGGCATGTCTGGGAAACCATTAGAGAAAATTGTAGATTATTAGTGGAGAAGGCAGCTAGTTTCTAATCATTAAGAGCTTGGAAAATCAGGCCAAAGTAGATAAAATTTCTTCTGCTGTAAGGAGTTCTTTTAATAGATGGGAAGCTACTAAAGGTATTTGATCAGTAAAGGACACTTGTTCATTCGTTTATTTGTTTAGTGGATATTGTTTGAATACACACTGTGTGCAATATGGTTTTCTAGACAGGAAGGGTGCGGATGGAATAGGAGGGCTGGAGAGCCAAAAAACTTGTGGAGCAGTTCACACACTACTGGAAGTGACAGACATACAAGTTGTTACAAAGGAATATAATACATGTTACAATAAATGTGTGTTCACAGTGTTATGGGAACCTAAAATAGGACCAGGCCTGCTTGGGCGAATTGGGAATATCTTAATTGAAGGGGTAACATTTTATGGTTTGGGGGGAGGAGTACTGGTTTACCAGGTGAAGAATATTGAGAATTTAACAATAAGGTCATGGGCTGTTCACGGAATGGTAAATAATCCATGCCTCTGGTGTTGTAGGAAATAAACATACAACAACAATTTGGGATCCAGTTATTAAGGGCCTAATGTGATCTATTTGGTGAGGGAACCATCAAGGATTTTTAGGCAGGGGACCGAGATGGTTTTCTTAATTTTTTTTAAGAATTGTAGCAGCCAGCCTACCCCACAGCCACAGCAATGCAGGATCTGATCTGCGTCTGCAACCTACACCACAGCTATTCTCATCTGGAATAGCTGATTTGGCATTAATGAGCTAATATATGACATAGAGAACAAAACCACATTTTAGTAAGCCTTTTGATTATATCTGCTTGTTGAATTTATATCTACAGTTAATATCCATAGTCACTAAGTATGTAGACTTTGAGAAGTTAAGAACTGGATTAGGGTCATAGTTCTGCCCCCTTTGTAGCATTTATGCAAGTTATTTGATGGTGAGCCTCTATTTTCTCATTTTCTGTTGGATGGGGAAGAAGTCAAAGGACAGCCCCCCCCCTTCCCCGGCATAATATAGTCTGTGTATATTCTGAGTACTGAGCGGAGGTAGGCTTTGAGGTGGATTTGGGAGTCAGCCATTAAAAAGGTGTACGTTTAATCTAAAAGAGATAATTAATGCTAAACAGGTTTTTGTATGCTGTGCTTTAAGATTTGGAGAAGGCAACTTTCGAAGGTTTTTAAACAGGAATCCATATAATCGAGTTTTTCCAAACAGCTTCAGAGTAATTATTAATAGTGTGCCCCCTTTAAGTCTCAATGGTTAACCCAGTTTGGATAATAAATTATGTGACCAGTCACCTCCCAAAGCAAAAATATGTTAAGAACAAAGGGCCATGGTTGAGCCATTTAGAATACAAGTATGGAGAAAAAAAACAAAGGAGGATTAGAATGAAACAGACAAGAAACAGTCTTTATAAAAGCCAACAGAGGATAGTTTGTTTGTTTGTTTGTTTTTTGTCTTTCTAGGGCCACACCCGAGGCATATGGAGGTTCCCAGGTTAGAGGTCGAATTGGAGCCGCAGCTGCTGGCCTACACCACAGCAATGTGGGATCCAAGCCACGTCTGCGATCTACACCACAGCTCCTGGCAACTCGGGTTCCTTCACCCACTGAGCAAGGCCAGGGATCGGATCAAACCTGCGTCCTCAATGCTAGTCCAGTCCTTTTCCACTGAGCCACGACAGGAACTCCAAGAGAGCATAGTTTTAATGGTATTAAGCAGGTGAGGTTTATGAGATCAACAAGGTCAGATCAGCATGGTTCTGGAGCACACACATGCATTGATTCATCGAGGTAGAGCTCCTTGTCTACTTCAGACCGTGCAGTTTCATATGAGCACTTGGAGAAAAGCCAAATTGGGTAGCTTCTTTGAGGATAAGGACTATGCCTTTTATTTTTATACCCTAGTGCCTAGCACAGTAGTTATCACGTAGGCGGTCCTTGGTGCATTTTTGAAGAATTGAAATATAATTACTATTGGTGAAAAAGATGAGTTAGTAGCTATGGATATCACACTTTAAAGAAAAATTGGTGGATGGAAAGGAGGAGGTTTTTAGTTTGGCAGCAGTTACAAAGGAAAAAGTTAAGATGAGGAGTTCCCGTCGTGGCGCAGTGGTTAACGAATCTGACTAGGAACCATGAGGTTGCGGGTTCGATCCCTGCCCTTGCTCAGTGGGTTAACGATCCGGCGTTGCCGTGAGCTGTGGTGTAGGTTGCAGACGCGGCTCGGATCCTGTGTTGCTGTGGCTGCGGCACAGGCCAGTGGCCACAGCTCCGATTAGACCCCTAGCCTGGGAACCTCCACATGCCGCTGGTGCGGCCATAAACCCGCTGCCATAAAATGACAAAAGGCAAAAAAAAATAAAAAATAAAAAATAAATGTTAAGATGAACTCAGCAGAGAGGGAAAAATTAAAGTTTCTGAAGAGGGAAGGAAGTTTGAAAGCTGAAGTCCTTGCTGCTTGGGAAAGAATCTGTTACAACATGAACAGTGTGGTCTTAAAGAGGTAAGTGGATAACACTGCCTCATCTCCCTCGCCCCAACCTTTGATGATGTAGGAATATTCTAATGAAAAGAGACCGTCTTTGGAGTCAGAAGATCTAGAGCTAAATCTTGACTTTGCCTTTTACTAGATCAGTGGCAGATCATGTATTCTTTTAGGTTTAAATGACTCAGCTAGAGATTTAGTGGCCAGCTCTGGGATGCCTAGAAACTCCTCCGCTGCTGATCTCTTCCTCATCTTCCAAGCTGTGATTATGTCCTCTGGCCACGGTCAATTGTCCCAGCACATTATCTGAGGACATTTCACTGGCCAGGATGAGCACCTGACCCAAGTGCAACCAGTGCTTGTCTTCCTGGTATTTTAAGACCCAGGGCGCGAGAGGATTAATGGAATCTGTAAACCATAAAACTTGTGACACATGAGCGCCGTGTTTCTCACCAACTGAAGAATGCTCATCTGTGGTAAAAGAGATGACAGGAGAGAAAAATCAGAGGCAAAAGAAAGGAGTCAGACAGACCCACCTGGTCCTAGCAACCTCACAGTTCCTCAGACCTTGCTGCATCCCTGACCTTCCTAGTATGGTTCTGTAGCCCTTTCTTGGATCCAGTAAGCCAGTTGAGCTGACTCATTTCTTTTCAAGCCAGACTAGTTTTAAGTTGAGTTTCTTTACCTTATAGTTCAACTAGTACTTGAATTTGGATGAAATGTTCTGACTCTGGTGATCATACTTTCCTTTACTATAACATAAGTCTTTCTCAAGGGCCTAAAGTCTTATGTCTAAGGTTCCATCCTTTCCTAACTTGTGAGGGCTTTGGTGAACCATTTCTGAGTTGTTAGCTTTGGTTTCTCCTCCTTTCATAGGCCCTTCTCTGAAGTACTAGCAAATGCCTCCCTCCTCCGGTAAAGCCTTCAACTTAAATCTTTGGGCTCCGCTAATTCAGATGTGACTAAAGCATTCATAGGAATATGGCAGAAGATAAAATTAGAGGGTTGAAGATAGGGGCCAGGTTGAGGAAAATTTACACTTCAGTCTTGTGTAGTTTGCTGTTACTGTCTGGACCAGAGAGGTCTAATAGAACGTTCTGTGATGATGGAAATGATCTGTTTGTGCAAGCTGTAACCTCATGTTGAGGACATAACGTGTGTCTGGCATGACTAGGAAATCAAATACTATTTATTTATTTAGTCTTTTTAGGGCCGCACCTGCAGCATATGGAGATTCCCAGGCTAGGGGTCGGATTGGAGCTATAGCTGCTGAAATATACCAGATCCGAGCTGCATCTGTGGCCTACGCCACAGCTCATGACAACACTGGATCCTTAACCCACTGAGTGAGGCCAGGGATCGAACCTACGTCCTTGTGGTTACTAGTCAAATTCATTTCTGCTGAGCCATGACAGGAACTCCTTATTTATTTTTTAAAATATTTTTTGGGCTAGGCCTTTGGCAAGCAGACATTCCCAGACCAGGGATCAAACCCAGACCGTAGCAGTAACAATGAGCCACAGCAGTGATGATGCCAAATCCTTAACTGCTAGGCCACCAAGGAACTCCTGAATTTTTAATTTCATTTAACTTTAATCAATGTAAATAAGGCTACCACTGTTGATAATGTAGCTCTAGACATCAAGAGGTCATCAAAAGTTGTATTTCTTATTTCTTTTGTTTGCTTTTTAGATCAAAGGAATGATGTATGTTTTAGAAAAAAAAAAAACTGGAAACGGCGTGGGCATTTGGATGGTGAAGAAGTGTCAAGAATAGAAAATCACTTTTTATTTGGGATGATGATGCCTTTAACAAGGACACAGAACGTGGGAGCGTGAGCTAGTTTGGGACAGTAGACGTGGAGTTCAGTCCTGAAGAAGTTACATTGACAATATGGGATGTATAGATGGGCCGTCCAATAGGGTATTGCAAATAAGAGTTGAGTCAAGGAGTTCCCGTTGTAGCACAGCGGAAGTGAATCCGACTATGAACCATGAGGTTTCAGGTTTGATCCCTGGCCTCGCTCAGTGGGATAAGGATCCGGTGTTGCTGTGAGCTGTGGCGTAGGTTGCAGACGCGGCTCGGATCCCTTGTGGCTGTGGCTGTGGCATAGGCCAGAGGCTACAGCTCTGATTTGACTCCTAGCCTGGGAAGCTCCATATGCCACCCTAAAAAGCGAAAAAAGAAAAAAGACAAAGAAAAAAGAGTTAAGAGTCGAGCAGAGCAGAGGAGGCTAAGACTAGGAGCATCGACTTTTGTTGTCATCTGCATAGAGGTGATAAAGCCACGGAGATGGCTAATATTCTCCAAAGAGGGAATATAAAACTTGGAGAAAGGAGCATCAAGGGAAGAACCTTGAAAATGTCTACACTGAAAAGGTAGGGTGGTTCCCATGTGGTGCAGTGGGTTTAGATTCTGACTGTAGCACCTTGGGTTCGATCCCTGACCCAGCACAGTGGGTTAAAAGATCTGGTGTTACTACAGCTGCGGTTCGGATTTGATTCCTGGCCCAAGAACTTCCCTATGGTGCAGGATTAGCCATAAAATTAAAAAAAAAAAAAAAAAAGGAAGGTGAAGTTACTCTACGATATTTCTAAGAAACCAACACTTACCCATGTGACTGATAGCTGAAACCCTTTGCTTTGGTGTAGTCCTCATCACAGAGATGAGACATTTTACTTGAAAATGTGAATACATATATATAATATGGATCTGACAGATAGTTATACTTAGCAGGCATGGGGCAAGTAAAAACTATCATTGTTCTATCATAGTATCATTTCTGCCTATTGAATCATAATGTATCTGTAAAATGTGGTTAATCCTTGGTCTGGTTGCCAATAAACATAGCAAAATCTAGCCCAAAAAAATTAGCTTACAAACCTGGCAAGCAAACGCCTAGCCCCCTTTGGTATTTTCCAGGTCATCAGCACTTGTCAGTAATATGATGCTTAAGTGGATTTTTGCATATAAGATTAAGGAGAAATTGTTTGCGAGAACCTACATAAGATGCATTTTATTATGCAGTGGGAAGACTCATGAATTTCCCCACAATGAAGGCATACAGAAGGTAGTGATTAAGCTGCCTGCCAAGAAAGGCTTAATAGATTGAAGGGCAGTGTGAATAAGGAATCTGGGAGTCGAGCTGGGGGGCGGGGGGCACTGGCAAGGAAGACAAGCAGGAAGAAGGAAACATAGAAGACTAGAGAAAGGCTTAACATCAGGTCTCTGGAGTAGACAGCAGGGAGCAGTGCAATTTGCTGCCTAGCTCAGTGCCTGAATGATAGTAGGTGCTCAGTAAGTATTTGTGGAAGGAAAGATGAATGATGGTGAGGGAGAAGAAACATTGCTCCTATAGGACTGGTGGAATCTACTTTGGCCCCATGTTATTTTATCCATTACCTGACCTCAGTCATCCCAATGTCTTCCTGACCTTGGGTTGCTGTTAATTTATTGTTAGAATATATACTAAGTGTGTGACGCTTCCAGGTAGAAGATTTGAACGTGCAAATCACTGTCCAGTTCTGGGGGGTGGGGGAGGATGCTCTGCCATTTAGAAGTAGGCTGAGGGTACCTGAGCAACAGAAGGGTACCTTATCCTTTTGTTTGAAGACTGTAACAGAATAGGTATGACATATATAAACCCTGAATATCCTGGCCTTGGGTGACATGGGCGATCACTTCTGGGTGTTCTGACAGTTTCGAGGTGTGTACTTATTTCCTCTGTATGGTTTCTGGTAAGGCGATCAAGAATGGTGAGAAGCAGGATGGGGAGGTTGAAGTTATTTCCAGATATGAGTATTTAAACAGATATCAGCACTTTAGATTTTGATACACAAAATGAATGGATGCTGTGTACTTTTGAAGTTATTTTTTTTTAATTCAAAACTCCTCTGAAATCTGAGAGCCCACAAAGCCTCAGTATATAGAATTTTAACTGATTTGTTTACTCAAATACTATAGTGACCCGATATTTGATATTGAAAACAGATTTTAGAATCTGAAAAGATCCAGGGCCACATAGGTGGTATTTTACATTTTAAGCTAATATGTACTTGCAGCTCAATTTAATTTACACCCTAGGCTGTATCATTTTTGACATATCTATGTGTGTATATAAATGTAATATGTGGTATGTAGTCAGTTTACAAAGAAAAATTTGACAATGAAAAAGTTCTGTTTAATCTCTTTCATTCAGTATATATTTGAGTGTCTAACAAGCAGAATTTTAGACACTGGGATGCAGCGCTGAACAAAGCACAAGATCTTTGCCCTGCTGGAGCTGTTGTCAAGACTTATTTTCGGAGGAAATATTTCAAATTAGCTGGAAAGGAACCTTACTAAGAAGGAAAGGTACCTTAATCATCTAGGAGAGTTGTACTGTCACAGAACTGAGATATAAACTAAAACCCACTGAAGACAGGGATTTTCATTTGGCTTTTGTCTGTTGTGTTCACTGCTGTAACCCCAGAGCCCAAAATAGTGCTTGGCTCAAATGTCGCGGATTGCAGTATTTGTTGTTTTGAATTTGTATAATGAGACATGTGCTTTAATAAATGATTCTTAAATCTAGCACATTGAAAATTTTATAATCTCATTTACTTTATTTTTATGTTTCTTAACTACTTTTTGTTTCTCTTTGTGTCCACATGTCAGGATGCAGACACAGCTTATTAATATTAATAATCAGTCATATGGTAATTTGATATTGCAAAGGTTAGATTTGGAAAGGAATTTAAGGGGTCATCTTTTGTTCGGCTTCCTGACTAGGAAAAACTGAGTAAGATAATTGGGTATGTATTTTTAATTAATCATTTTAAAAACTAGGACAACATAATTGGGTTCTCTCTTGAGAAAACGGAGAAAGGTACTTAAACCTAGATATAAAGGTACGAACCTGAAAAAAGTTAGAACTTCTAACTGTGTGGGAAAGTGGAAAAAAAAAAAAATCGAGCACCACTAAGCTGCTCTTTGTTGATATCAGAAATGGGCCTGTCATTCATTTTGGCATTGAAGCATAGCCTCCTATCTCAGGGGGCAGAACCAGGACTTTTTTTTTTTCTCCCAGAGGAGCTGGACAGTTATTACAGGTTGAAAAGCCCGACCAGTTTTTCAAGAGTTTCTCCCCCCCCCCCCCAAGCTCCTGGTGCTTTTGCTCTGCTTTCAAGATGCACTAAGGTCTCCTGCTTTGTGACTGCTTTGGAGCCAACAACACTCTGACATGTACAATTCAAAATATGCAGGTTTCATGAGTAAGTTCCATCTAATTTTTTAGCCAGTGAAAATGCAAGTGATTTTTTAGAAAAATGTTAGTGTGGAGTTAGGCACTGTATTTCACCACTTTTATTTTAAGCTTATTTCTAAAGCAATTTTTAATAAGTCAAGAGTCTACATAAAAATACCTCTTGATCTCTTAAGACCTGTACTTTCATTTTCTTTTTAAGTGTCTTTGTTGCATGAGATAGTATTCACATGTCTTTCAAAAGCCAGTAACTCAGTGATTTTCTTGAGCATCTTTTTAGTTTTACTGATAAGTATTTTAAATTGAGCCTTTCTGAGCTCGATTGCTCATGTCTGACACAGTCTCAAGTTTCCAGTGAATGGTAACAAAGACTGTAGAGTGTTGTTGGTACTGCAGTGAGAGGCATGCTTCTTTAGACCAGGTAAGAGATCATTTTGTTTCTTACTGTTGGGAGCTTTTTTACAGCATTTATTTCATATTCAACAGCAGCAATGTTAAATAGATAAATAGCCAGGAGCACGCTGAATTCAAGACGTCCCTGCTTGTTGCAGACAGGAGAACTACAGGGTATGGGGGTTGGGGTGGGCATGGGGGGAGGGGTAGAGTACGCATAGTTTATCACTCAGTTACTTACATAAATCAATTAAAATGTAAAAATAATACCGGAGCTCAGTTTTCCCCATTCAGGAACTAAAGCAGCAGTTGAGGAATTGAATAATTTGAAAGGTACTTCGTGGTTCTTACTTGTGACTGCAATTCAGATGTGAGTTTTTACTTTCATTTCTTTCCAGTAGTTAATAAAATAAGCTTTGCCTCTATATATTTTTTTCCATTTATGAAAACTTCTAAATTGTCAGTAGCAAAATATGCTTTCTCGGGATCTTGGGAATAAACCTGACACTTACAAAAATGTTGCAGCTTTTAGAGCTGTTTCATTCCCTTTTTTCCTAGGACATTTTTCTTAAAAGTATTTGTGCTTTGAAAATGTCAGCTGTATTCTAATGAAGCTCAGGCATTGTTTGCTCATAAAGGGGCCGGTGCATTCCACTGCTTTATGGTTTATTATGAGGCACAGTGTGAGAGTGTGGGTGGCACCATTTGGTGTCTGCCTCTTGGGGTAGTGACTGCCATTATGTTAGCATTGGATTGGCAAAGAAAATATAGCATGCAAGATTCTATATGAATCTGGATCCTGTGAAGAAAATCTTAGCCATAAATAACACTCAGTGAGCCCAGAATGTGTGCCAACTTGAGTTGATCACTTCAAGTATACTCTTGAAGCCTGCATTTTAGTTACAATGAATATTTTCCCAGTCCCATCTCTGGGTTTTTGATGTATATAACATTTACTCCTCTAAATTTTAGTGAAGCGCATGTTTCTAGATAAACTATGGCATTTTAAATGGAACAGCGTAATTATCAATAATACATTTACTTAAAAGTTTTAAGGAACTTAGTGTGGGTGGGGAGGGGGAATGGAAGAGGAGGTCAGGCAGAGAGGCTTTCTTTCAGTTTAGGAAAGCCCTGATGAAGAAGAAAAAAAAAGCAACAGATGTTTCTTCTGTTACAATTGAGGTTGTTTCATTCAAAATTCACAGTAGCTGGAATGGGGAGGGGAGGTCATAAATCTGACTTAATCAGTGAATAAAGAAAACCTAGTCATTTAAATTTTTTTCTTTTATATTCAGAATTTGAGAAAGTATAGAGTAACATTTTGATAACACGTTTTGAAGAGGCTTTTTAAATCATAAAAAATTGTGTGAGTAGTGGAAATGTGAAAAGTTAATTTTAGTGCCTTTAAGTAATGGGAAAAACTGATCGTTAATTCATATAGACTGTTAGGAAAAAAGCTAAGCCATTATCAAATATATAAGGAACACTTAAGTGGCAGATGTTTGTAATTGCACAATAGATATTAAGGCTCAAAATGAAATCACACTATGAAACATCATTTGCATGTAGTGAGAAATTATTGTATCTTCAGTGAGAAGCATGAGACTTTTTGCTAAAGATCTTTGATTCAGAAATGTGGGAGAAATATTCTGAGTTAATTAGAAATAATGTGTTGCAGTTTCCCTCTTAAAAAAAAAAAGGGATAGTAAGCTTTGAGTAAGTAAGCTAATGGAAAGGGGAATGTTTATTTGCTGGAAAGTGTAAGAAGGAAGAGCTTGGAAGCGATATGCATGTAATGAAACCGGTCAAAGAAATAGTTTCTGAACTTGTGGAGTTCATAATGAGTAAAGTCTTTTCCTTTAACAAAGTAACACATAGAGAAATTCTGTGCTCTCTCGCATAGGGTGCGTTTACAAACGTTAGAGCTCAATGCATTTCTTAAAGTTTGCTGTTAGAAAACCAGTACTGAGCACCAGCTCTTTCACATATTAGGCGCTTAGTAAAATTTTGCCCTAACCTACACTATAGAGTTAGTAATAATAATATATAATAATTCTTTGAACCGTAGTTCAAAATTTGACCATGGAGCAAATGTTAAACGATTTTCTCAATGTTTAATTGGTCTAAGGAGAGGACTGAGAAAGATTGCAACAGTGAAGGAGATTATTAAAAATTTCTCTTGCTGTTTGCTAGGATCTGTGGGCCTCCCTGAAGGTTTTTTTTTTTTTTTTTTTTTTTGCTTCAGATAATGACAACAGAATTTAGAGATTTTGAAACTTTTTAGATCATTGTTTGAATTAAGATTAAGAGTCTAAAATTGATCTCTGTACATTTTGCTTGTTTAAGGAATATTAATGTGTAGCAGTTGAGTTTTTTTCTAAGATAACTAACTCACCTGGAGTTTTTAAAATGGATTTACAAAGTTACAGGTTTGTTTAGAGTAAAAACATTTAGAATTTTGACCAAGGACTATGTAGTTTGATGAAATAGCCCTAAAAGTTTTGATGCTCTTACTTGAGATATGTAACTATGACAGCATCATAGGTTGTAGTTTTCAAAAATGTGTGTCTTTTATATTATAAATGTAGGCATGACCGTACCCGTACTTTATAGCATCACCTTCAATAGTTCGGAAGTAATTGAGACTGTTAACCCTTCAACTTAAGAACAATATACTGAAAGAAGGCTTCTGGAGTGAAGTACCTGTGGTCCCTGCCTCGTATAGAATCTCTTTAGCACAAAACCTAGGTCTCCGGGGGAGGAGTCTGAGCTTTCCCTATTTGTCTTTCTCCAAGTCAGAATACCCAGAGAGTGACCGATTTAGATGTTCTCTCTGCCTTACATATTTTTCTGCAGTTAGAACCTACTGATGGTTATCTAGAAATCTCATCTCTGGTGTGGGATCAGAAGGGAGATTTGTCTGACGCCTGTATTTTTCCAAAAAGAAAAACTTTATATTGCTGTTTAGGAGCAGGGTATGAGTGTTGTGCTTTAAGTGTATTATGAGCTAACCCTGTTTTGCAAGTGGCTCCAGGAACCTGTGGTGTAATAGCATTATTTCTTTCTACCAAGTTTGAAGCAACCAGTTTTCAAATGAGCTTTTGGGTCTTGACTCTAAAGCTGGCGATCGACAGCAGGAAGCTTTGCTTTTGGCACTTCGCTCACTTGTGCAAAGTTTGGCAGCTCTCTTGGCAATTTCTCTGACAGAAAAATGAAGAGATTTCTAACTGAGCACATACTGTATGCCAGATAGACCCAGTAGAACTTATTTATAAAAGTCTACAGAATCTTTTAATGATTAAGATTTCAGTGCAAAAGATTTTGTTGATATTGATGTCTAAGATTTCTTGCTCTTGACAACATGGTTTAAATGTAACTCAATAATAGCTCTCAAGTGAAACGTTATTGAAATAAGAATATTGATAACAGTGCAATTTTGAATAGGCTTCTTAGTATGGCATATGGAATACAATGATCCCTTTTTTTGTTTGCTAAGGAAAAGAACTGCTTTGCAATTCTGATTCACGGGTGGTATTGGCCTTTTTGAGTTTGTGTTTTAAATTTAAGAACACAGCTTTTAAATTCTAGATCTGTGTGCAGTCTTCGTCACCCTTTGAAAATATTTAAAAAAAAAAATCTTCTCTTGACTGTAAATTTCAAATGATTTGTCTGTTAACCCCGTCTGGGTCACCATCTCTGAGGGGCTGTGGGTTTCTTCACGAGAGTGATTTCCCGTGAAGTGCCCTTGGGTATTCTCATGCTCATCAGGCCTGATCCTTGTGGTTGCACCCAGCTGCCTTGATCTGCTCTAGCCATTCACTGGCTGCTGGTACAAGATAAAATGTGCTGCTTTCCGCTCCCTCTCTTTTCCAGGCCTGCAGACAGCGTCTGTGTGCCATCTGGTGGGTGTTTTGGCTTTTGTGATGGTGCTAAAAGTAGTGGTTGAAAATAGGCTAAACAGTGAAAAGATATAACGTTTAAGAACAAGACACAGTAAATAAGGGTCACTAGGCCCTTTCTCTTTTTAAGCTGAAAATAGAGATAAGTGTAGTAGATTCTGCTTGGATGACATTACTTCCCTGATGGGAGCACAGAAACAATGGGTACTTCGCTTGTAGCAGTCTGTCCCATTTTACTGGCTCCTAGGAATCATCTGAGGCACTTGTTTAAAATACGCATTCCCGGAGTTCCCGTCGTGGCGCAGCGGAAACGAATCTGACTAGGAACCACGAAGTTGTAGGTTCGATCCCTGGCCTTGCTCAGTGGGTTAAGAATCCGGCGTTGCCGTCAGCTGTGGTGTAAGTTCAGATCTGGCATTGCTGTGGCTCTGGTGTGGGCCGGCAGCAGTAGCTCCCGATTCGACCCCCAGCCTGGGAACCTCCACATGCTGCAGGTGTGGCCCTAAAAAAAAAATCAGAAAGAAAAGTACGCATTCCCACCTGGCTTCTTTAGGTGTCTAGTGGAGCACCAAAACGATGTGTTTTGAATATGAGGGATTCTACCCTCTCCCACTTTTGGGGGGGGTACACGATGTTCCTGGGTCAGGGATCAAACCCATGGCACAGCAGTGACAACACTGACTTCTTAACTGCTGTGCCACCGGGGAACTCAAAGGCTAATTTTAAAAAATTTTGTTTTTTTTTTTCAATTTGACTGCACCCATGGCATACAGAAGTTCCTGGGCCAGGGATCGAACCCAAGCCACCGTAGTGCCAACACTGGATCCTTAACTGCTGGGCTGACAAGAATCTACCATTTCCCACTTCTGTCACCCCCTTTGTATCCTCTGACCAGACACAATTGAAAAGAATTACTGGGAATATTGGGAAAAAACAGTTGTTTTGAGGTCTTATGATACATTTCTTCAATTATTAATCAGAAGGTAGTGTGCCCCAAAATGGGAAGTTCTAACTATGCAGGTGGAAGAGAAATGAGAAAATTGAGAATTAAGAGATTTCCTTGTCTAAGCAAGGTAAATAGAAAAAAGGATAAAATGATGTTTTAACTAAAGATAAAGAAGCCACCGAAGAAACGGTAGAATCTAACCTCTAGGTACGACTAATGTTTTGGGATGAACATTTTTAAAATATTGGGAGGAAAAGGTCCTGCCAAAGAAACTCGGTGAGTTTTCTAAGATCTTATAGCTTCCAAGTTTGATGAACTAAATAAAAACAGTTATAATATTCCAGATACTAGATTTTGAATTAAGGAGTTCATGTAAGAACTGAAGAGGTACTGTTTAAATCCTGGCATGTGGGAAGATGGAAAAATAATTTTTTTTCTCCTTTCAAGTTGAAAGAATCCAGGGCATTTATGGTTCTGGATACCAGAGAAAGAAGGAGCTAGCTAATTGTTTTAAAAGGTGTCCTCCAAGTGAAAATGCTTATCAAAGCTATGAGAACAGACTTGGTCCTCTAGGGAAAGTATGTAGGAAAGACTGACTTAAAAGATTTATTGACCCTTTAGGAGCATGCCCTGAGCGCTGTAGAGCTGGGTTTTGTTATGGTCATTTCAAGGATCCTTTCTCTGGTTCATTGGAGAGATTCTGGTTAGGTGGTCCATTGGGATGGGAGGAATCCCAGAAGTCCTGTGTTCTGACAGCTGCATAAACATCCCAGCTTTGGCTTCCATGCCTATGATATGTAGGAATGTGCATTTCAGATCTTCTGTCTTTATCTATGCACTAAAGAGGCTCCATTTTGTAACCACATACAGAGAGCGAGGTTCTAGGGGTCACTTTAACCATTACTTTGGAGTTGTTATGAACTTTTATCTTCTGTCTCTCACCTTTCCCATTTATAGTGATATTGTGGTTTAATAATGGTGTCAGTCTTTGGATGTAATCTTAGCAACTTTAGTGAACATGATTGAGTACAAACGCAACAAAATAGAGCATTACAGTTATAGGGTGCATACGGGTAATGCACATTATAGCTATATATTAGTTGCTAAACTATAAATGGAATGAAAACTCCCCCCCAATGAGTATGCATTTTAAACGTAAAAATGAATGAAATCAGAGTGACTACAAGGTTTATTTACCTTTATCACCTACTCCTGATGTGCACACTATACATGGATGTGCTTTTTTACCCATTTTACAGATTTGGTATTTTCAGTTGGATATTCTGTCTTTTCAAATTAATTATGAGTTATTAATGTGTGTTTCATTTGTGAAGATAGTGCTATTGATCTATTGGTCCTGAGTTATTTTTCGGATAAAGGTAGTAGATACCCCCGAGCCATCCATATTGTCTCTCTACTTCATCTTTCTTCAGTGACGTGTGGTGCTTTCTAGCTGGCTGGCCGAAATTAGAACTACAGTCTGAAGGTTGTGGAGTCTTTGCTCTCTGCAAAATGAATGATCCTAGTCCAGAATCGACCTGTGACTTGACCTCATTAGTACTGTATTTGAAACTGATCGATAGTCCTTTACAACAGTTAGGAACAAGTAATTAAAAGGTAGTATGGAAAGGAAAGAAATGCTTAACACTTTCTTTTTTGATTCTCCTCGTTGTCTGTTGGAAATGCTGATTGTGAATGAAATAAAGCGTGCGATTCTGTCACATAAGTAGGCAGATCAGTGAAGCAGAATAGCAAGTCAATAAACTGACCTAAATAAGTATATGATCAAAGTAGACTTTTATATTAACATGGAGGGGGTAATAGATTATTCATTAAAAGTAGCCATCTAGGAAAGAAAATTGAATCTTTCACTTCTGACATCAGATAAATTCCAGAAGGGTCAAGGATGTAAAATTTTAAATGAAGGCATTAAAGAATTAAGAAAACATGAGGAATGTGATTGTTTTTTTTTCTTGGCTGCACCCACAGCATGCAGAAGTTCCTGAGCCAGGGACTGAACCCACACCACGGTGGCAACTCAGGCGGCTGCAGTGACAATGCAGGATCCTTAATCTGAGCCACAAGAGAACTGCCACAAGGAATGTTTAACACAATCGTCGGTATATAACTAATGATAATTAATTTCAAAGAAGAGCATGTCCAACTAAAAAGACCAAACTGTTAAAGATAAGTAAAATATAGCGTGTCCATGTATAATATGTACCTCCAGAGTGGGAAGCAAAGATAAGTAAACTTTGCAGTTTCTGTGACCTTCTTTATTTTTATATTTAAACATATTCACAAACCTTTTTATTATGACACTAAAGCCATAAAAGGAAATAACAATAAAACTGATGACATTCTTTAAAAATGTGCCGAGTAAATCATATATAAAGGCAAAAGACAAATGTCAAATTGGGGAAAACGTTTGCAGCAGGTGTAACAAAGAATATAGTTATTCCTTCAGCATTTAAGAGGGTCATCCAATAAAAATTCACCAGCAGCCAATAGAAAGATGGGCATAATTCACAGGAGGGAAATTTTGGGTGACATTTAAAAAAAACATGTCTTATTCACAGTAATAAAACCAAAATAAAGTCAAAATGAGATACTACTTTTAACCTAAAGATTGACAAAAATAAAGTTTGGTAACTCAGTGAGTTATAAGGATATGTGGAAATGAACACATTTACGCATTTCTGAGCAGAGGGTGAATTGCTGCAGCCAGTTGGTATAGCTGATATGTATAAAAACATATGTATAGTCATTGCAGTGTTATTTATAGTAATAAAAGATTTTACTGTTAATAATGTTTGTAATGCTAAAAGTTTTCTCTTACCAAGCAATTCAAAGAAACTACTAAGGCCATAAAAAGAAATATTATCTGTAACAAAGGAAATACTGATGCAAAATTCCACATACAGGTATGGAAAGATCTAAAATAGATACAGTATGGTTAAGTGGGGAAGAACATGCAAATGATATATTATTCAACTGTATGTTTAAGGAAAAAAGGATATTTATGCATATATGTTTATATATGCTTAGGCTATTTCTGGAAAATAAGACATGGATTGGCACCGAGAGCTGTCACTAGGGAAGGAAATAGTAGGTGTTAGGTGGTAGTTGGAGGTAGGAGGAGACTTTTCACTATACACGCCTGACTCCTCAATTTCTATCATATGCTTCTGGGCAGATATTCATGTTTTCATTCATTCATTCATTCATTCATTCATTCGTACATCCAACAAATATTTGTTGAACTCTTTCGTGACCCAGTCACTGTGCTGGGTGCTGGGAATACAGCAGTGTGTGCAGTAACGATTCCCTGTCTTTGTAGAGAGAGCTTCTTCAGAGTGGGTGGGCTATGGACGAGTAATAATCACATAAGCAGGTAAGTATAAATAATATGCAGTGTATCGTACGGAGATAAGAACTGTGGTGAAAAATCATCACAGGTGAAGAAGTGCTGACGTAGGGTGATGAGGCATCTCTGATGAGGTGATGACTGAGCAGACTTAAAGGAAACTGGGGAATAAGGCGTGTGTATAGATGTCTGGGGGAAGAAAGTTACTGGCAGGACAAAGGCCATGAGACAAAAAGTTCCTTAGCCTGGTTTGAGGAGCAGCAAAGAGGGCTGGGTGAATGAACGTAGTGGAATGAAGTGAGAGACTGGGAAGAGATTTGACAGATGACCAGGTCAGAAGGGAGGGCTCAGGTGACAGAGGACATGTGCTGACTGAGATGCAAAGCCAACTGGAGGGTTTTAAAAGAGGAGGGTTACTCCATGATGCAGGATCACTCTGACTCCTGTGTGATGGTGGATAAAACAGTGCTGCCCAGTAGGATAATGTAAGTCAGGTAATTTAAAATCTTCTAGGGAGTTCCTGTTTGGACTCAGCAGGTCACAAACATGACTCATATCCATGAGGACACAGGTTTGATCCCTGGCCTCGCTCAGTGGGTTAAGGATCTGGTGCTGCTGTGAGCTGAAGGGTAGGTTGCAGATGCGGCTCACATCTGCTGTTACTGTGGCTGTGGCGCAGGCCAGCAGCTGTAGCTCCGATTCAACCCCTAGCCTGGGAACCTCCATAGCCTGGGAGTTTCCATGGTGGCTCAGTGGGTTAAGGACCCGACATTGACTGTGAGTATGGGAGTTTGATCCCTGGCCTTACTGGGTTAAGTTAGGGATCCAGCATTGCTGTTAAGCTGCAACATAGGTTGCAGAGGCAGCTCAGATCCAGTGTTGCCATGGCTGTGGCATCGGCCAGCAACTGCAGCTCCAGTTTGACCCCTGGCCAGGAATTTCTATATGCTGCAGGCTGTAAAAAGAAAAAAAAAGAAAAAATATATATATGTATTTATATAGGCAAATTTTAAATAACATAGTATACAGGTTTTTAGAAATTTGGTCCTCAGTCGCATTAGCTGCATTTCAGGTGCTTAATAGCTGCTGTGTCTAGTGCTTCAGGTGCTTAATAGCTGCTGTGTCTAGTGACTACTGTGTTGTAAAGTTTGAGAGTAGAGTTGTGGGGCAAGGTGGCTTAATGCGGGACAGGTGGATGAATCAGGAAGACACTGAAGTTCAAGCTAGAGATGGCACCTTGGATGGAGTGGTAGCAGTAGAATGAATGAGAAGTGCTTAACATTCAAGATACCTGGTATTTTTTATAATTTTTTTTTTCTTTTTTGCTTTTTAGGGCTGCACTTACAGCATATGGAAGTTCCCAGGCTAGGGGTCAAATCGGAGCTGCTGCTGCCAACCCACACCACAGCGATGCAGGATCCGAGCCGCATCTGCGACCTACACCACAGCTGACGGCAACACCTTAACCCACTGAGCAAGACCAGGGATTGAACCCGCATCCTCATGGATACCAGTCAGGTTCGTTACTGCTGAGCCCATGACGGTAACGAACTCCTATTGTTGGTAAACACTAAATCATTGTTTTTATTGTGGATGTGAATGCAGATGTATAGCAAAGAGCTAAAAGAACTTTTAGAAATAAGGACCATGATCATGTATATAAACCAGCAATGTTCTGACCTAACTACCCCTTGTTACGTAAATTGTTTTGGGGGCTTTTTTAACATGAGTTCTTTTTTTTTTTAACATTATTCATCTGCTTTTTATATATATATGATTTTTAAAGGTTACTTTCCATGAACAGTTATTACACAATATTGGCTCTTTTCCCTGTGTTGTAAGATAGGTCCTTGTAGCTTACTTGTACCTAATAGTCTGTACCTCGTAGTCCCTACCCCCATAGTCCTCCCCATCGCCCTGCACATTCCCTACGGTAACCGCTAGTGTGTTCTCTATTCAAAATACATTACAGACAGGGCTAGTAGGATTTATCAATGAATTGTGTATGTAGGATATGTGTATGTAGGATATAGGAGAAAGTCAACAGTGATCTCTTTCGGTCCAAGAATTGAGAAATGGAGTTGACATTTTACTGAGATGGAGTAGGAGATGGGGAGCGGTGAGGAGTTGGGTTTTGAATACTTATTAAACATCAAAGTGGAGGTATTCGAACTGACAGTGGATATATGAATCTGAAGTCCAGGAAAGGGTTTAATCTGGAGAAAAACACATAGGAGCTGTCAGATGAGCTGGTGAAGAAGAGTTGACAACGACAAGCTGGAGGAGGATCCAGCAACCAGGACTGAGAAGGAGAGGCCATTGGGTTTGGAGGAGAACCAAGAGAGAGTGGAGGTTTGGATGCAAGTGAGGAGTGTTTGAAAGGAAGGTATGGTTTTTAAAAGTGTCACCCGTGGCTGGTGGGTTAAGTTGAGAACTGAGAATTGGGATTAGCAACATGGAGATGATCTTTGCAAGAGCTATTTCGGTGAAGTTGGGGTGTGGTGGGGTGGGAATGAGAGTAGGTTAAAGAAAACACTGGAGACAGCAGATGTTGACAGATTTTGTGAGATTTGATATAGAGGGCAACAGAAATGATTTGGTAGCTGGAGAACTATGTGTGGTTGAGTGAAGTTGTTTGTTTTTTTAAGATGAAAGAAATAGGAGTTCTTGTTGTGGCTCAGTGGGAACGAATCTGACTAGCATACATGAGGGTGTAGGTTTGATCCCTGGCCTTGCTCAGTGGGTTAAGGATCCAGTGTTGCCATGAGCTGTAGTGTAGATCACAGATGTGACTCGGATCCTGTGTTGTTGTGGCTGTGGTGTAGGCCAGCGGCTACAGCTCTGATTTGACCCCTAGCCTGGGAACCTCCATATGCCACAGGTGCGGTCCTAAAAAAAAAAAAAAGGCAAGATGAAAGAAATAATGTCTGTTTATGTGCTGATGAGAATGATCCAGCGGAGGAGGAAAGATGGTGATGATGTAGGAGGCTTTGAAAGAGAGAGTAGCTGGAGGGATGTAATTTAGACAAATACATGATTACCTGTTTATAAAATAGTGGGTTTTTTTTTTTTTTTTTTTTTGGGCTATACCCACAACATATGAAAGTTCCAGGGCCAGGGATCAAATCCAAGCAACAGCTTCAACCTATGCCACAGCTGTGGCAATGCCAGATCCTTAACCCACTGTTCCACAGTGGGAACTCCTATAAAATAAATTTTAAAAGTAGATAATAGAAGGTAGCAGAAGAGGAAAAGCAGGAGGATTGTATAATCTATAATTAGCATTTTACTAATAAGTATGAAATTGCCTCGGTCACTTTTCTCTCCCTATTTATTTATTTATTTATTTGGTCTTTTTGTCATTTTAGGGCCACACTTTCAGCATATGGAGGTTCCCAGGCTAGGGGTCTCATTGCAGCTGTAGCCACCGGCCTCCACCACAGCCACGGCAACGCCAGATCCTTAACCCACTGAGCAAGGCCAGGGATCGAACCCGCAACTTCATGGTTCCTAGTCGGATTCGTTTCCACTGAGCCACGATGGGAACTCTCTCGCCTTTTTTTTAAATTAAGGTATAATTTACATGTAGTGAAATTAACCTTTTTAAGCCTAGCGTTCTTTGGGTTTGACAAACACATATACTACCACAGTGTAAGTCATTTTAAAACTTTTATTTAGTGCTATAAGTTTAGCTTGACCTGTGAAGTTTGGGTCCTGTGTATATGGGATATACACTACTTCTGATTTGAGATATTTATAAACCCATAAAGTAATATTCTTTCCTATAATAAATTACTAGTTTGGTTTTTCTAGTAGGATATGACATAGGCTTGGGTGAAGGAGATTTTCCCCAAAGTCAATTCAGCCCCCAAAAAATTTTTCCCCCAGATTGTCAGTGCTGTGATAAATAAGTGACATCATGTAGACAATTATTTGACTGAATTTTTCATTTTAAATGGGCATACTGCAGGGGATTGACTGTAACTGGAAACCCCCCCCAAAAAAAAAAAAGAATTGTGAGTGAGAAAAATCTTTGGTGTCAGGACAGTTCTAATGGAAAACAGAAATTCCAATTACTAAAGAAATTGAAATCAAATTTGAGCCAAAATTTTGTGCCTGTGCCAGGACTTGGCATAGGTTTTTAGCTTTTTTTCTAGCCCTTTTCCTAGGTGATTGATCTCATTTAGTTAATTCAGGGAATAGCCAGGACTAAATTTTTGTTTTTAATAAACACATCAAGTGCCAGGCATTTGTTTCTGTATAGTGTTGGGACCCATGTTGCCAAGGAGCTATGAAATAAGGCCAGATACTTCTGAAAAATCGTTAAGACTTGGTTTGGTTTATTTCTAATGTGGCCAGAATTTCAGGAGACTAGGTGTTTGTAAACTACTTGTGTCCCTTTTGAGTCCAAAAAATTATACTTCCGCTGCTGAACCCAGTTGATTTGATGAAAGTGAATTATGTCTAAATACATGGCTTTTATTTCTAGGTATTATTACAATTATTGAATTCCCAGTGGAGCCCCTTTGTTTCTAAAGCAGACTTCATTTTTACTCATCATAAATCACAGATATTTCATTTATAAATCTTCGACTTGTTTCAGCAGCTGTGGCTGATTCCCTCTCACTTTTTTTCTTTTGAATGGCAATGGCGTTTTACATGATAAAACTAGTGCATGCATATTCATTAAGGTTTTTAATAATAAAAAAGTATAGGAGTTCCTGTTGTGGTGCAGCTGAAATGAATGCAACTAGTATCCATGAGGATGCAGGTTCTATCCCTGGCCTCCCTCAGTGGGTTGCCATGAGAGGGGTGTAGGTGGTAGACTCGGCTCAGATCCCACTTTACAGTGGTTGTGGTGTGGGCTGGCAGCTGCAGCTCCAATTCGAACCTTGGCCTAGGAGCTTCCATATGTCGCACATATGACCCTTAGAAGCAAAAAAAAAAAAAATTATAAAACAAGGTAGAACATTTCTCTATACTACTCATCCAGAGCTAACCTCTATTAAATTTATTGTTTATTTTGCCAGACTCTTTATGCATATGTGAACTTGGGTGTATATGTAGTTTTTAAGGTTAATGGAATCATATTAATCCTACTCTCTTACAGTGGGCACATTTTCCATGGCAGTACATCCTTGTCTTTTTTTAGGGGCTTGATAATATTCCATCATACACATGTACCAAAGACATTAGGCGTTTAACTTGTTTCCAAGGTTTTGCTTTTATCCACAGGACTGCAATCCTAGGTCATGTGTAACTCTTCTTACCTACTTTGTTTATTCGGATACATATCCAGCAAAGGAATTGCCTGTCAGGGGGTAGGGCCATTATTAACTATGATGTTGTTGCCGAGGCCAGGGGTCAGCTTGCCACTTGGGCAACAGAAGACAGTTGAAAGGATATTTTTGGGGGTGGGAAGAGACTTTAAAATTTGTAATTGTTTTTAAAGCACTTATTTATTTAAAGTTTTCTTCTCTAACACACAATCCCAAAACTCCTCTCTAAATATACTGTTGGACTGCCTTCCAAAAAGGTTCTCCAGGAGATGTGTCCTTGAGTGCAGTGGATAGTTCACTTGCCCTGAGTATCTGTAGCACTTAGCTTTAATACTTGGCATATACTAGGTACCAAGTAGATGTTTTTTTCCTTTTTAGAGTCACTCCTATGGTATTTGGAAGTTCCCAGGCTAGGGGTTGAATTGGAGCTACAGCTGCTGGCCTACACCACAGTCACAGCAACACAGGTGTCTGTGACCTACACCACAGCTCCTGGCAACGCCAGATCCTTAACCTACTGAGTGAGGCCGGGGATCGAACCCACGTCCTCATGGATACTAGTTGGATTCCTAACCTACTGCATCACAGTGGGAACTCCCTCAAAATTCTTAATCTTTATCAATCTGGTACATTAAAACTTGTCTTTTTTTTTAAGGTTTAATTTTATATTATGAAAATTAAGCATCTTTTCCTGTGTGAATTTGTTTACCACATCTGAGATTTGTCTTAAGTATATTAGGTCTTTTGCTATTTAGAAAATATTTCTTTATAGGTAGTCAAATCTGTTGATCTGTTTTCTAAACTCTAACATGCTTTAAAGGGTCTTCATCCCAGATTTTTTTAAAATTGTGTTTTCTAATACTTTTATGGTTTAATGTATTTAAATATTTTCTGCTTCTGGGATTTATTTTTGTGCAAAGTGAGAAATCGAAATCTAAGATTTCTTTTATCCAAGTGGACAATTTCTTGTCTTAACATTTCTTGGGAGTTCCCCTCGTAGCACAGCAGAAATGAATCCCACTAAGAACCATGAGGTTTCGGGTTCGATCCCTGGCCTCGTTCAGGGGGTTAAGGATCCGGCGTTGCCGTGAGCTGTGGTGTAGGTTGCAGACGTGGCTCGGATCCCATGTTGCTGTGGCTGTGGCGTAGGCTGGCAGCTACAGCTCCTGTTAGACCCCTAGTCTGGGAACCTCCATATGCTGCGGGTGCGGCCCTAGATAAGGCAAAAAGACAAAAAGAAAAAAGAAAATTCTTGAATGATTAATTTACCCTTTCTTCATTCATTTGAAAAGCTACTTTTACCGTACATAAAATTTTCATAAGTAAGTAAGGTAGTTTTTGGACTTTAATTTCTGTTTTGACAGTTTCTTCGCATCTTAGCCAACGTCATATGATTTCAGTCCCTTTAGCTATATAATAATTGTGAAATCTGGGAGCCTAAAGTTCCTCTCTTCCCCATTATTCCTTGTTTTTTTTCAAAATTTTTTGGCTATTCTCTGTCTTTACTCGTTCAGATACACTTTAAATTCAACTTGTCAGACTTATGAACTTCTCTCTAAATTCCTTGGTATTAACTGGTGTGACCAGTCTGGCTTTAATGATATTTTTCTTTGTGCTTTTGCCCTAAGTTTTATATTCTTAATTTTCCTTGACTGTTAGATTTCAAATTAGGGTTAATGTGTTCTATAACCTTTTTGGTATGTTTCTTGCTTTACTGTTTTCTGCATGTTTTTGACTTCTGTTTCTGACACAGTGTGTCAGAGATGTTCTTATCATAAACATTCAGCAGCATTACAAGTCATTTTAAAAAAGCACTTGAGAGCCAGACTCTTTCAGGGCTGGGTTCTTCCTCACATGGATTGGTGGGGTGTTCCTTTTCTGCTCAGGACTGAATTTATGGCACATGTCTGTTAATTACAGAGCTCTGTCTAGAATCATAGATTAGTATTTTCCAGTTAAGTGGATATTTGAGAAGATGAATAACCATATTTGGAGAGTTGTGATGATAACCTTACTCTTTAGCAACTGGTAACCTGTGCATGTAAATCAGTTGCAGTTACAGAGTACGGAAACTATTTATTAATATCAGTTGTTCTATCATGTTTTAAAAACAATAAACAAAGGACCTGATGTTTAAATTTATTTCAGACTCAGTGTAAGTTATGACACCTGTTAAAAAATAACAATAAAGATAGAGTTTAAGCAACCTTACAGGAAGTTTGGCATCCCGGTTAGAAAAGATAATAGCTCCAATCTGTGCAAATCAAGCAGTTTTTATTGTTTCATGCACTTCTTTGGTGCCAGGGACTAGAGCAGGTCTCGGGCTACGAAGCTGAGACATAGCTTGCCTATAGTAGGATGACAAGTAAGTAACAGGAGGCTTTGGTAAAGCCAGAAGAAGGGCATCCAAGACCTAGACTCTCAAGGCTGGAGACACCTTAGGAGGAGGAGGCGACACAGAGCAGAAGCTTTGGAGGTGGAGCTTTGGCCCTTTACTGCCTGGGAGACCTTGTACAGATGAGTTAATCTCGCTCTGTCTTCATTTCTTCATGTATTAGAGTCAGTAATGATATACCCCCCACTGTCATTCTAAGCCCTGAGATTATATATATAGGAAGCCTCTGGAGCAGACTCTAGTACATAGTAATTGCTCACAAAACATGGTATGGAGTAAAAGTGCTGCAAGGCAGGAGTTTTCCCAACAGAGAGACTTCCCAGTAGAAGGAAGGGTATGCGCCAAAGCTGGAGTGGTTGATTGGGGGTTGGGGGGGCCTTTCTGGAACTGCAGAGTATCTAGTCTGATTGGAGTAGAGGGTGCACACGGATGGATTCGCTGAGGATGAAGCTGGGAAGGGAGGAGGCAGGGGTGAGATCTCCAAATGAAAGCTTTTGCGCCGCTGAGGAGCCCGAGAGGCCTTTAGAAGTGCCAGGGCATCTCTGAACACCTTCAGTGGGGAGTGTGAGAACAGTTTTCCCAGTGGAAAGACTGGTTCGTCCGGGATGTGTAGAAGGGCTAGGAAAGCTGTTTGAAGTGGGGTATCCAGTTGGGGAAGTGGTGCTCAGCTCTGGCTGCACCTTGGGAACTTACCTGCAGAACTTTTAACCATCTGATGCCCATGTTCACGCCGGATCAATTTATATCAGCTGCTCTGGGGGCGAGACCCAGGCACGGGTGGTTTTTTATTGCGTCCCAGGTAATTCTGTTATTCAAACCAGATTTGATAAAGCTCCAAATGAAACAAGTGCCAGCAACATAAAGGAGATAACAAATAGGATATAGTGGCGAGTTGAATGAGGTTTCTGGATTGGGTGCCTGGGTGAGTGGTGATCCTGAACCAGGACTGAAGGAGAAGCAGATTTGGGTTCTAGGCCTTGCTGAGTGAATAGGAGAAAGGTAAAGAATTTGACTTTGAAATGTAGAATTTGAGGGGAAATGATCCCTGACAAACAAGCAAAGGAAAACAGAAGGGAAGGAGGTAATGCCACAGTTGAAAGCTCAGGAGACTGGGTAAATAATTGATGAGTGAGCTCCCTGAGGAGTCATGAATGAATTCATTTTATATGAGAATTTCTACTCAGAGAGGAATAACTAGCAATATATGAGGGTGCAGATGAGTCCACAGGTTGAGGATGAAGAGCTGAAATTGAGCCTGGTGGCCTGAGTTCCTTGCTGCAGGAGATCTGCTGAGAGGAGATGGGAGGTGGGCGTTCAGGAGTTGGCAAGCTTTGGAAGCGCTAAGGAAGGAGGCCGTCGGAGGAGGGATGTGTCTTCCTGGTCCTGCTCTTAAATGTTGGTTTTTCCCCAGAGTTTCAGTACTGACTCTTTCACGCACTTCCTGTGTGATTGCCTTTATTACATTAGATGACGCTGTTATCTTCTAAGAGAAACATTGATAGGCTGTTAGGAGGAGTTAAGTATTTGATATGGTAGGTCAGAAAATTATTGGTTGGGTTTTTGCTTTAGAGGATAGACTTTGCTACCTTAACTTGAAATGTAAATTGTTGCAAAATCCCTTGGAAATACCCTATAGGTCCTGTAGTTTTCACCATCAGTAATTAGGTGACATCATATTTAATTTCTCAAATATAATAAAACCTCAAAAAACTCTCAACTCAGCATATTGAAAACATGTTAACTTTTAGTATACATTTTTATAGTATACTATAAAAAATTCTAATAGAAACCTATTTTGTATCATGTTATGCTTCATGCATTTTTTTTGTTCTGTGATTTCTCATAAAGATCTAAGTAGAATTCTCAATTCTGATATAAACTGTGGTTTGCATTATGTACTCTCTAAATAATTTTTCTCTAAAAAAACAACTGAAAGAACAGTAGTTGTCAAATAGACTGAACTATTTCATTTACAAGTTTTCTCTTCAGTGGATCTAATTGTATTCACCACAACAAAACAATAGTTACTCTGGCTTTTCAATATGGCTTCTTGTTCCTAGCTTCCTTATTAAGATAATTACAAATTACTTAAGCAAAGCTGTGGTTAGGACCATGGAGGTATAGATACATAGAAAGTGGCCTTGATATTGCGAAACATTAACCTAGAGTTTTGATATCATTTCAGGTAACATTTCATTTGTTGCATTTCCAGTTTCCAGCGCCAACTCTCCAACAAAGATTTTACCAAAAACCTTAGGACCAATAAATGTGAATGTTGGACCCCAAATGGTAAGACAATCATCAAATTTTAAGACTTGAAACTTTGCTTAGGTAAGACTAATTCAAAGGATAGTTGTACTAAAGATTTAGCTTAGTCAGATATTCCAATTTCTTACATTATCTTTTCTTTTTTGAAGTTTTCGTTTTATCTGAATGTAACTGACTAGTCTTGAGAAAAAGAAAAACATTGTGCTCTTCGGTGTTTAGTTTTCACGTATTTGAATCCGGTTTCTGAATGTGTTATATTAAGGTTTTTGGTTCCTAAATGAGGCTTCTTTTGTTTTCAGTTGTTTAGTTAAAGTGATTTGAAATTTATCATGTTTTATGTTCTTTTTTCTTTTTTTTGTAAAATAACTTTTACTGCACTAAGCCGTGTACACTCATATAAACTGATTATGATCCAACAGTTAATCTATATGTGGAGCTACTAATTTGAAACTCTTTAATTAAAGGACATTTGAGAATAAACAACTCACCAATTCATTTTAATCTTTAGCAGTAGCAATAGTGGAAAATATCTGCTTCTCTGAAGGTATCCCATTAATTATGCTGAAGCTTTAAGTATATAGCACTTTTAAGAAGCATTATTTAGGGAGTTCCCATTGTGGTTCAGCGGCAGCAAATCCAACTAGTATCCATGAGGACACAGGTTCGATTCCTGGTCTCGCTCAGTGGGTTAAGGATCTGGTGTTGCCGTGAGCTGTGGTGTAGGTTGCAGACGTGGCTCAGATCCTGTGTGCTGTGGCTGTTGGTGTAGGCCGGCAGCAATAGCTCTGATTCGACTCCTAGCCTAAGAACTTCCATATGCGGCAGGTGCGTCCCTAAAAAGACAAAAAATAAATAAAAATTCAAAAGAAAGAATTATTTATAGACAAAGTTGCATACAGCTAATTTAAAAACTACATCTAATTTAAATGGCCTCAACCATCACTAGCAAAAATATGTAAACATCTGAACAATAATTCCTCATTGTCAGTGCTTACATGTTATCTACAGAGCAATAAGTATAAATTTTTATAATGTACTATATCGTGGACTCTGTTAAGTGCAAAATTATTTAGATAAAAATCTCTTTTTACATACTTTGTGGCTTCGAAAAGTCTTTAAGATCTTAAGACATTCTAGACATGACATTTTTCTTGATCCCTTGAGGACAGTTAATCATCTGCAGAATCTAAGCTAAAGTTGTTGCATAGTACTGTAGCTATGTGAAGAATGTAATCTAACTCTAAGCCTCATAGAAACTGAAGCTCCAGTAAGTACCCCCATTTCAAGGTAGTTCAGGGTATATTTTTAAATACTTGCTAAGCATCTCCCCCTCACCAGCACTAGAGTGGGTTCAAATGAAAGTACACAGCTGACTTGAAAGTCTGTATTTTGAAATATGAATTACTTGAATATCAAAATTAATCAAACGTACCTGAACTTTCATGAGTTTGGCCCTTACAGTACTCCTCTGTCTTGAGAGACTATTTCCTCTTGGTGTTTTAGCAGTGCTGCTATGGCTCAAATTTGTGGGGTTTTTTGTTTTTTTTTTAAATTTTATCAAAGTATAGTTGATTTACAGTATTGTGTTAATTTCTGCTGTATAGTGAAGTGATTGTTATACATATATATGTCATCATTCGTCATATGTCATTCTTTATCATATTCTTGTCCATTGTGGGGTTTTTTTTTTTTTTTGGTCTTTTTAGGGCCGCATCCATGGCATATGGAGGTCTCCATGCTAGGGGTCTAATCGGAGCTGCTGCTGGCAGCCTATACCACAGCCGCAGCAACACCAGATCCGACCTGCGTCTGTGACTTACACCACAGCTCACGGCAACGCCGGTTCCTTAATTAACCCACTGAGCAAGGCCAGGGATCGAACCCGCCAACCTCATGGTTCCTAGTTGTATTCGTTTCCTCTGTGCCACGATGGGAACTCCCATGCGGTTTATCGTAGGAGATTGAATATAGTTCCCTGTGCTATGTAGTAGGATCTTGTTGTTTATCCATGCTGTGGTTCAAGTTTAATTTCTTCTTTTGGAAATGTAATTTTTCTTCCCATTGTCAGTTTGAACCAATGTACATTTATGCCTTTGCACACTCAGTTCTAACGATAAGTAGTTATGTATATTACCCAATTTCAGCAAACCTTAGAATCAGCAATGCAGAGGTTGGAAGAAGAGGAGATTTGAGGCTCTCCTTTAAAACAGGCCAGCCCAAGGCCTTCATTTGCCTGTCTCCCTAATTCTGATATCAGCATTTTCTTTTTGATTTCATGATTTATTGTAGTTTGATTTCCTAAAATATTGTAGAACCCCAATGAGAGCTATTTCTCTCTTCCTCTCTTGCTTGTCCCTTTTGAACGTTGTCCCCTCACCTTCAATCTCTCATTCATGATTTTTTAAAAAATTGTTAGAAAATTCTTAACCGAAACCTCACCTGTTTGCTTCTTACATTTGTCCTTTGTCCTTCTCTACTCACCCTTTAAATTTACTCAACTTTAAATTTACATGTCTCTTTGGAAGCCAAATCTTAATGGTAGTTCTTTTTTTTTTGTCTTTTTAGGGCCGCACTCGCGGCATATGGATGTTCCCAAGCTAGGGGTCGAATTGGAGCTGTAGCTGCTGGCCTACACCACAGCCACAGCAACGCTGGATTCTTAACATACTGAGCAAGGCCAGGGATCGAACCTGCGTCCTCATGGATGCTAGTCAGTTTGGTTTCTGCTGAGCCATGATGGGAACTCCATAATAGTAGAAATTTCAAAAGGCCTCATAAAAAAAGGTATTTTCTGTGTTTATAAAAACTAGTTTAACAAGCAGTAACTTTTTAGTTTGGGATACTTGCCCTTTTCTTAAGGGGATCTGGTTTTCTATTTATTTATTTTATTTTTTATTTATTTTTTGCTTTTTAGGGCCGCACCCGCGGCATATGGAGGTTCCCAGGCTAGGGGTCTAACAGGAGCTGTAGCCGCCGGCCTACGCCACAGCCACAGCAACGCGGGATCCAAGCCACGTCTGCGACCTACACCACAGCTCATGCAACGCCGGATCCTTAACCCACTGAGCGAGGCCAGGTTGTGGGTTGTGAACCCACAACCTCATGGTTCCTAGTCGGATTTGTTGACAGCTGCGCCATGACGGGAACTTCTGGTTTTCTATATATAAGATAATCTCTTTATTTTAACATGATTTAAAAACTGAATGTTTCTTATAGTGAAACAAAAATTTTTTCAAACAGTGAAATCCTTTGAAGTAACATTTTATAATTAAATAGAATCTTCCTTTTTAGAATAGATGCTCTCCTGACTTTTCTTACTGTAGATGGCAATAGTACATAAAATATCTTGATTGAGGGCAGAATATCTCCAGAATGAGGTTCAGTTGCTATATGATTTTCATAGGCCAATTGTAATCTATTGTCAAAGAAACACATGATTATATTTAAATTAAGGATGTCTCGGGTATTTCTGTGGGGAGTTGGGGAAGACTATACAGTTTAAAATGTTCATTTTTCTTATCAGGTCAACTGAATATTTTCATTTGGGATTTCAAAATTAAAGTTCAGTTTTATAAAGTACACGTGACTTTTTTTTTTGTCTTTTTGCCTTATCTAGGGTCGCACCCGCGGCACATGGAGGTTCCCAGGCTAGGGGTCTAACAGGAGCTGTAGCTGCTGGCCTTCTCCACAGCCACAGCAACGCAGGATCCGAGCCGCGTCTGCAACCTACACCACAGCTCACGGCAACGCCGGATCCTTAACCCACTGAGCAAGGCCAGGGATCGAACCTGCAACCTCATGGTTCTTAGTCGGATTCATTAACCACTGAGCCACGACTGGAACTCTGAGTACGCGTGACTTCTTATCACCTCTCTGAACTACTTTTCCTGTGTTCATTGGTTGATCAAGTTGTGTTGACTTTCCTTTGGTTTTGTTTCTTTTAAAACTTGTTTTGGCTACACTTGAGGAGCCCACCTGCACCACAGTGGTGACCTGAGCCACGGCAGTGATGCTGAATCCTTAACCACCAGGCCACCAGGGATTTCCTGGTTTTGTTTCTTAAGGCTGTTGCTGTCCTAGTTTTTTTTCTTCCCCTCTTTCTTTTTTGGCCGCCCCCGAGACATATGGAAGTTCCAGGGACACAGTTGAATCTGAGCCTGAGCTAAGACCCACGCCACAGCTGTGGCGATGCTGGATCCTTAACCCACTGTGTTGGCCTGGGGATTAAACCGGCATCTCTGCAGAGACAAGCCAGATCATTAACCCATTGTGCCACAGCAGGAACTCCTGTCACGGTCCTAGTTTAAGAACTCATTGCATCTCACAGCAAATTCTAACTTGTGGTTCCAGTTCAAATCTACCATCCCTCCAATTTGTTCATTCACAAGATGTTTGTTAAGGACTTAGAGTATATCAGGCCAAGTGCTAAGAGAAAGGAAAAGAGGAGTTCCCGTCATGGCTTAGCGGAAACGAATCTGACTAGGAACCATGAGGTTGCAGGTTCAATCCCTGGCCTTGCTCTCTGGGTTAAGGATCTGGCGTTGCTGTGGCTGTGGCGTAGGCTGGTGACTATAGTTCTGATTGGACCCCTAGCCTGGGGACCTCCATATGCCACAGGTGTGGCCCTTAAAGACAAAAAAGACAAAAAAATATATATATGAATATATATTGTCAACTGACAACTTAATCCTTCCAAATTGCTGTTCCACTTGCTGAAACCTACCTTGTGATTTCATATCAGTATTCAGGATACTGTGCTTTAAGATCTTAGGATATAAATGAATCAGAGGGATTGCTTATGTTTTAGATGCTTGATATTATGTACATTTTAGACCGTAAGGTTTCCTCCTTGTGTATAGGTAAGCATCAGCATTGTTTTCTCCCTGTAGACTTTTTTTAACAGCTGTGAATATTGTTTTCTTTGTCCTGCCTTATAGATTATAAGCACACCACAGAGACTAACCAGTTCAGGAAGTGTTCTGATTGGGAGTCCATATACCCCTGCGCCAGCAATGGTTACTCAGACACACATAGCAGAAGCTACTGGCTGGGTCCCCGGGTAAGCTTGTTGCTGCAAATTACCATGTTTAAAAACATTTTTTTTAAGTTCTGATCTTTTTTTCTATCTTCTGTTCTTGTTTTATGTTCTTAAAAGTGAGAATCTTTCCTTTAAAATCACCCATTTTATTTCACTTTATATCTTAGATGTAAATCAGCTCTGGAGCAGCCATTTTTTTTATTTTTAAAATTTTTGAAATTTTTAATTTTTCTAATGATTTTTATTCTTTCCATTATAGCTGGTTTATGGAGCAACCATTTTTAAACAGAAAAATAGTACAGTAACTTGTAACTGAATCTTCTGACTTTCTTCAACTCTGGGGGAAGACTGCTTTTCATGATTATGATATTTAGCTGTTTTTGGGAATGTGAAAACTACATTTTATATTGTTTTAACAAACTTAAGGAAGGCATATATATGGAAGGAGTTGAATATTAAGTTATATATTTACTCAGAATTTCCCCTCTGCATTCTTATTCCTCTTAAAACTGGAAAAGGAAATAGGAAAAGGAGGCCAAATATATTAAAACTTCCATTAAGTTTTCTCTTGATTCTTTTTAAACACTGGGCAATTAATTCAGGGTTTCTTCCGTGTTACTGATTTGGCACTTTTAGTATCAAGTCTGTACATGTTTCATCTTTATCTGTAAAATCCCTTTACCTGATCTTTCTCTACTCCTTATTTTAGCATCTCATCCTTCTGTAAAAGAAAAAGAACATAGTAAAATAAATGACACAAAACTTCATTTTCTCACTTGAGAAGTTCTTTCCATAGTGGCATTGGCGCTGGTTGGTTCTGTCATTGACTTCACACTTGTGCGTTCTAGCAAGCACACAGTAAGTCTTAGCTGAGAATCTCCTTGCTTCAAGGATATTGAAGAAATGAATCAAATAACAATGCTGGAAGTGCCTAAAGATACACGTGCACATTAGAGAAGAGTTTCATATGTATACGTACTTTTCCAGTATCAAATAAAATGAAGTGACAGAATCACCTGTAATTCCATGGCCCTTATTCAGTCCTTAACAACATTCTCATGTAGACCTAAAGTTTTTCCATACATGAAAACCAAGCTTACACCAGTAGTGTTGGCCCCCTTTAGAGTGACCACAGTTTGGCTGTTTTTTGGCACCAGTTGTGCTTTATTTTGGGGGTAGTGTAATTATCTAGTGTTTTGATAGTCATCTCAAAGTAATAAAACTTTTCTGTGCCTTCTCCTCTATAAATCTGTTATATTTTCCTCTCTAAAGATTCATTGAACTTGGAGTTCCAGTCATGGCTCAGTGGTTAATGAATCTGACTAGGAACCATGAGGTTCCTGGTTTGATCCCTGGCCTCGCTCAGTGGGTTAAGGATCTGGTGTTGCCGTGAGCTGTGGTGTAGGTTGCAGATGCAGCTCGGATCCTGCGTTGCTGTGGCTGTGGTGTAGGCCGGCGGCTACAGCTCTGATTAGACCCCTAGCCTGGGAACCTCCATATGCCATGGGTGCGGCCCTAGAAAAGACAAAAAAAAAAAGATTCATTGAACTCATTTCAAAGTATGACTATTATGTTGTGATTTCTTGGCCCATTTGATAAAGTTTTTATTTTATGTACCTATCTCTGATATTTGTTAGTTTTGTCTTTGGATATATTCAATGTGGAATTAGCCAAGTTACAATCAATTATTCATGAAATAAAGTTCTTTATACATGTATTCTTTTTATGGTATCTTTTCTTCTTTTCAGTGATAGAAAACGGGCTAGAGAATTTATAGACTCTGATTTTTCAGAAAGGTGAGTACAAGTGCAAGTACTTTGTCTGAGAGATGCTGCTGCATAGAGAGGGGTTTGGTGCCCAGGCTCTAAGTCATGAGATGTTTTTCTTCACGTAACTTTAGCTTTGTTGAGTTTCTCCTGTTATTTCATTCCACATTAGTATTCTGCCTCACTCATCATTACATAAATTTATTACATTTCTGCGGTTTCAAAAGGTATTATCTAACGAGACTGGCTGTTGGTAGTGTGCCATTTAGCCCCCTCCCTCCTTTTGGGAGTTGAATTTTTCTACCAAAGATAATACGCCACATTACCTCAACGTACCCAAACTTTTTAAAAACAAGTTTTATTGAACATACTTAAAGATCACAGTAAATTCTCATTTTGGGGGGTGGGTTTCAGGTTTTTTTGAAATATACAGCACTGTCTAAGGTATACAGAATAATGGTTTGTTTTAAATATGTCATGAAATGACTATCACAGTAAGTTTAGTACTATCTGTCATCTCATATAGGTACAAAAGTAAAGAAAATAAGACGTTTTCTTGTGATGAGAACTCTTAGAATTTACTCTCTTAACAAACTTTCTCATATAACGTACAGGTGTGTTAATTGATCACGTGGTACATCACCCCTCCCTTCTTTGGTAAATAAGACACCAAGGATAATCTAACCTTTCCTTAGACTGTTAGGACAGTGGCTCTCAGCTCCTGGTATGTGTCAGAATCACCTCTGGTCTGTTGAATAAACTCTATGTGCCTACTAAGTCAAGCTCCAGGATGAAAAACGTTCACCTTAGAGTAATTATTGCAACTTAAGTTCAATATTCCACACGAGCCAGTATACTGAATATCATGGTAATGTCACACTACGTTAAAATAACGTTAATATAAGACATCTCAGAGGCCATTAAATTCTGTAAGATGGATACTATTTTAGAGAAAACTTTGCCAGTAATACTTTTTTAAATTTAATTTTGATTGTAAGATTTTTTGTAATTGCTTTTTTCAGTGGTATTTTAGTTTCCTTTCTCCTGTTAAGTCATCTGCTTTCAGTATAGCAGTTTTCGGCCTTCAAGTTTTAGTTGCTGTTTCTTGATATTCTGTGCATTGAGAAACTAGATGGCCAGAGGTGTTAGAGTTCAGTCTAAAGTAAAAGTGAATAGGCTCTGAGTGAGGATCAGTATTAAAAAACTGTGTTTTCTTGCATTGACACTAGCTCTGCTTTAGTTCCTTGGTGGTCTCTCTTCTTTCATTTCGGATCTTAACTGTTTTAAACCATGTCTGAGGAACTCCTGTATCATGTAGAAATATATGACAAGGTGGTCTTTTCTCTCTAATGGAAATTCCTTTTTTCCAGCTCATACAGGTTTTTCTTCATCTTCATCATTGGAAAGGGCAGCAGTACAAGTTTTTAATCATATATTTAGCAATATTTAAGGCCTTAAAATGGAACTGTTCATTAGTTATGATTGGTGGTACCGGTGTATTGCAAATAATACAAAAAATAAGTTTTTTATCTTTTAATAATTTTTATTTTTTTCATTATAACTGGTTTATAGTGTTTTGTCAGTTTTCTACTGTACAGCAAGGTGACCCAGTCTCACACACACACACACACACACACTCAAAAAATAAGGTTCTTTTTATTCCTCATAAGAGAGAAAACTCTCAAGATCACAAATAAAAGTGCTGGGTTAAATTTGTTTGTATAGCCATTGATTTGACTTTTCTCTTTCGGCATTTGATTCAGTGGCCTTTTTTCTCGTGCTTTTTATTCTCTTTATACTTTAATATAACTTTTCTGTAGTGAATCCTATCCCCCCCAGCCAAACCACAAAGATTACTACATGTGGTTTTCTTTTTCTGTTGTTCTTACAAGTGTTATTTTCCTCCAGATATATGTTTTTCTTTAATGCTGTGAGAAGTCTTCTGTTCCTTTTTCCCAAGTGCTCGACTTCGAAAAGCCAGCTCTCAACCACAAACTAATCTTCATCTCTTCATTGTTTTATATGTTGATTTGCTGTCATATGTAAGTGTTTATATTAGTGTTTCTTGGGGATAAGAAGATACATATTTTGTGTGTGTGTGTATAAAACATACTCCCACACAGATATATGTATAAGCTTTTTATCCTCATCTTACCACTTGGCAATACAACTTGAACTGAGCTTTACACAGCTGTTCCTTCATGGGGTTCATTTGCAAGAGTAGATCAATTTCTGAAGAAATTGTGTTGGTATGTGAAGGACCCACTGAGGAGTTCTCATTAGTTTTTTCTCTGTGTTCTGATTCACTGGACCTCTTTGCAAAGAGTTTATGGAAGGAGCTGTGAAAGCCCCCTTTCTGGTTTTGCCCAGGGTTTTTTTTCCCCTTTTTTTTTATTGACTTTTCTAGGGCCATACCCGTGGCATATGGAGGTTCCCAGGCTAGGGGTCTAATCGGAGCCATGGCCACAGCAATGCAGGATCTGAACCACATCTGTGACCTACAGCATGACCACAGCTCACGGCAACGCCGGATCCTTAACCCACTGAGCGAGGCCAGGGATCAAACCCGCAACCTCATGGTTCCTTGTCGGATTCGTTAATCACTGAACCATGACAGGAACTCCTCCCCTCTTTTTTTCGGGCTGCACCTGTGGCATATGGAAGTTCCCAGGTTAGGGCTCGAATCAGTGCTGCAGCTGCCAGCCTACGCCACAGCAACACAGGATCCGAGCCACGTCTGCACCCTACACCACAGCTCGTGGCAATGCTGATCCTTAACACACTGAGCAGGGCCATGGATCGAACCCCTGTCTTCATGATACTAGTCAGGTTTGTTACCACTAAGCTACAATGGGGACTCTTCGCCCAGTGTTTTGATCCTGAAAGTTGCTGGTTCACTTTCTCTTTCTCCCTTTTGGATAGAATCTTCCTTTCGACAGAATTCTTCTAAATGCACCTCTTCCTAATCGGGAAGGGACCTATTTGGGACCTCTGTTGGGAGATGAAGGTCCTGCCTGTATCCTGGACAGCGGCACTAGCCTACATATATTTTGCTTCATTCCTGTCTTAGATGAATAGGATTTAGCTCAGTGGTGTTTCACTCTTCCTCTGTGCTCATATAATCTTAAGATCTTTTTTTTCCTGCTGTACTACAGTTAAAATCCTTTTATTTCCAATAAACTAATAACTTATAATAAACTAATATAATTTAAACTATAGTAAGCTAATACAAGAATCAATGTAATTAATGTCTACACTGCTTCAGTGATGTTTATGGAATTGTTTATTCAACAGATATTTTGAATATCTGCTCAGTATTGGTATTTTCTAGGCATTGGCAAGAATAATAAACAAGGTGGTAAGTCTTGGAGTTCCTGCTGTGGCACAGTGAGTTAAGGATCCAGCGTTGCCACAGCTGTGGTATAGGTCACAGCTGCAGCTCAGATTCAGTCCCTGGCCCAGGAATTTCCATATGCCATGGGTGGAGCCAAAAAAAAAGGAAAAGATGGATAAGTCTCTGCCCTTAAAGAGCTTATATTTGGGGAAGGGAGCAATAAGCAAGATAATTTTATGTTATGATAGACAGTATGTGGGAAACTGAGAAGGATGATTTGTAGGGCATTGGAAGGCTGGTGGCTACCTTGGAAAGGCTTCTCCAAGAAGGGGACATGTGAGTGCAGAGAAGCAAGGTACGTAGATAACCTGGGGAAGCGAGGGATTCTAGGCCGAGGGAATGGCAGAGACCTAGCTCCTCAGTGAGGGACCAGGTTATACTTGGGAAAGCACAGTGACTTGGAGATGGTGGGAAAGTCAAAGTGATATGAGTGAGATGAGGATGGAGAGGTAGGCAGTGGTCAGAGTATGAAAGGCCTTATAGATCATGATAGAGAGTTTGGCTTTTATTCTAAACAGGATTTTAAGCAGGGAAGTGACATGATCTAGTTTACACTGACTGCTGAGGGGGAAATGAACTCTAAGGAGACAAGAGAAGAAGCAGGAAAATCAGTTAGCAGACTGTTGCAGGGGGCAGTGGAGATGGGGTTAAAAAGGATAAATTTTGGAGGTAGAATCAATAAGATATATTGATAGATTGAATGAAGGGGAGAAAGAAATAAAGGATGCTTTTATTGAGTTGTTTTTTTTTTTTTGGCAGTAAGTGCTGAATGGATATTGATGCCTTTTACATTTATTGTAGTTAGGAGTAGGTTTGGGGAGGAACTGAGTTTTATTTAGGACATAGGGAGTTTGAGAAGTTGATTAGTTACCTACGTGATGATATCATTAATATATAAGTGGTATCTGGCTTGTTAATCGCCACAAGCCTGGGTGACGAGGGGAGAGAGTATAGATGCACAAGTGATCGACATTTACAGTTCAGCAACCCTCCCCCAACGCACAGAATGGACATGTACAGGAAAAGTGGGGTTTGAGTTGGATTTTTTTTCCCCTAAATTATATATTTTGCTGATTTAAACATTCTGGTTGACTTATTTTAATGGGAAATGAAGTTTTTATTGTGTATTATATATAATTTCTTATTTATATATTTATTGCTTTTTTGTCATTTTAGGGCCGCACCCGCGGCATATGGAGGTTCCCAGGCTAGGGGTCTAATTGGAGCTACAGCTGCCAGCCTACAGCACAGCCACAGCGACACCAGATCGGAGCTGTGTCTGTGACCTGCACCACAGCTCATGGCAACGCCAGATGCTTAACCCACTGAGCAAGGCTAGGGATCGAACCCACATCCTCATGGATGCTAGTCAGGTTTGTTAACCACTGAACCATGACGGGAACTCCTATAATTTCATATTTAAATGGAATACATTTACTACAACTTACACCTGGAGTATACTGTTAAATTATAAATTTTAGTTTTATATTACTTTTATTGATAAATACAAAATATTATGGGCAAATATAAAATGACAGTGGTTGTGGATTCTAGTCTGGAAAAATAAAATACTTTTTCTTTTATTCCTAGGGAACTGTTCTTTAAATACTTCAAGTGAAATAATGAATAAGAAATTATGAATGCTTCAAATAAAATAAAACATAGCATTGCTTTTCAAACTATGTAGTTTTATTTTCTTAAATATTTCAGAAATTTTCAGTTTGGTTTCATTTGGTAAAGTGTGCTTCCTACTGGTTCTTTTTTTTGACCTAGGGTCTAAGAGAGGTGATAGCGTTTTATAGCCTATGGCCAAATTTTGTTGTTATTTGGAAAGAGGGTCTTGATATTTCAGAGAGCTCAGGTTTTTTAAAAAAATGTATAAATTCTACTTAGTTAAGATTTATATAGGGAGCTTCTAGTTTGAAATGATGAACCGAATGCCTGTTTTTAATCCCCCACCATAAGATCATATTGAAATTTTTGTGTAAAAAGTAATAAAAGGAGTTCCCATCATGGCGCAGTGGTCAATGAATCTGACTAGGAACCATGAGGTTGCGGGTTTGATCCCTCGCCTTCATCAGTGGTTTAATGATCCAGCGTTGCCGTGAGCTGTGGTGTAGGTAGCAGATGCGGCTCAGATCTGGCCTGGCTGTGGCCGTGGCTGTGGTGTAGGCCAGCAGCTGTAGGTCTGATTCGACCCCTAGCCTGGGAACCTCCATATGCTGCAGGTGTGGCCCTAAAAAAAGCAAAAAAAAAAAGTAATAAAAGGAGAATTCCCACTGTGGTGCAGTGGGGTAGTGATCCAGCTTGTCTCTCTGCAGGCACCAGTTTGATCCTGAACCCGGCACATTGGGTTAACGATCTGGCATTGCTACCAATGTGGTGTAGGTCGAAGCTCCACCTCAGATTTGATATCTGGCCCAGGAACTTCCATGTGCCCAGGGGGTGTCCAAAAAAGGGGAAAAAAAAGAGAGCGAGCGAAATCTCTTGAGTTGACATAAAACATGATAGAGATTTGGATCTTTCCCAAAGATTGGAAGATGAAAGGTGGTGTGATTATAATTATACGTGAAAGTACAGAAACCCACCTTCGTATTTTGATGAAAGTCAGAACTGGAGATGGAAGCCCTTCTTGCCTACACTGACACTGAGAGGCTTAGAGCTGAGAAGTGAAAAAAATCAAGAATGAATCAGTGGGGGAAGTAATGAGGGTAATGAAATGAAGACTATCCCAGGAGCATCTGGGCCAGGGGATCCTTCTTAATTTTTTTTTTTTTTCTTGTCTTTTTGCCTTATCTAGGGCCGCACCCGCGGCACATGGAGGTTCCCAGGCTAGGGGTCTAATCAGAGCTGTAGCCGCCGGCCTTCGCCACAGCCACAGCAACGCGGGATCCGAGTGGCGTCTGCAACCTGCACCACAGCTCACGGCAACGCCGGATCCTTAACCCACTGAGCGAGGCCAGGGATCGAACCCCCAACCTCATGGTTCCTAGTCGGATTCGTTAACCACTGAGCCACGACGGGAACTCCCAGGGGATCCTTCTTAACTCCCGGAGCCCTCCCTACACCCCCGACATAGAAATTACCATGTTGTGGCATATATCAGTCATTTCATTCCTTTTTACTGCCCAGTAATATTCTGTTGTATGGATATACCACCTTTTCTCTCTCTCTATTATTTTTTTTATTAATGATGGACATTTGGGTTGTTTCTACTTGGGGCTTATTCTTTTTTCTTTTTTGGCCACACCTATGGCTTATGGGCGCCACAGCAGCAACCCAAGCCACTGCAGTGACAATGCCAGATCCTTAATCTGTTGTCCCACAGGAGAACTCTTGTATTATTTTGTTTTTAACCTTCATTTTGTGATGGGGAAACAAGCATTTCTGAACTATTTTTGTCAAGAAAAGGCACATCTTTACTGAATGTGGTGGCAGTCGTAGTGAGCTAAATGTGACGATGGAAGTCGTTTAAAGAAGGAAGAACAGTAATCTTTGTATTTGTTTTGCCTTGTGTATTTGTATTTGTTTTCCCTTGTATATTGTGCTTGTTTTTTTTTTTTAGAAGTAATTAATTATGAAATGCTATATAGAAATATAATGGCTTTTGAAGCCATCAACCCCTAGGCATAAAAGACAGCGAAACATAAGTTCAAAACCAAAGAACCACGAAGAAAGTAAACGATTATGCATCTATCCCCACTCTCCATCTCCAGAACTTTTTAACCATCCCATATGGAAACTCCATACCTATTAAGCAGTAACTACCCACTTTTTCCTCTTCCAGTCTCCTGTAACCGTAGTTTTACTTTCTGTCTCTATAAATTTGACTCTTCTGGGTACCTCACGTAAGAGGAATCGTGGTATTTACTCTGTTGTGTCTGACTTATTTCACTTACCATGTCTTTGAGGTTCATTCACATTGCAGCATCTATCAGAATTTCATTTTTAAAAAGCTGAATAGTAGTCTGTTATGTGCAAATGGCACATTCTGTTTACTCATTCATCTATGGATGGATATTTGAGTTGTTTTTACCTTTTGGCTATTGTGAATTTTGCTGGTATGAATGTGGAATATACAAAATCTACTTGAGTCCCTACTTTAAATTTCTTTGTGTTTATACTCCCAAGTGGCATTGCTGGATCTTGTGGTAATTATATGCTAAATTTTTTGTGGCATTCCCGTAGTATTTGCTACAGGAGCTGCACCATTTTACATTCCCACCAGCAATGCACAAGGGCTCCAATGTTTCACATCCTTCCAACACTTTTTTTTTTAAGTAATAGCCATCTGAATGGTTGTGAGTGATATCTCATTGTGCTTTTTGTTTGTGTCTTCCTAATGATTAGTGAGGTTGAGCATCTTCTCAAGTACTTATTGGCAGTTTGTATACCTTCTTGAAAGAAGTGTCTGAATGTTCAAGTCTTTTGTCCATTTTTTTTTTGTGTGTGTCTTTTTGCCTTTTATCTAGAGCCGTACCCGCGGCATATGGAGGTTCCCAGGCTAGGGGTCTAACAGGAGCTGTAGCTGCCGGCCTTCGCCACAGCCACAGCAACGCGGGATCCGAGCCACGTCTGCAACCTACACCACAGCTCATGGCAACGCCGGATCCTTAACCCACTGAGCAAGGCCAGGGATCGAACCCGCAACCTCTTGGTTCTTAGTCGGATTCGTTAACCACCGAGCCACGAAGGGAGCTCCGTTTTGTCCATTTTTGAATTGAGTTAGTTGTTTTTTTGTTGTTGAGTTCCTTAATGTAGTCTTTTTACCTTTTAATGTTCTTTCACTGGAACTATTATTCATTTAACTTTCAAAGAAGTGATTTATAGAATTGGTTACTGGATTAAATCTCCTAGTTGTGTACTGCAGGTATTGGCTGTTCTAGCTGCTGTTAAACTTTAATGTAGACATCGATTGGGTTTTGGTGTGATGTTCCACCAACTTTCCAAAGATCAAGTGTAATTTCTTGATTCAGCCAATGTAATTACAAGACAGGTATTTGTATCTTAGTTTTTTCAGATCATGGAGGACTGTGCGTCAGTTAAATGAAGTAAACTGCTCAATATATAGCTAATAAATAGTTTACCAGTGTTGATATTTAACCACAGTTTTCTTCCAGTCTATCAATTCACACATTGAACTAATCTTATAAACCTTACTCTTATCTCTGTATTAAAGCATATGTTCATAAATATTTAGTAATTGTTAAAAGTCCAGTTCTTATTTAAGGACTGTGTATAGTTTCTTCCTTTAAATATTATTTATGTAGGACCGTAGAGGACAAATTAGTCAAGTGATCACCCCCAAATTACTGTATGATCATCTTATTATTTTTTACTTAAAAAAAAAAGACCTAGAATTACATGAAAAACAACCTTTCTTCACCCCTGGCTTTTAAAAGTGTGTAAACACTGAGTTGAGAATTTTATTTATGTTAAACTATTGTCCAATTCTTAGAGTAAATATAAAATCCCATCACAACATATTTCTTTCAAAATAACTCCTGGGCTCCTAATTCAAGCAGTTCTTATTTACTTTTGACACCTAACTTGTACTAATTATATAAATTTATGTGTGACTAGCCATTTATGTTTAAATACACTAAACTCTAAAGGCAAATCAGCATAGAGTGGGCTTTGTGAGGAAATGTATGTAGCAAATGGGAACTGACGGATTCTTTTCATGAGTGAAATAACTTAGCTCAGTGACCAGCACATCGCTGGGTTCAGGGGTGTATATTCTTTACCACCATCAACACCGGCTTAGCAGGTTTATGTAGAAAGATCACCATGACCATGTGGAAAAAGGATTGGAACACGTCTGGACAGCACAAAGAACGGTTATACAGCTCTAGTTATATTTCTTTTTTCCTTAAAAAAATTTTTATTGAAATATAGTTGATACAATATGTTAATATGTTAGTTTCAGGTATACAGCAAAACGCTTCTGTTATGTTTTCTGTGTGTGTGTATCTATCTATCTATCTATCTATATATTATTTTCCAGATTCTTTTCCATTATAGGTTACAAGATATCGAATATAGTTCCCTGTGCTATAGAGTAGGTCCTTGTTGGTTATCTGTTTTATTTATTTAATTAATTTTTTTTCATTTTTGTCTTTTGTCTTTTTAGGGCCACACCCGCAGTATATGGAGGTTCCCAGGCTAGGGGTCTAATTGGAGCTGTAGCTTCCGACCTACACCACAGCTCATGACAATGCCGGATCGTTAACCCACTGAGCAAGGCCAGGGATCGAACCCACAACCTCATGGTTCCTAGTCGGATTCGTTTCTGCTGCGCCAAGATAGGAACTCCATTATTTTAGTTTTTAATTAAAAAAATTTTTTTTTTGTTTTTTTAGGGCCATGCCTATGGCACATGGAAGTTCCCAGGCTTAGGGGTCCACAATCAGAGCTCAGCTACCAGCCTACCCATGGCAATGCCAGATCAGAGCCACATCTGCAACCTACGCCCCAGCTTGTGGCAACGGATCCTTTAACCCACTGAGTGAGACTAGTGATTGAACCCTCATCATCCTCGTGAATAGTAATCAGAGAGTTCCCGTCGTGGCTCAGTGGTTAATGAATCCGACTAGGAACCATGAGGTTGTGGGTTCGATCCCTGGCCTTGCTCAGTGGGTTAAGGATCCGGCGTTGCCGTGAGCTGTGGTGTAGGTTGCAGACGCGGCTCGGATCCCGCGTTGCTGTGACTGTGGCGAAGGCCGGCAGCTACAGCTTCTGTTAGACCCCTAGCCTGGGAACCTCCATATGCCGCCAGTGCGGCCCTAGAAAAGGCAAAAAGACAAAAAAAAAAAGTACTGATCAGGTTCCTAACCCACTAAGCCACAACAGGAACTCCAGTTATCTATTTTATATGTGTGTATGTTAATCCCGTATTACTAAATTAGCCATCTCCCACCTTTCCCCTTTGGCAACCATAAATTTGTTTTCTATGTCCATAAATCTGTGTTGTATAAATAATTTATTCATATCATTTTTTTAGATTCTGTGTATAAAAGCAATATCATGTGGTATTTGTCTTTGTCTGACTTCACTTACTATGATAATCTCTAGGACCATCCATTTTGTTGCAAATAGCATTATTTCATTCTTTTTTATGTCTGGTGATATTCTGAGATAGACTATGAGGGCCTTAAATGGGGCAGTGGGAACAGAGAGAGGAGGCTGAATTCAAGAGCTATTTAGACAAGATTTAGATTAGAGTAGATAGAATTAGGTTGATTAGATAGAAAGGGAGTTCAGGAGCATAGCATAAATCTGCTGTTTCTGGCTTGGGTGATTGGGTGGATGGTGTTGTCACTCATCTGGATGAGAACTGCAGCAGGATCCGGAGTTGCGTTTTGAACATGTTGAGTTCTCCTTTGTATTAATATGGTATTGTTATGTATAAGGGCTCCTTCCAGAGAAGGCTGGGCTGAGTATGGGAAACTGAGCCCAAGTACTAAACCTATGTAAATAACCAGGGTGTGCGTAATCCATTCTTTTTCTCTTCTTCTTCTTCTTTTTTTTTTTTTTT
>PVHT021183693.1:239702-262887 GCA_004024745.2 Catagonus wagneri | reverse complement strand
CTGCATCTGTGACCTACAAATGCCACTCAACGGCAATGCTGGATCCTTAACCCACTGAGCGAGGCCAGGAATAACACCCACATCATCATGAATACCACAGTAGGGTTCGTAACCCAGTGAGCCACAAGGGGAACTCCTGGTAGTTACATTTTTAATTTTTTGAGGAGCCTCCATACTTTTTCCATGGTAGTTGAGCCATTTTACATTCCTGCCAACAATGCGGGAATTTCCCTTTATCCTCACTAACACTTATCTTTTTTTTTAATAGTAGTCATCTGAGCAGCTGTGACTAATATGTCATTGTGTTTTGTGTTTCTCTTATGATTCATGATGTTGTATTCCATTTCATATATACGACCGTTTGTATGTTTTCTTTGGAGAAATGTCTATTCATGTCCTTTGCCTGTTTTTGTTTTTGTTTGCTTGTTTGTTTTAGAGCCGCATCTGTAGCATATGGAAGTTTCCAGGCTGTGGGTCTAATTGGAGCTGCAGCTGCTGGCCTATACCACAGCCACAGCAATGCCAGATCTGAGCTGCATCTGCAACCTACACCACAGCTTGCAGCAATACCAGATCCTTAACCCACTGAGTGAGGCCAGGGATCAAACCCACATCCTCATGGATATTAGTCAGGTTCTTAATCCCTTGTCCACAACAGGAACTCCCCTTTGACTCTTTTTTTTGTCTTTTTAGGGCTGCACCTGCAGCATATGGAGGTTCCCAGGCTAGGGGTCAAATCGGAGCTATAGCCGCTGGCCTTCGCCACAGCCGCAGCAATGCCAGATCTGAGCCATGTCTGTGACCTACACCACAGCTCAAGGCAGCGCCGCATCGTTAACCCACTGAGCGATGCCAGGGATTGAACCCGTAACCTCATGGTTCCTAGTCGGATTTGTTTCTGCTGTGCCATGACGGGAACTCCACTCTTTTTTAATTGAGTTGTTTTGCTGTTGGGTTGTAGGAGTTTCTTAGATATTCTAGATATTAACCACTAATCACATAAAGATTTACAAATATTTTCTCCCATTCCATAGATTACCTTTTCCTTTTATTGATTGTTTGCGCTTATTCTTACTCTAGCAAGTCTTCCTCCTCTAGGTTAGACTAAATATTCCTCTTTCCAGTTCCCGTAGAACACTGTGAATAACTCTGAGCTGGCACTTTATTATACTGAAATTATCTGTCATTCTGTGTCTGTTTCCCTCTCTTCCATCCCCAAGACACATTGAGGGAAAAGATTTTGCTTGAATTATGGTTTTTGTACTTCTAATCCCTAGGGCTCTTCCTGGCATATCATTGGTACTCAGGTATTAGTAGAACTAAACTGAATCCCTGAAATTGCAGTGACTAAGTTATCAAAGTTTAGGCCAAACTTCATATAATTGAAGACACAGATCCATTATTAATAGCAGTGACCTCTGAAAATTTGAGTAGATAACTGAAACTGATAATAGCGGTACTTTTAATTTTAGGTTTTAAAAAAAAACGTGTAGCATACATAGAGTGCAAAAGGATAAGTATTGAGAATATAAACTGAAAGGGCAAAGGGTTTTGTCTTTTGTTTTCGTGGATCTTTTCCCAGTGCCTGGCTCATAATGGTAACTTAACTGGTCAGTAAATATTTGTGAAATAAATGAGTAATGGATATAGAACACCCTGGCTTCATATTTTATTAAGCTTTTAAGTCAAAAATTACATTTAAAACATTTCCTCATCTCCAATTCAATGTGAAATTTACCACTTGGGACAGAAAATCGAATTCCTGTCTCTCGCATTATTTTACATGAAGGAAGCCTTTAATAAGTATAATGGAGTATAATTTCTTTTCTCTCTTTTAGCAAACGAAGCAAAAAAGGAGATAAAAATGGGAAAGGCCTGAGACATTTTTCGATGAAAGTATGTGAGAAAGTCCAGCGGAAAGGTACAACATCATATAATGAAGTAGCCGATGAGCTGGTGTCCGAGTTCACCAATTCAAATAACCATCTGGCAGCTGATTCGGTAGGTAGATCATGCACTTGGCATCGACTGACTGAGTGATGCAGCAGCGTACCTCTCTGAGTCCCTCTCTGTTGGGGAATTTTGTTTTGATTGTTTTTTTTGCTTTGTTTTAGAAAGACTTCTTTTACTATTTATTTAAATATAAAGATGGACAAGTATTTTTAAAAAATTATTTTGGGGGTTACTGAAGGAACATTTTTTTTTTTTTTTTTTTTGTCTTAGGGCGGCATATGGAGGTTCTCAGGCTAGGGGTCGAATCAGAGCTGTAGCCACCTGCCTACGGCACAGCCACAGGAATGTGGGATCTGAGACACGTCTGCGACCTATACCACAGCTCACCGCAATGCTGGATCCTTGACCCACTGAGTGAGGCCACTGATGGAACCTGTGTCCTCATGGATGCTAGTAAGATTCGTTTCCACTGAGCCACAATGGGAACTGTGAACATATTATTTTTCATATACTTTTTTATCTTTCTGTCTTTTTAGGGCCGCACCCATGGCATATGGAGGTTCCCAGGCTAGGGGTCTAATTGGAGCTGTAGCTGCCGGCCTATGCACGGCCACAACGTGGGATCTGAGCCTCGTCTATGACCCACACCACAGCTCATGGCAACACCAGATCCTTAACCCACTGAGTGAGGCCAGGGATCGAACCTGCATCCTCACGGATGCCAGTCAGGTTCGTTAACTGCTGTGCCACAACGGGAACTCCTTTACTATACTTTTTATATTTGAATGACCAGATATTTTGAGTGTCTGAATCTTTGAGTGTTTCTTTTATGTCAAAATCAATAGGAACATTTTATCTTGGAATTCCTGCCATGGTGCAATGGGTTAAGAATCCAGCTGCAGCAGTTCAGGTTGTTGCAGGTTACTGCAGAGGTGCAGGTGCAATCCCTGGCCTGGGGAGTAGGTTAAAGGATCCAGCGTTAGTGCAGTGGCAGTGTAGGTCATAGATGAGGCTTGGATTCAATTCCTGGCCCAGGAACTTCCATGTGCCATGGGCATGTCCATTAAAAAAAAATTATCTTATTTCTAATTGAAAAAATACAGCATGAACATATTTATAAAAATTCAGTTGTACCAAAGCATATATAATAAAAAATACCTCTCTTCTACCTCTCCTAAAGGCACTATTCACTATTGCCAAATTCCTGAGTATTCTTTATGCATATAAACATTGTAAATCAACTATACACTAATAAAAAAAAATAAAAATAAACACATAAATAACCAAGAAAAAAAAAGAAATGGATGTTGAGTTTCATCAAATTCAGGATAATTTCCTGAGAATTTAGGATTTTTACAGTGGTGTTCATGAATGAGAGTGGTGGAGAGTTTTTTTTTTTTTTTTTTGCTTTTGTTTTCACCATTTTGCAATTAAAATTTTTTTTTATTTTTTATTTTTTTTGGCTGCACTCGTAACATGTAGAAGTTCCCTGGTCAGGGATTGAACCCAAGGCACACTGGTGCCAAGGCCGAATCCTTAGTCATAGGCCACCAGGGAACTCCAGCAGTTTTTTTTCCTTTATTCTGCAGTTCACATATGACAGTCTCAGATCCAACACTTGGTTTTTCTCTTCTGACTTTGTTACTCTTTCGGTATCTGTGTCAGTACAGACCATTGTTCCCAAAAGCATATGCAATTTGATCCTCATCAAAGTGGGTACACGTAGGCTCTCAAAGTTCCAGGCTCTTCAGCATCAGAACCTCGGTCCTCCCTTTCGAGTATACCCATGTCTGTCTCTGCTCAGGGTGCCATCACTCCTGAGGTGTCCTTAGGCCGGGAATGTCAAACACATCATGTGCCAGCTCGGAATAAATATGAGGGCTCTGTTGATCCTAGGGTTAAGGGTAAGGAGGCAGACTGTGTCTGGTTCTGTTACAGAGAATGCTGTGCTCGATTAGCAATGTCTGCCAGGGCAACACTCGCTAGACATGTTCGGAAGGGGAATATTGGGAGAAGAGGCTCCGTGCTGGCTACAGGTTCAGAGAGGGACAAGACATGCTTTTCATCCTTGCCTTAGTTGGTTGTTCCGTTTCCCAAGCTGTATTGTCTCACTGGGGAGGCAGGCTAAAGACCACCAAGTTTCAGATGGCTCCTCTAGGACTCAGATGGAAGAGCATAAACACCAAGCTAGAGGGGTCTTAAAAGGGCAGCCCATGCAGATCCCTGCAGGGGTCTAAACACCTCAGGCCACCCTAGCCTTCCCTCCCTGTCTTCTGGAGTCAGCTTCATCCAGGCAAAGCCAGCTGACCGCTGTCGAAGAGTTAGATGCAACTCAGGGGAGAAAATACTTTTCCATGGCACTTACAGACATAACCTTAAGCTCTGGATAAACTTTCAAAAATTCCCAGTCCAAACTAAAATGGTTTGTGTCCTGTGTACTACCGAGCATCAATAGAGTAAAAGGACAGTCTTGAATCATGTTCCAGAATGAGGGCACGCTGCCTTGAAAAGCACTGTCTCAGCAGAAGACGCAAGGGTGTGTGTAAAAGAATATTTTTAGAAAATAGCAAAGGCACCAAACATAACTCCAGCCTCTCCTTCTGCCTCCCCTCCATGCCCCGGGTAGGGAGGTGGCTCTGTGGAGCTGACCCTGGGCATGTCTTAGTGCTCTGTGAACGTGTCCAGGTGTCTGCTGAGCCCTCTGCTCTCTGCCCCTGGGTTGGGATGCTTTCCTCAAGATCCTCTCTTTTTGCTGCTTCTCCTCCATCTCCTTGAAGGCCACCTGGGCCGGGGTCCCCTTGTCCAGGCCGCACTGCTTCTCCTCCTTGTTCTCTTTTCTGTTCCCATTGGTTCTAGGAGTTGTGCCTTGTCCTTGTCCTTTTTCTTCTTCTGCTTGGTCATGCCAAGCTCTGCAAAGCCTTTCAGCTTCCAGGGCCCCTTCTGGACCTGCTTGCAGCCCTCCATGGTGCCCGTCTGCAGTTCAGTATCATCTTTGCAGTTTTGATTAGTAGTGTTATGCTAATAACATAGCATATTATTTTGTAAAATGAATTTAGTTTTATTGCTTCTGGAGGTTCCCAGGCTAGCAGTCAAATCGGAGCTACAGCTACTGGCCTATACCACAGCCACAGCCACGCCGGATCCTTAACCCACTGAGCGAGGCCAGGGATCAAACCCGCAACCTCATGGTTCCTAGTCGGATTCGTTTCTGCTGTGCCACAACAGGAACTCCTGTAGAATGAATTTAGAGCCTTCTTTTTCTGTTTCTCTTTATTCCATCACAGATTTAATGGCATTGGATATTTAATTCTGTTCTCTGGAATTTTATAACAATCACCTGGTGATTTGGTGAGGGGTAAAGCTTAGATAGCTTTCTCCACTTCTTCTTTGGTAATTAGTCTGTTTACAGTTTCTTTTTTTCTTTTTATGGCCACACTCTCGGCTTATGGAGGTTCCGAGGCTAGGAGTCAAATCAGAGCTATAGCTGCTGACCTGCACCACAGCTACAGCAAAGTAGGATCCAAGCCCACATCTGCAGCCTACCTGCAGCTCACAGCAACACCAGATCCTTAACCCACTGAATGAGGCCAGGGCTCGAACCTGTGTCCCAAGGGTTCTTTACCCACTGAGCCACAGGAGGAATTCCTGTTTACAGTTTCTTTCTCCTTTACAGTCATATATATATATATATTTGTCTTTTTAGGGCTGCACCCATGGCACATGGAAGTTCCTAGGCTAGGGGTCGAATTGGAGCTGCAGCAAAGGCCTACACAACAGCGACACTGGATCTAAGCCACATCTGCGACCTATACTGCAACACCAGATCCTTAACCCACTGAGACACAAGGAGAACTCCCAAAACTATTTCTTTTCGGGGGAGATTACTTGAGATTTTTCTTGTGAGCCATTATACAATGATTTTTTTTCTTTTAATTTTTCTGGGCACTTGAAAGTATTCTGATTTTAAGTGAGAGCCAGAGTTCTCAAAATAGTATATAAGACGCTGTATGGCTTGGGCTACCATTACCTCTCATCTCCTCCCAAGTACTCTTTCAGTTACTGCATTGCAACCACGCATTTCATGGATATGCTCTTAATCCCCAAAGCACTTACTTTTTCCTTTGTCTGAAATGCTCTTTGCTAGGGACCTTGGGTATCGCTACAATGAGGCATTTCTTCTTAGCACTTTTCAACATCTAACATATATTTTTACTAACTACCCCTTTCCCTACCCCCTTTCCCTACCCCTAAACATAAGCAAAGGTTGGGTTTTTTTCTCTTCATTCACTGCTGTGTGTGTGTGTGTGTGTGTGTTTTAGGGCCGCACCCACGGCATATGGTGGTTCCTAGGCTAAGGGTTGAATCGGAGCTACAGCTGCCGGCCGCTACATCCAAGTCCCTTCTGCGACCTTCACCACAGCTCACAGCAACACCAGATCCTTAACCCACTGAGCAAGGCCAGAGGTCGAACCCACAACCTCATGGTTCCTACATAGGTTCATTAACCACTGAGCCATGACAGGAACTCCTATTCACTTCCTTGTTATTTTTTCTGATAATTTGGAAGGTTTGCAGTCTGTAGTTCTTTAATTGGTTATTTTTAATAATTTCAAGTAACTTCAGCATTTTATTTCTTAAGTTATCACCTATTATAGACCAGTGTCTGTTGATTCTGGAGGGAAAAAGAAATTAATATGTCTGAATTTACTGCTGTCTCTCATCTTTCCCCTCTCTACAGGATTCAGATTGAATATATTAGTGGCAGTTGTTAAAAAGAATATTATTATAGTTGTTTTTATGACTTTAAATCAATATATTGTGTCAGAATTATTTTGTTCATTTGCTTTGAATTTATACCCTTCCAATATCAAAGAGGAGGAAATCAGCAGACCTGTTGTTGTCTCCGCCTGATACTCGTTATATTATCATTATTTCTACAATTTCAAAATTTCTGATATTTACATTTAGTTCTACTACAACTTAAATATCCCATTTAGGTTTAGTTCTGTATTTAAATGGATTCAGTGTTCTCCACCATCTTTTATTATCATGACGTTTGATTGATTAGATTTTGTCCTTAGGAACCACCTGTCCACATTAAGGGGCTTTTCCACAATGGAATTAACATAGTTTCATTAAGTCTTGCTACCAAAAAAAAAAAAAAAAATCAGCTGAACTAAACAGTGTGCTTAGTGATCTGTGTGATTACATTTTGGCACAAGTTTACTATCTTCATTGTATACTAGTAACAGTTTAAGGATCATCACTAGTCCATGGACCCCGTCCTGAGAAGCATAGTGCTTAAAACATGCACCCTTGGGAGTTCTCATTGTGGCTCAGCGGTAACTAGCCCAACTGGTATCCATGAGGACACGGATCCAATCCCTGGCCTTGCTTAGTGGATTAAGGATCTGGCGGCGTTGCCCTGTGCTGTGGTGTGGGTTTCAGACGAGGCTCGGATCCAGTATTGCTGTGGCTGTGGCGTAGGCCGGCCGCTGTAGCTCTGATTTGACCCCTAGCCTGGGAACTTCAGTATGCCACAGGTGCAGGCCTAAAAAGCAAAGCAAAACAAAACACGTATCCTTGACTTTTCAAAATCTACCTTTAACTCTATTCCCCTTTCTCATGTATAGACCGTTACTGCATGTATATTAGTTCTGTATATACTCCAGACTCCATTAAGACATTATGTTTTATTCAGTGAGTATCAATTGAGATTTACCTTTTGAACTGGTCTTCATTCTATCCTACACCTCCGAGCTCCCATCTTAGATTATTACTATTTTTTTTTTTTCGCTTTTTAGGGCCGCACCCACAGCACATGGAGGTTCCCAGGCTAGGGGGCTAATTGGAGCTACAGCTGCCGGCCTTCACCACAGCCACAGCCACAGCCACAGGATCTGAGCCACGTCTTCGACCTACACCACAGCTCACAGCAACGCCGGATCCTTAACCTACTGAGTGAGGCCAGGGATCAAACCCACAACCTCATGGTTCGTAGACGGATTCGTTTTTGCTGTGCCACAACGGGAACTCCTAGATTATTTTTCTTTTACCTCAAAGGCTCATTAGCATTAGATCTTTTGGTTACATAATTTTTATCTTTAAGATTGTTTTTTGTTTTAGATTAAGACTATCTTTATTTTGTCTTTATTTTTGAAGGATACTTTTCCTGGATGTAGAATTCTTCCAGCACTTTGAAGATATTTTAATACTGCTAATTAAATATTTTAATATCCTGTGACTGTACCTTAACCTATAAATTTATCACTCAATAAAAATATTTTTTAGCAGGCTTATGACCAAAAGAACATTAGACGAAGAGTTTATGATGCTTTGAATGTGCTAATGGCAATGAACATAATTTCAAAGGAAAAAAAGGAAATCAAGTGGATTGGCCTGCCTACCAATTCTGCTCAGGAATGTCAGAACCTGGAGGTAAGTGAGGAAAATCTGTTCACAGATACTAGTTTGCTTTATTGTACAACAGAGATATTTTAATTTAGAAATGTGGTCACATAGTATTAAATTACTCCTAGTAGTTCATATATACTCTGCCTTTTTTAAAAACAGACTTGTTTATGTAGAATTTTAAAACTGGAAGATTTGGAGAGGTCTGATCTGACTATTGTCCTGATGAAACCAAGGGACAGAGAAATGCCTTGATTTTTACTGGGTTTTTTTTTGAGATCTTTATTTTATTCTAATTTAATTCTGAGCACCCTACTGTAAAAGTTTTGGGTTGTGTAATAGAAATGTTATCTTATTTGATGATATGTGCTTGCAGTATGCATCCGAAAAAAGGGGGGATCAAGTTGGTGATCCTTTGACTCTAGAATCAGTGGCAACAGAACAGTATGGTCTTTCATTTGAATCTTAATTGAAATGGATAGAATGCTCAGGTTACCTGAATTTAGGGATGATGTGTGCAGAAGCATTTTTAATATGGTAACTTTAATCATTATACAAAATCTTTTTTAAATGAGGATACGTCCTGACATACAGTTTCTGAATTGATTTGATGTAATTTTACTGTCATAGCCATAGCCGTGAAGGCTGACTGCAGCTTATAGAGGTGAATGTGGTTGATTTCATGCTTTTCTTAGTCCTTTGTCCACCCAACAAATTAAAAAAAAAAAAATGGTATTATATTACTTATGGATGGAGGGAGAAACCAGGCAGTCATCAAAAGTTAGAGAACAGTGTTGTTTGTGGGCTGCAGGGGAAATGTTCTTTTTTTCTCCTCCCAATAGAGTGAAATTTGAGGGTTATTTTAATTACCAGTAATACTAATCCGGTAACAAAGATGCAATGAGCAAAAATCATTAGCATCTACCATGTGCCCCCCCTCCTTTTTTTTTGGCCACACCTGTGGCGTGTGGATGTTCCTGGGGCCAGGGGTGGAACATGTACCACAATAGTAACCTGAGCCACTGCAGTGACTGTACCAGGTCCATAACCCTCTGAACCACAAGGGAACTCCGTACCATGTGCTTAAACAAAGATTATAGGAGTTCCCTGGTGGCTCTTTGTTAAGGGTCCAGTGTTGTCGCTGCTGTGGCTCAAGTTCAATCCCTGGGCCTGGCCAAAAATAAGTAAATAAACGGGGATTATACAAGACAAAATTTCTGACCCCAAGAAGCTTTCATTCTAATTGAAGAGAGGAGAAATGAAAAAGGAGTTACCCAGGAGTTCCCACCGTGACTCAGCAATAACAAACCCAACTATGACTCAGCAATAATGAACCCAGCTAGGATCCATGAGGATGCAGGTTCAATCCCTGAACCTTGCTCAGTAGGTTAAGGATCCGGCATTGCCATGAGCTGTGGGGTAGGTCGCAGATGCAGCTCAGATCTGGCATTGCTCTGGCTGTGATGGGGGCTGACTGTTGTAGCTCCAGTTGGACCCCTAGCCCGGGAACTTCCATATGCTGTGGGTGCAGCCCTAAAAAGCAAAAAAAAAAAAAAAAGGTGTTACCCAAAATGTGATGATTCCTGTGAAAGAAGTCTGTACAGATTCTCTGAAAAGGGAGATGAGGGAGGGCTTTACCAAGAAAAAAAAAAATTCCCTGTGCTCATTCCTGAGGGAGGAGCAGGAATTTGCCAGGTGGTTTAGGATGGAGGGGGTCTTTCCCGGCAGCGGCGCTGCGCGGGCGAGGCGGGCCGAGGACTGCGCCCACAGCCGAGCGTGGCCGCGGTGCAGGCGGGAGGGAGGGCATAGGTTTGAGTGGTAAGAGGTTGGGACCTGATCCTATAAACGGCGGGAAGCTGCTGGAGAATTTCAGTGCGGAGGGCTGAGAGGATGGGTTCCAAAGGAAGCCTCTGCTAGTGGCTTGGAAGTTGAACTGACAGGAAGGTGAGGAGGGAAGTTGGCAGGGGTGGTTTGGAGAGGGTCTGAGTCACGGCTGCAGCAGCGAGGTTGGAAAAGTGTTTTAGTAGAATCGGTGCAGCTTGGCCTGGTTGGTTGTGGGGCCTCTGAGGGGCAGACGGGACCCCCACCCCCACCCCCTCACAGCTTCTGATGCAGGGGAAACCCCTGCAACATCTTTTCTTTTTTTTTGGTTCATATGGAGGTTCCCAAGCTAGGGGTTGAATCGGAGCTGTAGTCACTGGCCTATGCCACAGCCACAGCAACGAGGGACTCGAGCTTCGAGCCTCGACTGCGACCTACACCACAGCTCACGGCAATGCCGGATCCTTAACCCACTGAGTGAGGCCAGGGATCAAACCTGCGTCCTCATGGATACTAGTCAGATTCATTTTTGCTGAGCTACAACGGGAACTCCATGCAACATCAATCACAGAGATTTTATCACAGATCTTTAAGTACTTTAGGATAAAAGTGGTGATGGTTAGAGGAAACCCTTTGGAAAGACGAGGTGGGAAACAAATAAGAAAGGCGCTGTTGAAGTAGACTAGAAAAATGTCTGATTTATGTCCCTGGCTTTTGCCCAAAGACACAGTGAAACTCAGACCCCAATATATGTTTTCTAGGCAGTTGCAAGAGTGAGGAAAACACTAGTTGTTTGAAGCTTGGAAATTTATCCCATAAGCATATTTCTTATTACAAATGTAGGCTCTAGGAGTTCCCTGGTGGCTTAGTGGTTAAGGATTTGATGTTGTCAGTTCAATCCCTGGCCTAGGAACTTCGTGTTGCAGGCACAGCCAAAAGAAAAAAAAGGTCATGACTAAAGATGAAGCCTCTCTGTATTAGCAGCTGTGGCCGTTTGAAAGTCAGTTAAACTGAGATCTTAAGTGCGATCTTAACCTCATTCTTGGGGGATGAATAAAGCAAAGTAATTAGTAATAGGGTCGCTGAAACCAGATGGCTTGGTTCAAATCCTGGCCCTTGCCACTCACCAGCTGTGTGACACTGGGCACGCACTTAGCCCTCTGTGCCTCCATTTCCTTATGTGCAGAAGAGTGACAGCTGTACTTACCCCTAGGGTTTTGTGAATTAAGATAACATGTGTCAGGTGCTCAGCCAAGTGCATGTTCACCGAGTGCTAGCTATTACTCTCATGAGCACTCGTGTAATAAGTAGCAACAGGTACTGCTGAGTGAGTATTTATTAGGGTTGGGTGGACGTCCTTTTGACGTCAGTTGCTACAATTCTGCTGTCTTACCCGCTTGCTTCCCCAACCCCTGCACCCCAGATGGTGTGGTTGGCCTTCCTTGATGTTAGTTAAAATGGGTTGAGTTTCTCTAAGAAATATTTTTGTTTGTTTGTTTGTTTTTAGGGCCGTACCTGCAGCATGTGGAGGATCCCAGCCTAGGGGTCTAATCGGAGCTATAGCTGCTGGTCTACACCACAGCCACAGCAACATCAGATCTGAGCCGTGTCTGCGACTTACACCACAGCTCACGGCAACACCGGATCCTTAACCCAGGGATCGAACCCGCAACCTCGTGGTTCCTAGTCGGATTTGTTTCCACTGCGCCAGGATGGGAACTCCAGGACGATCTTGATATCTCAGAACTGGGACCTGAAAAGTGAGCTGCACTTGATACTCTGCCTGTGTTCATGCTGTCTTGTAACCTGTGTTTTAAAGATAGAGAAGCAGAGGCGGATAGAACGGATAAAGCAGAAGCGAGCCCAGCTTCAAGAACTTCTCCTGCAGGTAAAGAAGCTGGAGTGTGTTTTGTTTCCTACTTATTATATTCTGCTTCTTTCTTTACTTGGTTTTAGAGTCAGTGTTTTCTACTTTGGGTGCCTTTGAGTATCGGGTGGGGCCGCACTGGAGCAGCCTCCCCCACCTCCGAGCTCATCGCTAGCAACGTCTGCCTTTAAGATGCCTCTACCTCTCACCACCCTCCGGCCCTCGCGGCGGCTCTAAATTGGAATATAGAGGAATAAGGCTAGTTAAATTTTAGGTACTTTGAGTGAAATAATCTAATCCACCTGTAACCTATAAATGACAGAATAACATAAACTTTGTAGAAATAACAAAACTTTAAAAAAGGCATTTCTGTTTAAGAAAATTAAATTTTATAGCGTAAGAAGGATCCTTATAATTTGTCTAGAATTTGGATAATTTAAAAAAATATAGTAGAGCTTTTGTATAAAATCATGTGACATAAAATGACAGGGTAGATGGACTTTTTTTTCCTATTTTTGGTAATTGTAGTTGGTATAAAAATTCACTTCAAGCAGGACAGTGAGTCCATTTTCAGTCCAGTCAGAAAAACTGTAAAATGAGCCAGCGAATCTTTATACTGGGGTTTTTAATCAGCAAATTGTCTTTCTATAAAACCCTTTCAACCAATCCTAAAACCTGTTTTGACTTGAACAGCTGTAGGTTGTCTTTCATTTCCTTTTTTTTGGCTTTTATTTTAGGGCCACACCCGCAGCATATGGAGGTTCCCAGGCTAGGGGTCTAACAGGAGCTGTAGCCGCTGGCCTTCGCCACAGCCACAGCAACGCGGGATCCGAGCGGCATCTGCAACTTTCACCACAGCTCACAGCAACGGCGGATCCTTAACCCACTGAGCAAGGCCAGAGATCGAACCCGCAACCTCATAGTTCTTAGGTTCATTAACCACTGTGCCACAACGGGAACTCTCATGAGAGATTTTTTTTTTTTTCCTAAAATATTCACTTTGTCTCTTGGACAGAATATGTTAAGTATTCTTACATATTCCAGATTTTTGTTTCTAGATGGTCATATTTGTTTTTTGATTTTCTTTCACATTCACATACACACACCAAAGAGGCAAGCGAAGGCCACTAGCCCTTGCAGAGTTGCATGTGGGCTGGGAAGGAATCAGGACCAGGGCGGGGTGCAGCGCCTGTTCCGCCCCCATCAGACTTCTTTTTTCTTCCGCACTGTTCCGTGTCTTCATCTCACTCTGGCCCCTCTGGGACACACCTGAGGAGCTACCGCTGGAGCAGGCAGTTTATGCATTTTTCATGCTGGATTTCCAGATTAGGTCTTGTTTGAAGAGGGCATTCTGTAGCTTCTTAAAAAAAAAAAAAAAAAAAAGTTGAAAGCTGACGGTTTATTCCTGTGCTCCTCCCTGTAGAATTTGCCTGATGGGACACCTGGCCTGCCTCGCTGTCACCTTCCCCGGCTGCCTCTCTGTAGTCCCTGTCCCCACATCCACATCTGCAGTATTTCTCTCCCAACTCACAGCCCTAAACCTCTGTGCAAGGCCTTCCTCCAATTTCCTCAAAACCCTCATGGAGACTTTGGAGCTTGATTTTTGGCATGTGTTGTTATGAAAAGCTGTTTATCGGTATGCTTGTAAGTATCTGTTAATCAGAAAGATTTGTGCTGGGCAAGATTGCCCTCCTGTGTGGGGGGCTTTCCCATCTCTAGATCGCCAGCACAGAGAATGGAGGTTTTTCCTTGTTTTTTCCCCCCCTGCTTATCTTTATACAGTGAACTTTGCATTTTTTAAGTACTAAATTTCTTTTCCTCTACTCTCTCCCAAAGCAAATATTTATGGATGATTTCAACCCAGGCACAACATTTATCAAAGCAGGTCTTTTTTATTTATTTTTTTTTTTTTTGTCTTTTTGTCTTTTCAGGGCCGCACCGCAGCATATGGAGGTTCCTGGGCTAGGGGTCTAATCGGAGCTGTAGCTGCCGGCCTTAGCCACAGCCACAGCAAAGCCGGATCCTTAACCCACTGAGCAAGGCCAAGGATCGAACCCGCAACCTCATGGTTCCTAGTCGGATTCTTTTCCGCTGAGCCACGATGGAACTCATATCAAAGCAGGTCTCTATAAACGTTAAAATGAAACCCAAAGTATCACTGAAAACAACTGCTTCTGGTAGACATATAGCTTATTTCTTCCTAATGTTTCCTTTTCCTTCTTTCATCAAATAACATCTCTGAAGTTCTCATAGAAAGTAAAATAAGCAGGTTGTCCCTGAATACCACTAGTTTGTCTTGCAGTGACTAAGCTAGCTAATTTCTTTTTAATGTCACAGCTGTTGACATCACATGACCCAAATAACTTTTACCTACATGCTGTCACTTATCTTTTATCCTTGGTGATAATGTAGGAGCGGAATGCTGTGAGTAGGTCAGACCTACGGGTAACCCAGGTGCCCATGTCCTACTTTTATCAATGCAGTTGTCCCTTGTAGCCTTTAAGCCTTTTCCAGAGGTGCTAATGCAGAGCACCATGAATGTCTGAACACACCTGAAGCTGTTTAATGAGCCTGGAAAAGAAGAAAAGGCTGGGAGTTCCCTTGTGGCTCAGCAGGTAAAGGACCTGGTGAAACTGCTGTGGCATAAGTCACTGTTGTGGCTTGGGTTCGGTCCTTGGTCAGGGAACTTCTGCATGCCTCAGGCATGGCCAAAGAGAAAAAGAAAAAAAAAAGGGGAAGAACCAAAGGCTGAAAGAAATTAGTCTAAACAAATGGGGAGTGGTATTTCTTTTTACTCTCAAAATAACGTGTCTCTACTGCTTTCTTCGCCTGAAAAGTCTTTGATGCTGTGGGGACACAGTATTGAACAATGAATCATAAATACATAAGAACTGTTACTTATCATTGTTTATATCCCCCTAGACTGACCCCCTCCCAATGGCACTAGGGCCACAAAGCTAAGCAAAATATAGGGGCGCCTCTGAGATGCTTTTTCTAGAAGAGAAGGGAAGCTAGGCACAAGTATTCGAACATACAATTCTTTTCTCCAGTTTTACAGTTTCAGCATATTTTTCCTCAATATTAAGTGAAGTAAGTATTGAATATGAAGTAGTCTTAGTTCATTAGCAGCAGAAAATAACAAAGAAACGTGACCTAAGTATTGTTTGGTAATGAATGGTATTGACAGTGATGGTTTTGGGTAGTGACTTTTGGACACACTTTTAGGAATAAACTGGTGTCCCTTCTGTTTTGTTCATTTTATTTTTTTTTCATTATGACTATTTTTTTCCTTTTTAGGGCTGTACCCGTGGCATATGGAGGTTCCCAGGCTAGGGGTCTAATCAGCTGTAGCCACCAGCCTTCGCCAGAGCCACAGCAACGCGGGATCTGAGCCACCACAGCTCACGGCAACGCCGGATCCTTAACCCACTGAGCGAGGCCAGGGATCGAACCCGCAACCTCATGGTTCTTAGTCGGCTTCGTTAACCTCTGTGCCACGATGGGAACTCCCTGTTTTGTGCATTTTAAAGGAGTAAATGTTTACTTTCCAGGGAGATAGCACCCAGCCATTTTAAAATAATAACTGTTTTAACCAAACTTCGGTAAGGCCCAGAACCTAAAATAAGGCTGTTGAAATGTAGAAAATAAACTCATCACTACTGGGTGAGAAGATGGCACAAGCTGAAGAAAGATTCCAGGTTTAGATTTTAAAACCAGTATCTGTTCCATGAGCAGATGAAAGTCTTCAGTGGCCTAAGGTTTTTGTAGCTGTGGATTCTGCCTTATTAAAAAAACTGGTGGTAGGCACCAAGCCATTGAGACGCAGTTCCCTTGTCCGCTGAGATCTCGCCCTGGAAATGACCTCTTACTTTCTTTTGGTCTAACAGTGGGCCCCAGGGACCAGAGGATTGCATCCTGCAAATTGGCCCTACACCTGCCCTCAGCAGAGGCTCCAGGGGGACCTCAGGGCCCCCCCTTCCTGCCTTGTGGACAGTAGCTCCTCTTAGGCTGACGGGGGCATAGTTTCATGTTGATGACAGAGCCATAAAGAGAAAGAAATCTCCATGTGCAAGTCCATTTTCACGCCTGTGCCTTATTTCTGCCAGCATCCCATTGGCCAAAGCAAATTACAAATCAAATGATATGCCATCATTACCTGATTAAATTGAAATGTCTTTTTGTGCCAGAGGAAGCAATGGCCTCAAAATCCTGACAGTGGCCCCGTGGGTAGTCAGTGAACTGCCCCAGACACGGTTGCTTGAGGGAACAATTCCAAATGATCTGTGACTACAGTGGCATCTTTAGAAGGAAGGGTATGGCCTCTGAGGTGGCTTTGGGGGAGGACAGTGTCCTTTTAGATGAAGGTTTTAGATGAGGGTTTCATCATGTGCTTGTCAGATTGAACTGAGTCTGCCTTGAAAGTTTTACTGCATGGTCCCCAAATGGAAAAAAAAAAAAAAAGAGGTGGGGCGGTGGTAGGAATTCCTTTCGTGGCTCAGGGGGTTAAGAACCTGAGTAGTATCCATGAGGATGCAGGTTCAATTCCTGGCCTTGCTCAGTGGGTTAAGGATCCAGCGTTGCCGCAAACTGCATGTAGGTCGAAGGTGCGGCTCGGATCCCGCGTTGCTGTGGCTGTGGTGCAGGCCGGCAGCTGCAGCTCTGATTTGACCCCTAGCCTGGGAACCTCCCCATGCCGTGGGTGCGGCCCTAGAAAGAAAAAAGGCGGGGGAGGGGAGGGTCACCTTCTTTGCTTTATGAGTAATGGTTATAAGTAAAAGTAGCAGCAAGATTCATTGTAAAGGTTCAGGCCTTGGTATATCTTAGAATCAGTTTCCTCATCTGGAAGATGACAGGTGGGGAGAGCTTGGGCCAGGTTCCAGACTGTGCCGTCAGGATGCTTAGAAGTTCTGTGAAGGATCTCAGGTGAAGGCAGACCTGACAGGGCTCGGGACTCAGTCCCATGCAGCCCGCCAGGGCAACGCGGCTTTCATCTGTTTTATAGATAGTGGCTGTCCCGGGAGATCTCATTTGAAGAAAGGGTTCTGTGGCTTCATAAAGTTTGTCTAGTTCTGGGCTAGACAATCTAAGAGGTGTATTCCGTGCTCAACTCTCAGGAGTCTGTGTTAGATAAATGGAAAACAAGTCCACTTGGTGTCACCTTCTCTGTATCGCGCACTCTAAGAGTTGTGGGTGCACTGGGCTCTCCAAGTTTGTAAGATCCTGTTTTTATGGATGATGGAAGCCGTGGGCCCTGTTATTTAGGATATGTTAGACACCATATAAATGGAGATTTATCCCTTGAAACTTACTTATTAAGTTGGATCATGCTTTTTTCTTAAATATTTCATTTTGATTAACCCACAGGTGAAATGTCTCTTTAAATGCTCTCATTTTAAACTATATTTTAAGTGTATTCATCGTAATCCATTTAGTTCCAGCTCCTTTATCCACATGAAACGACTAAATGTATGTTTTTATTGATCATCACAGCAAATTGCCTTCAAAAACCTGGTACAGAGAAATCGGCAAAATGAACAGCAGAACCAGGGCCCTCCAGCTCTGAATTCCACCATCCAGCTGCCGTTTATAATCATCAACACAAGCAGAAAAACAGTCATAGATTGCAGCATCTCCAGTGACAAGTAAGTGGGGAACCAGCAGCAGAGTGCGGGGCTCGCCTCCTAACGTTATTCCGAACATTTGCAAGATTAAGAAGGGCGTTCCGTGAGCCCTCCGAGGCTGAATTCCTTGAGGCATATGAAACGGCTTTGCGGACTTGGGGTGCTGTCCCCTGCTAGTGCTTGCTTCGTCATTCACCCTCCGCAGCCCCCTCTCTTGGGCCGGGCACTGTGCTGCCTTTGTCATATGCGTAGTGGTGCCCGTGTGTACGTGGAGGTGGTGTAACTGGGCAGGTAAAGTAGAGTGTCGCTCGAGGTCTCGGACGAGGTAGCTTCACTGGTGACTCATTGTCTGACTCAAGTTTATGCTGAAAATGTGGCACTAAAGTGGTTGTTTCTTTTGCTGTATCAGAGTTGAGTGTGTTTCTCTTTATAATGAATGAAGAGACGTGAAAATGCTAGATGTGTTCTCTGCTTTCTTATTTATCTCATCACTTGAAGTTTGTACCTTTTGACCACTTTCATTCATTTCACTTGCCCCCCACCTCTGGCAGGTTACCAGTCTGTTCTCTGCATCTGTGTTTGGGTTTTTGCTTTTTTTTTTTTTTTAAGATTCCACTTATAAGGGAGACCATACTGTTTTTCTCTGACTTTTTGTCTCAGCATAATACTGTCAAGGTCCATCCATGTCGCTGCAAGTGGCAGGATTTCCTTTTTTTATGGCATAATGATCCAGTGTCTGTATACGCCACATTTTCTTTATTCATTCATCTGATGGTGGACACAGGTTGTTTCCACGCCTTGGCTATTGTAAATGATGCTGCAGGCAGTAAACATGGGGATGCAGGTATCTTCTCAGGATTGTGATTTCCTTCAGATATATACCCAGAAGTGGGATTGCTGAATGATTTTAATTTTTTGAGGAACCTCCATACTATTTTCCATGGCAGTTGTACGAGTTTACATTCCCACCAATATGGTTATCATTTTAACTGAGATTGTTGGTACTCTTTATCATACTAAGCGAGAAGTGCAGTTTTCAAATTACAGAACTAATTTGTAATTTATTTTACTCTTCATGAAAACAGGAGTGGTCTTCAGGCTGTGACCAATATCGAGTTAGTTCGGAGCATAGGGTGCGGAGTGAGACAGATCCAAGTATGGATTGTGGCTCTCATTTAACTGCTCCAAGTTGTTTTCCTGAGACTTAATGGGGACAATCCAAGGGCCTCTATCACTTCGGTGGCTGTTGTGATGACTAAATAATGCCTCTTAAGAGGTCTAACTCAAGGCAAGTGCTTTATAAATATTAGCTGCTGTCCCAAGGAGTCAGCATATAATTTATTATCTAAAGTGGGTATGTTTGAGAGCAAAAGAAGGCTCAGTAATCACGTTGGTGCCAGAGGCACAGCCCAGGACCGTTCCAGGGTTAGAACTTCTGCTCTCCTTAGAGCTAGGGTGACCCTGGGGGGCTTTACCGTCCCTGGCGTTTCCCGTTCTTTTCTCTGGCAGTGTTGCTTTCCTGTCTGTCTTGATTGCATACAGAGATTCTGGGTCACTTAAATAAGAAGGCACTTTAAAAAAAAAAAAAAAAGGGAGGAAGAAGAAAAATGGGGATTTCAAAAGCATTTGATAATTGAGACTGTAGACACAGCTGGGAATAGTGGGGACCATGCAGGCTGTGAAGGCAGAAGATCCATTTTTCAATCTTTCCTCTAGCTATATAGTTTCTTAACTTCTCTGAGATCTCATTTCTTTCTCCATGAAAGTAAGAATTAAAGCATTTAACTTGCTGGTTTGCAAAGGTAAATGCCCAAAGGACCAGCCCACCGGTCAGTAAATGGTAGGTGTGTTATTTTTCACACACTTAAAATTCCTTGTCCACAAGGACTGTTACCAAACTCTCATAAATCTGAGAATTCTAGAGAATGGTTAACTGTTAGAATTCTAGTTAGTCTCTTGTGGGGAATTATTAAATTCTGTTCTTTGGTTAGTCTTTTAAGTCTAAAAAGAGTAGCAAGTTATCACAACATTGTAAATCAACTGTACGTCAATAAAACTTTAAAAAAAAATGGAAAAAATAGGAGTTCCCATTGTGGTGCAGCAGAAACAAATCTGACTAGGAACCATGAGGTTGCGGGTTCAATCCCTGGCCTCGCTCAGTGGGTTAAGGACCTGGTGTTGGATGTGGCATAAGCCGGCAGCTGTAGCTCCAGTGGAACCCCTAGCCTGGGAACCTCCTATGCTGCGGTTGCGACCCCAAGGAGCAAAAAAAAAAAAACAAAAGGAAAAAGTAAATAAAAAGAGCAGCAAGAAAGTCTGGGGATCAGTAGCCTAAAGGATTTATGGAGTCTCTTCATCTCAAGCGGGGGTCTAGTGAGGTTTCCTTCTTGGGTGGTTACTGACTCGCACCCTTTCCTCGTCCTCCCCTGAGTGAAGGCGGCACTAAGTTGCCTGTAGCTTGTTATTCAGGGCGGGATCCTAAAGCCTTGTCTTTGTTACTTTGGTGATGCAGTCTTTCGCGCTTAGCCAGGAGGCTCTCCCACGATGAGGATTACATTTACAAAACCATCAGATGCCTGAAATCATCCCTGTGGCAGGCGTCCACTCCAGCTTGTGTGTGTGTATGTTTTCTGAAAATGTGTTAATGTACTTTATTCGGCGTTATATACTTCAAATTACTTATATATGGCTTTTTTTTCTTTTTAGGACTGCACCACCCACAGCATATGGAGGTTCCCAGGCCAGGGGTCAAAACGGAGCTGTAGCCACTGGCCTGTGTCACAGCAATGCCAGATCTGAACTGCATCTGTGACCTGTACCACAGCTCAGAGCAACGTTGGGTCCTTAACCCACTAGCGAGGCCAGGGATTGAACCTGCATCCTCATGGATGCTACTCAGATTTGTTTTCTGAGCCACAGCGGGAACTCTTTTAGGGGGGGCATTTTGCTTTAAATTGAAAATTGTGCCCTGATCTAAGATCTGGCATAAAAAGTTTTACCCTTACCTGATTTTAATAGAATTTCATGACACTGTAAGCCCACCATGGCCCCAGAACTTTGACCTACACTCTGTCCCCAACGACTTGCCAGGGGCTAGCCTAGGAGTCAGAAGGACAGTTTCATCTTACAGTCACCTTGTTTTTGAAAGCCTGTGCCAGCCAGGCAGCCGGGCATCCTGATTTGGTACTTTTCGAAGACATTGGGAAATGTGCTATGTATTATATATGTGACACTTAGACCCTCAAGAATTTGGGGGTTGGGAGTTGTGAGTGTACCTTCCATTTACTGCTCATCTAAGGTATGGTGTAGCTACTAGCACTTGACTTAGGAAAACGAAACATCCAAAATGTTTTTTCCTTAATCATCTCATACTAGGAATAGTAGATAATCAAAAGGCTCTCTTTTGTGTGTGGGTTTTTTAAAAATGACTGCTTCATTTGCTTTATTTTTATTGTAGTATATTTGGCAATACAGTATCATGTCTCAGGTGTGCTATGTAGTGATTTGACGTTTGCGTACATTACCAAACGACCCCCACGGTAAGTCTAGTAACAATCTGTCCCTGTAAAACTTCCATTATTGACCATATTCCTATGCCATATGTTATGTCTCCTTGGCTTATCTATTTTATAACTGGAGGTTTGTACCTTTATTCTACCTCACCTCTTTCACTCGCCACCTCCTCACCTCCCCTCTGGGAGCCACCCATTTGTTCTCTGTATCTGTGAGCCTATTTTCATTTCATTTGTTTAATTTTTAGATTCCACATATGAGTAAGATTGTATGGTATTTGTCTTTCTCTGTCTGACTTATTTCACTTACCTTAATACTGTCCATGTTATCATAAATTGCAAGTTTTTTTTAATGGCTGAGTAGTAATATTCCTCTGTGCGTGTGTGTGTGTATGCATGTCAGTGTGTGTGTGTGTACACATACCACATTTTCTTTATTCATTCATTTATTGATGGGCACTTAAGTTGCATCCCTATCTTGGCTATTGTAGAGAATACTTGAGTGAGGAGTTCCCATTGTGGCTCAGCGGAAACGAACCCAACTAGTATCTGAGAATGCGGGTTGGATCCCTGACCTTGTTCAGTGGGTTAAGGATCTGGCGTTGCTGTGGCTGTGACATAGGTGGGCAGCTGTAGCTTTGATTAGACGCCAAGCCTGGGAACTTCCATATGCCTTAGGTACAGCTCTAAAAATGCCAAAAAAAAAAAAAAAAGACTATTGCAGTGAACACTGGGTATGCGTATAACTTTTTGAATTAGTTTTTGTTTTCTTTGCGCAAACACATTGTATGGCAGTCCTATTTTTAATTTTTTTTTTGAGGTAACCTCCATCCTGTTTTTCATAGCAGCTGCACCAGTTTACATTCCCAGCAACAGTGTAGAGGGGTTCCCTTTCCTCCCCATACTCGTCAACATTTGTTATTTGTTGTCTTTTTGATGACAGTCATTCTGACAGGCGTGAGGGGGTATTTCACTGTGGTCTTGATCTGCATTTCCCCGAGGATGAGCGATGCCGAGCACCTTCCATGAGTCTTTCGGCCAGCTGTAGGTCTTCTTTGGAAAAATGTCTACTTGGAAAGGCTTCCGTAATATTTTATCTTTTGTGACAAACCCACAGACCACTTTGAAAAGTATTAGATTTAGACGAAAATTTCGGTCTCCAGTTTGCAACAGCTCAGTGAGGGCTGAAATTTATGGACTCCTCTTGTCTGTCACCGGAGAACTGTTTTAATTGGGAACGTGGTTTATTTGAGGTGTCATTCTTCTGAACCCAGCAGAATGACTCACTGCTCTCAATGGTAACAATTTCTAGTACATCCTCATTCTTAGTTTTGATTACACAGAGCTCAAAACTATTTAGACTTCCCTAATGCCACACAAAAGCCCATGTCACCTTTGTCTCCTGATGCAGGTTTGAATATCTTTTTAATTTTGACAACACCTTCGAGATTCACGATGACATAGAAGTGCTGAAGCGGATGGGGATGTCCTTTGGCCTGGAGTCGGGTAGATGCTCTCTGGAGGATCTGAAACTTGCTAAATCACTGGTGCCAAAGGCTCTAGAAGGTTATATCACAGGTACGTTAACTAATGCTTTCAGGCGTTGTGCTTGATTAGATGTCAGACCCTAACTTGTTGAAACTTTTCTCATGTACGCCAGGCGTCCATCCTCTGCACTTCCTACCCCCAAATGTGACCCGTCTCTTGAATTTCTTATTTACCAATTGCTTTTCTTTACAAATACACAGTAAGCTAGAGACAGTTATTTATTTGGTTTTGCCTGATTCTCACCTTTATATAGATGGAATCACAGTAATATATTCTTTGGTGATTTCACGTTTTTCACTCAGTGTCCTGTTCTTTAGATTTGGCCACATGATTTGATGCAGCTGTAATTCATGCTTTTTTTTTTTTTTTTTTTTTTTTTTTTTTTTTTTTTTTTTTTTTTTTTTTTTTTTTTTTTTTTTTTTTTTTTTTTTTTTTTTTTTTTTTTTTTTTTT